>JADLZN010011350.1:0-27346 GCA_018155175.1 Sinocyclocheilus anophthalmus | reverse complement strand
TTAGCCTGAGCCTATGCAAATTTGTATTATAACTGTCCATGTTAATTAGGACATTGTACTAGAGTTTAAATAAGGACACTTTAGACTTTAAATAAAGCAACTCAGTATGTCCCCTGACATAACTAGGCGTGCAAATACTTCTGTAATACTAGACTCAAAATTACACTTAGGCTAATACAAGTACATTAGCAGACTGTTGTGGTTAAATGTATAATTGAGAAGAAGAAAACACAATCCCTTATAGTTTAAACAGAAATTATAGTCAATGATGGTAGAGATTATTTAGGGCCCAACAAGGACTGCCCAATGGCCCGGGGCCAGCGTGAAAGACGCTTGGGTCAGTTGTAACTGGCCCGATCGGGCCTCTGCTGCATCGTCATGAAAGTTTATCATTTGCATGCGTTTTTAAGCCTTGCTAATTTAAAAAATCAAATTTGAAAGTATGTAAGCAAGACACGATGTGTGTTCTGTGTGAACAGTGCGGACACAGAGAATCTTTGCCAACACGCAATCCCCAAATTGAGTTTCTTTCCATGTCTTCTTGCACTTGAACAGACAAATACATACAAAAACATGTCAGAATACCTGTTTTGACAAGTAACTTTGTAGCTTTAACAATGATTAATCTATATTTAATTTATACAGTGGAGTACAGAGGCAACGGTCGACCGCCATTCTTTGTTTATTTTCAACCAATCTCTGTTCTGGGCTTGCACACAAACTGCACTGCAATAATTTTCCAAAATGTTATTTGTGTGGAAATATTACGAAGTCTGTAAATGGCCATTAACAGAGGCCAGAGCCACTGAGAGGAGAAAACTGTACAGGCAGAGCAAGATCACTGTTTATAATGCATGAAATATTGGAAGAAAATCCTAAATATTGAATTGGAGGTGGGGATTTATATGAATATATCTCTGAGGAGAACTGACTGTTTTCAGAAAAGTTTACCGAAAAGTCTTGTCTCTGTATAATGAATAAAGTAGTGTTTAAGAGCAGCAGCTGCTTTGTTTACAGTGGTAACCAAGGAAACTATGTATTACTGCTGTTCCACCAGCGCCACTTGCTGTCAGAGTGAATATTCATCTCATTCAGCCCGTCTGCTATTTTTGTTTCACGCAGTTATGTTTTATGCATTTCACAAAGGCTAAGGACCATTCTGTTTTGCTTTAAATTGTGAAATTATACCATCTTAATTTAAATCAAAACTGCACATTGCATGTTGTGCTTTTTTTATTTTTTTCCCTTTTTTTTATCCATCGTGATTAAAAGGCAGTGGTTGCCTCTAATTTCAAATGACTAGATATTTTTGTTTAATATTGCATAGACCTATTGTCCATGTCCTCACTTTTCATTCTTTCTTTCTCTTGCTTAAAAAACATACAAACAATACAAAAAAATAATTGCCAATTGATTGTAAAAAAATATAGCCATCAAATTGCCATGAAAAATCAAGATTGTGCATGCTACACAATTTAATATACACACATAGTGTGAAACCTGTCAACAATTTATATGGTGTTAATGTCCAAAATATAATCTTTTGAAGAATTATGTTCGTGAGTCTTCCTTTCTCTGAAGAATACTTGAAACCTACTGAATACACTTAATCTCATTTACTGAATCACTACTGCGACCAAATGAACAATAGATGCTGTTTTTAGTGTCAGCAGAGATGGAATAACCATTGAAAGCACCAGGATTTGATGATTGCCAGGTAAAAACCTAAAAGTATATGAAAATTAACTCTTTAACAGGTGTGCATATATAAATTATTAGGAAGATTACATATTGACAATGTTTCATTTAAAGTAAGACCAGATATTTACATGTTTTGAAGTGCGGAAACATCACAACCTGGATGTACAGACGTATAAGTGTCATCTGCATAGGTATGAAGCTTGAGCATCCTTCTCTCAGTGTGCCAGACAATGTTAAAACCACAGCAGCCAGAATGACCCACAGCTCTGTTTCCTCCTGAGAACCATCATCATACACAATACATGTTAGCAAAGCAAGAGAGTCACAGAGACACAACAAACACTTTGTTAAAGGTTAAACCAGTGGTGTTACTTACTGTCTGTCAAGTGACCAAAATCCAGTGGAAGGCTTTACTCATGAAAAAAGATCTTCGTGTTAGAGGTGTTTTTATGAAGGTTTTAAACATAAACACATTATCTTCTTTCGTTGTTATTTATTATATTATATATACATTTATATTATACAAGTTGCTAGTAGAAATTAGCATGATATAAAAGACTAAACTCTGTATAAAAACACAACCTTCATCCCTCTGGTGTGAGTTTATATTTAGTTCATCTGTGGAAAAGCATAGGTTCTGTTGGTATGACTTTGTCCAACCTCTTCACACACTTTGGAAAAAGCCACCTCTGTATACGGAAAGAGAACAAGACACCATTATTTAGTGTTTATGTTTAATCCAAAATGCAAAATGTGGGGAAATGTAGCTGCACCTGTGCTTGACTCAGCTCATGATGTTCCTCTAGCGCCAAAAACTGAGACAGCAGTAACTCTCCATCTTGAAGTTTTGAGCTTTCTCCAGAATAACATCTACATACTGTGGGTGATCTCCACGTTAACATTTTTACAGATGGAGCCACAGGATTGTGTGTTTACATGTAACAGAGTAAAATGAAAGGAACTCACCAATGACAACAATGATCCAAGCAGCATTCAGCAGAGCAGTGATAAGAATCCACCACTGAGTCTGATTCTGTTGAATATACATCACTACTGTATGATTCTGGCTCTCGTGTGCTGATTCTGTAAAGAACAGTTACTCCACTTAAACTGAGTACACGACACAGTTAGTTACAGTACATTACATGCTGTGGGGCGTGGTGATCAAATTATTCCAACCGGGCCCTTGTGATCTGCAAGTGCGGCTAAGGCTCATTAACGTATTATAGAAATTTTAGGTTATTACACAGGATTTGAAATGATTCTGATACATAAAGTTTGATGATAAAAAAATAATCAATCAAACTGTCTCTAAACATTCATGTTCAAAATTATTCAAGTCATCAAAAGTCAAATTTTGTGCAGAATCTTTGTAACCTCCAATAAATGCTGTTTGTAAGTGTTTAGAAGCTTCTGCCACCTCTCTTCTGAAATCTTGGCTCATTCCTCGCTTGAAAAAGCTTCCAGATCATTGATAATCTCTGGATTTCATGTTGCCACTGCTTTCTTCAAACTCCACCAAATATTTCAACCTAAATATTTAAATCCAAATAAGATTTAAATCTGGAGACTGAACAGGCCACAAGAACATTCTATGACTGATCCCTGAACCAAGTCCATTGATGTTCAGGTTTTAGTCTCTGCACTGAATCTTCAAAGAATCCATGATGGCCTTCATACAGTCGAGATCTCCACTTTCTGTAACAGCAAAGCACCTCCATAACGAGACTGGTTCGCCTCCATGTTTGACCATGAAGATGGTGTTCTTCTTCTTGTGGTTTTCTAAGCTTTGCCTTTTTTGCACCAGACACACCGCTGGTCCATGGGTCCAAAAAGTTCCAGTTTGGTCACATCACTCCATAAAACATTCTTCCAGAACTCCACAGGTCTATCCGATCATTTGAGCATATTCAGTTGTTCTTCTTGGTCAATGGTCCATATCCTGACATAATGTTTTGCAAGTATTTGTCAGTAACTCAAGGGGTTTTCTTAGATGCCCTGATAAAATCTTATTTGCCTTGATGATTTTTAGTTTTTTTCTTCAACCTCCTGGAATGTTTTCTGTGCTTAAACTTATGAATAAGGCTGCCAGCTGTGATCTATGAAGATTTACTGTCTCAGAAATGTTCTTGTAGACTTTCTAAAATAATAAAATTGTTTCTGTGTAGCTTTTATGGGAGGTCTTTTGACTTAAATTTAGATGTATTATAGCTAGTGCTTCTGAATGACCTGCGTAGATATAGAGATTTTTTTTTTTTAAAACACATAAAATACTATAATGAAGAAGCACTTACCAGTAATGTATAGTCTTGTACTGCTGCTGAATTTTGGAGGTGTTTCTGTTTTCATACAGTAATAAACTCCTAACACATCATTAGTGATGTTGGTTATAAACAGACAATGTTCAGACTGCACTGAATATTTTTCTTTGAATCTCTTGTCGAAGTAAAACGGTGTTGGTGAGGTCGGTGAGAAGGAGCGCAGGACTGTTACTGGAGAATCTGGCGGTTTCTGTAAAAACCAGTAAACGTCGTGTTCATCAAGATCACAGTTTATGGTCACGTTTTGTCCCAAATGTGTCAGTTTATCCGTGAATGTCTCTGCAGCTTGACACCATATGATTACATCTATAAAATAAAATAAATATACAATACATTTGAATAATATTGCTCTTGAAACATGAAAGGATTTTTGTAACGTAATCCCCTTACAGAGCTGAAGCAAAGTAATCCTCATGCTGTTGCTTCCATCAAAAGACTTAAAAGAAACCTGGTTCCCTCCACACATGAAGTACTTCATGCTACTGAGCTCTGAGGCAGAGAAAAGTTTAACCACAAGCAGAGGAAGTTTAAGTCAAGATTGCTCAGACCATGCTATACACAGTTCTTAACACATAATCCCCCTTCATCACTATTGCTGTTTCAAGTTGTGTCATGAACTCATCCATGATGTGATCTTCAGTCTTTTTTAAAAGGCGCTGTGTATAATTTGACTGTACTAAAGCATAAACATACCATATGTTTGCAGATATAGGAAACATGACAGTTATTCCACTTTGAAATGTGTGTTCCGTGTCGGAATGTTGTTTTGGGGTTGGTCTGTGACTCCACCACTGCAGACACCCAATCGATGTAAAACAGTGTATTGTAGCCATGGAAGCCAGCAAACAAACTGGATTAGAGATTGCAGATTCTACCCAACCTAAAAAGCCTTGACATTCATCTAAAAATCTCTATGACCAGAGGAATATTAAAATATGGATTCATTTACTTTTTAATCAGCTTTGTCGCCTTCTATTGTTTCTGTGCTCTCTTCCTGTGTTCAGTGTCCCAAGCTGTGTCCGAAACCACTCCCTATCCACTATATAGTGCACTACATCGGGTGTCAGCCATTTTGTAGTGCTGTCCGAATTCTAAGTTAAGGAGTTAATTCCCTAATTTCGTTCACTACTTTTTACCCACAATCCTCTCTGATTTCGAGTTTACAATTGATGTACACTCGCTGAAGCACTATTTCCCATAATCCAATGCAGAGAGGACTGACGAGCTGGAAGAGAGAGCGGGAGCGAGCGAGTTTGAATGAGAGATGCCGTACATTTTTATTATTTCTGCTTTAACGGTTATTTCATGCATTATTAAATTATAATATTATCTAAATTACAATTAATTACTAAATCTAAATTATAATTAAAATATTCTTTAGGCATTATCTCAGTTTAATGTTTTACTAATTTACTGAGGTGGTGTTGTTAACTTACAAGAGATGATAGAGATGTGATGATAATTTGGTGGATGATTTAATAAATAATCATTAATCACCTGTATGTGGCGCAGTCATCCTAATGTAAAATTAACGATCTGAGGACGCTCTACGACCACCGTCATCTGAGCGCTAAACCTGCGGGAGAGTTTCAAGACACTAAAAATAATATATACATAGAATTTATGTGTAATATGTGTTTATTTTTGTTGCCAGTATTTTAATAGTATTTAATTATGAACATAAGCATTACTAAAACAAGTTAGGCCTAATAATACCATCTTTGAAACCACAAAGCTGGCGTGGAGGTATGTACAATATTAAGTCATTGTGAGTGTTATTGTTATTAATTTTATTTTCTAAAATAATATAAATGTACATATATGATGAAGATGTTTCTGTGACAGCTCCAGCTCTATGACGCGTCAGTGTCCGAATTCGTTTGCTTCATTTCGTTCATGCCTTTGTGATATTGTGCACACAGTACACTATATAGGGATTAGTGAATGAGTGAAGATTGTGGTTGGTGGGGCGATTTCGAAAAAGTACTGGTTTGCCTTACGCCTTGTTTGTTACATAGCAACCTATAGTTACGTGCCAACAATCACCCACACTGACCATTGTTGGTCCCTGGTAGCTGTGGGTATTACCCGGTTCCGTGGTGAATGTGTATGTGTGTCCAAGGTGTGACCGGCTCTGTCTGCGATTGTGCTCTTGTTTCAAGTCTGATTATCAGGTAGTGGGGTAGTGGTGGGTGAGCTGAAGCTTAGAAGCTTTACAGACAGAGTTGAAAAAGGTTTAATTTCTAGCTTTGAATGCACGCTAGGGACACTGCGGTCGATCCAATAAGGTGCAGAAAAAATGGTTAAGGAGTGGGCAGCACAAAATGTGCGCTCATTGGCTAAAAAAAAAGTCTGGACATAAACGACACCAGGGGTCTCCCAACTCTGGCTGGCGGGACGGTGTCCTGCAGAATTTGAAAAAAACCTAAACGAAGTTTTGTTCATAAGTGTGGAACGCTATGTCCATTGCTGCATTTACAGTGCATTTCGTATTGTTATCTAGAAATAAAAGTAAAAAAAATTTGTTTGCTTACTCTCATAAAGGGTTGAGGTGTACGATATTGATAACGTTAGAGCTCTATTTCTGGGATTTTGTGATAGAGAATTACACAATCTTGCCAGTGTATTTTGTTCGGGTAGCTGGCTGGTTCGACCGGTCTTAATTCTTCATTTTTGTGTGATGTTGGTCACAGTGGTGACGAAAGTGAAACTTTTACATTAAAGGTGAGATCATCAGTCAGTGAATGCGTGGATTAAGCAGGTTTTGTTGATTTTCCAAACTGAGTGACTACTCAATGTCAGCTCACATATTGTTAAAACAATATTTACAATATTATCATAGATGGTACATTTACTTTTATTCATGTAATAAGTGCTTTTATCCAGAATGACTTACAAATAAGGAATACAACAAGCGAGTGCTGCTGATCTGTACACAAGCATCAGTGTCTCGAAACGTAATACGGACAGCAACCGATAGCCAGAAGACAGACAAAGAGAGGGGTGACGTGGGCTCTCTTGGGCTCATTAAAGACCAGTTGTGCTGCTGCGTTCTGCATCTTTTGAAGAGGTTTGATTGCACGTGCTGGAAGTCCAGCCAGAAGAGCATTGCAATAGTCCAGCCTAGAAATGACAAGTGGATGAGGGCCTGGTTCATGTTAAGTAGAGGTGATTTCCTGATGTTGTTGGATGGTTGAAAAAAAAAAAAATAAAAAAAAAAAAAAATTTTTTAAAATAAAAAAAAAAAAAAATAAAAACAAAAGTGTGCTGTACTGTTGAAGTGGGCTGGAAAGATGAGAAGCTCGCTTCATGAGTTGTAGATGATGGTTTTCATCCATGCTGAAATGTCCGTCAGACAGTCTGAGATTGGTGTAGCTACTGTGGGATCAATTTGAAATTAAAAGTAGAGCTGTGAGTCATTAGCGTTAATGTAAGTCTTCTGACTTGTATTACTGATGCTTTGTAGATTTTTCTTATTTTGAACTGTTCTTTTTTAATAAAGAAACAGAATCAGGTTTTACATGTCAATTAAGTATTTTTCACTTTGCAACAAAATACTTCTGTAATCTAGTACATATATTATTACAGTTAGTATGCCGTTAAAAAGAAAACTATCAAATTTGAAGCAATTCTTGAGCTTGCTTTTTTTTTTTTTTTAGTAATAGCCAATTAATTCACATGTGATTGTTTTTTTACCATCCTGTGTTTCTGACTGGAGTGTGAAAATTCTGCATATTAGTGTTCACATGGTGAGATCTACAGGTTTTGGTGGCATTAATGGTTTGTGAACGCTACTGAACAGGAACACATGGTGTCAAATGCTGAATAGCGTTGTGAAACACAAGAATAGCTTTAATAGTTCTGAGAAATATTTTAGAAAATGGGTTTTGTGTTTGTGACATTTGGCTTTAATAATGGATTTTAGTGTCTAAACTGAGAAAAACTGTAATAAGAATAGAGTAAAAAAAACAAAACATTTAACCAAATATGAGCAACAGTGATATTGACATTTAAATTAAATTAAAATTGTGTTTAGTTTTACTAACATCTCTCATTCTGCAAGAAGCACTAACAAAACAAGATCTGAAAACCACCAGGATGAGCTTCTCCTCACATTGCATGTGGTTTATTTGGCATGACGGCTCCATTAACTAGAAATTCTTAGTAATGCGTTTAAATTGTTTATTCCTTCTCTTGTACGTCCTCTTTCACATCATTCTCTCAGTTAAATATTGATGCTTGTCTGATGTCAGCTATATCTGTCTACAAATTATTTATAAGGAAAAAAAAATCTAATAATGGTTACTTTCTTCAGATTTTGTAGATTGTCACTACACAGTCAACAGAGCGAAACATACAGTGACCAGAGAAGTCTGCATTGTTGTCCTGTTCTATTGTACTTTTGTATTTGACATTGCTGTGCTTACGTTGTTGTTCAGAGCAGTACCTCACACATTTCACTGCTCAGTTTTCCACCGTGCAGAAACAACTGAAAATATTTTTTCAAATGAAGTCAAGTCACCTTTATTTATAAAGCATGTTATGCAATACAGATTGAGTCAAAGCAGCTTTACAGTATTAAAAAAGAAAGTGTTGATAATGCAGGAGGGCAATAGTAAACACTTTTTTCAGTTAAAGCCGGTTCATCATTGATTTAGTGATATCTGAGCAATCAACGTCCACGAATTGGCCAGAAAATATGTGTCCCCAACTAAGCAAGCAAAAGGTGACTGTGGCAAGGAACCAAAACTCCATCGGGGACAGAATGGAGAAAAAACCTTGGTAGAAACCAGGCTCAGCCGGGGGGCCAATTCTCTTGCACACGGTTAATTCCCGTTTCTTCCAGTACCCTCGATAAGAATGAAAGAGGATAATATGTAGGTAGCACGGCATTCTTCTTGCAATGTATCGAGGACATCAGGTATGAGAAGGTTCTGGTTGATCTAATTAATGCAGACTGACAATCCTTTAACAGATTTGAATTATAGAAAAGTGATAATTTGTTATTTGTATGCCAGGTTAAAGAGATGGGTCTTTAATCTAGATTTAAACGGACAGAGTGTGTCTGCCTCCCGAACAACGCTAAACAGATTGTTCCAGAGGTTGGGTGTGAATAAGAGCTCCCTGAGTATGAGGAGCCTAAACCATTCAGGGCTTTTATAAGAATTAGAAGGATGAAATTAACGCTTCGGCATGTGACATTGAGAGCAAAGTTGTAATTTGATATATTATGAAGATGGAAAAATGCGTTTACAATGCTGGAAAGTGGCTTTCAAAGATATGATGATATATGCCACACGCTAAGCTTCATAACTGATGACAAAGAAGTGACAGAGCGCCATCAAGTGTTTAGATAGTCTAGGTTATTAATGCAGAGGATTGTGGTCCGCTAATTAATACCTGTGTAGCGAGATCCGCTCAGGGGAAATTATGAATAATTAATCATAACTAGTTATTTAATTATGAATATTTTAGATCCGCTGTTGATATTTAGCTGACCTCTCGGGGTCAACTGTTTTGTCAATTCTAAGAATGTTAATTTCATGGTTAAGGGAAATAACTTTCTTACTGTACAATTCTATATGCTTGTAACGTAAATCTGCATGATTATTGACTACGGTTATGAGTAAACAATGAACACGTAAAGTGTGATACAAGTAAGGTTTTATTAAATACATAAACACTTAAACTAGACTAACATACAACATAAACACATAAACTGGTCTAACTCCTACATCACACATAAACTGCGTCTACTGCACAGACACACACACACACACACATACAGTTGGTATAGGAAAGGGTTAAAGTTTAACTCAGCACAGAAAGAGGCATAAAGAATGAAATTTATGGAACCATTTTGCCATATTCAGCGATCTACGACTGAGCGGAAAACGTCAGATCTTAGTCACACACCCTTGTAAAGGTTGAAATGACTTAATGGTATCAATAATACGACTAAGTTGCTACTTGCGAGGCTGTATGAAAAGTTCCTGAGCCAATCTTTAAGGCCCAAGATCTGGTGAAGTGGGTTGAGGAGAAAGAAGAAAGAACAGTTCTGAGTCAGAAAATCTGATTTGAAATGGAAAGGAAAAGGCACGAAAGGCCTGGCACAAAGCTTTGGTATCCTGAAGCGTTTTCTCACATCTTCTTAGCTTCGACCGAACCACCGACTGGGGCGGGTCACATGGAGTGTGGCCTTTTAAAACCTGCAGAGATTCACGCCTCTCAAGACGGGCTTGTCCAATGAGAAAGGCTGAAATCACAAGTGGGAGGTTGGAAATATGGGGGCTACGAGCTCTGGTGTAGCATGGTATTTCGCATATGTTATTCGCTTGGGTGTTGATGCACAAATTTGTAAAGATTCTTAGAACATCAATATGGTGCATAGGTATCAGCATATAATATACACGCTTGTTTCGATCATAAGAAGGCGAATTCATAGATACTAGACATGGTAGAGTTACTTATATGAATGAGTGGTTTATCGTAAGCATGAATAAAAATAGTCTATAATACAACAGATTAAATACAACACAGCAATAATATACACAATGGCCTGAAGAAAATAGGTGTTCATTCAAAGAAGGTTTTCCTACGAATTAATTAGTAGAAAAGTCAATTTCTACGGTGCGTTTGTCCTGGGGACACAGAATGGGTTATCCTACCACATTCATGGAGGGCAATAAAACCTGTGATATCAGCATTGGTTGCCATGGAAACAGAGGCCTGTTCTGCCTTTCTGAGGTGTTAGGTGCATTTCGGGGGAAGGGTCCATAGACCCTCGTAATTGGCCATTTGGTTAAGTGAGGGGGAGTTAGATATTATTTGTTAAATATAACAAAAAGTTGTGTGTCTGATTGGTCCAAATGCTACACTGTTCTTTCAGAATTTAGCAGTAGGAAATTATAAGTCATCCAGTTTTTTATATCAACTACGCATTCTGTTGGTTTTTCAAATTGGTATGCTTTTATCAAGATGGGACGAAATATAGATTCTGGGGCCCGTCTTCGCGAGTCGCGTCTCGTAGTGGGGATTTGATTGTGATGATTGGCATGATCTGGATGTTGGTTATTCGAAGCATCCTGAGTTGCTGTCATAGCAACAGGTCCGTAAGCTTAAACCTGTTCGGGAGCAGGCTTATTTCATGTAAATGGGATTAGATGGCATTTTTTAAGCAGAATTGATACTTAAAATATGTCCCAGCCACAGCTACTTTATTATAAGAGTATTCTACTGATCCAGGGACAATAATTTAAAAATAATAATAATTTAAAAATTAATTTAAAGATAATATAATAATGTTTGTGTAGTCTTTAATACTATAGACACAACCAGTTTTACTCACTGAAATGTATGATAAAATAATTACTTATAATTGTGTTGGAGTCTTACACACATGCTATACAGAAAATGTAGAGTCGTGCATTAATTTGAGTGATGACAGCAATAATGGGAGTGGCTTGATGCTCCATCATGCCCTCCGCAGAAGATGCAGATAACATGATCACATGATGAAACTTTAATGCTGTCATGTAACAAATCTGTTCAAATATAAAATGTAATTAATTGCTAATAACTACATTGAAATAAAAACTTAAAGCCTGTACAAATATGAGAAATCGTGCATAGTGGATAATGGGAATCAGGTAAAAAATTTAAATAAACAAAACGCTTGGCTGGTTTCCTTGATAAAGTCCAATAATGTCAAGTTTTTCGTCAGGTGGCTTTTTTAGTTATTGAGTCCTCTTGCGTATGCCGCCAGCAATCGCTGCCTTGCTGATCGTGGTTTCGAGACGAAATACATAGACCCTTTTAAACCAACCCGAATGGATGCGCAATTTACCTCCGATAACTCAATAGCCATACCTCAAATAAAAGGTTTGCGTTCGAAAAAAGAAAATTAGCCAGATCCTGATTATCGCGATGATATCATCTTGGATGTGACGTGACATTTCATCTCGGATGTAATAAGCGACATACGAAGAACGGGCCTGATCATCACGCATAACAGTGAGGCCACACCATGTTTGCCTGATGCTATCGCCAAGGGAAAATTGTAAGTATGATATAAGCAACGGACTTGTATGAGCCTTGTGTACTCCATACTGCACTTGTGATCGATATGATACCTTTTCATTCACTGCTACGAATTGATGATGTTCAGATAAGTATGATTTGAACCATGCTAGTGCACTTCCATTAATGCCAACATAGTTTTCTAGTCTATTCAAAAGAATGCTGTGGTCAATAGTTTCGAACGCAGCGCTAAGATCCAGTAGCACTAATAGAGAGAGCAGGCCATTTGTAACTCTGGTAGAGCAGTCTCAGTACTATGATACAGTTTAAATCCTGACTGGAAATCCTCACACATACCATTTCTCTCTAAGTAGGAACATAGCTGAAAGGATTTAATGCCTTTCTAGATTTGTGCGAGTAAGTATTTGATGAGACGGTCTGGATTTACCTAATTCTCTAGGATAGTGGCTGTTTTTTTTGAAATGAGAGGCTAATAACAGCACATGTTTGAAAGGTATTTGGGGAACATATGTAATGTGTGATAATGACGAATAATATTATTAAGAAGAGGATCTATGACTTCTGGAAGCATCTCTTTTAGGAGCTTAGATGGAATAGTGTCTAACATACATGTTGTTGGTTTAGGTGATTTAACAAGTTTATACAATTCTTTTTCTCCTATAGTAGAGAATGAGTGGAGTTGTTCCTCAGGGGATCTATAGAGCACTAACTGAGAGGGTGGATTCATTAAGATTGGAATCATAATCATTACATTTATTTCAATGCTCGTCCCTGGCCTTGGTGTATGAATATTAAACTGTGTTCACAGGTACAAATATATCAGAGTCAGACTCAGCAGAATCAGTGTCAGAAGCCTGATAGAATAGAAATAGGTTGATGTAAGATCATAGTTGTGGTTTGGTTTGTTCTATTTCAGCTCCACCACACTAACCAGTGAGGGAGGAGCCGCAGTTGTTCACTTTATTGTCATGTAAATACATTAATACAGCCAATACCACCATTTCAAAAGAGAAATCAAAATATTGTTCCATTTCCCTTGTTCATCGAACACACTGGAATACAACTTTTCATATTAGCAAATAAATACTTGCATGTTAGTCAGTGTGACATTTTGTGAAAACATGTTACAAGATTATCAACATTATTAAAAGATCTTCTGTAACACATGAGGTATATTTGTATGTCTTTAATCTGTCATGATGTTCCTAAAGATCTGACCGCAGGTTTCAGGAAGTCTTGAGGCTTTAACACAATCTGTGTTTTTAACTGTATGTCATCATTCAGTCAGTATGGAGCTCAGTCCACTTCCTCTTGTGCTCTGTGAGTATTATTTTCTCTTAATGTGTTTCAGTGGAATTGCTATTATATTATATAAATGATCAAGTGTTTTAGTGTTCCTAGATTTATGTCTTTTCTTGCTGCTCTCAGAGTTTCAAATCCAGCTGTAGTCCATTATATATGAGTGAAGGATGAGTCTAAGAGAGGAAGTGTGCAGTTAGTGCTGCTTGTGAAAGAGAAAAGCACTCTGTGGTGTGTAGATCAGTGGTTTGGTCAGTCATCAGTTTTGTTGGTGTAAAGGGTTGATATCTCGTTTGTCGGTCTGTTGCAGCTTTTGTAATATTCGCTCGTACACAGTTAGAAGCGTTGTCTTATTCTTAGATCGTGATCGATGTTATCGGAAAGTCCCGTAAAACAGTTCTTGCTCTGACCAAATATATAAATACAGTCAGATGATTTCATTTAGCACGACACATATACAGTCCCAGAATATTTGTTAATCTTTAAATTATCAGTCATGGTCCATTGTAAGCGGTTTCGCTTTGTGGTTTTTAGGTGTGGGATTTCAAACGTCTCCATCTCAAACATACTGAAGGTGAGTCAATTTGAATTAAGATATTTCATCATGACTGACACAGCAGAGGTGGACCAAGTACACAACTCTATTACTTGAGTGAAAGTACAAATACTGCTGGCCAAATATTACTCCATTACAAGAGAAAGTTGTAAAGACAGATTTTTACTTAAGTACAGAAGTACTTGCTTTTAAAAATACTTAAGTACCAAAAGTAAATTCCTTTTTTATGTCAATGCACTGTTATTATTGTTGTATGTAATATTTGCAATACCTCTGAAGCAACTTACAATACAATACACCCTGCCGAATAGAGTACAGTGAAATCTGTAATATAGAGTAAGGCAGAAAAAAATCAAACAGCTTAAAAACCCAGCAAACAAACTGTAGTGTATAACTTTAGAACAGCAACACTGCTTAAAAAAAAAAAACAGCAAGGTTTATTTGACATCAAAACAAACATTTTAAAAAATGCTGTCTAATCGCTCTCACTATACTTTGATGTCACACACAGAACAGTATGTGCAGGTCAAAACATTGTGTATTCGAAACGCACAAAACAGTTTTCTGTGGCTTTATAGGTAATATTTTCACTTACACAATTTAGCAAAATCATACAATATTGTGTCTAATATATACCACTATATTAATTTCTTATTATTGAATTGTTTTAAATAAATATCACATTTGCAGTTGGTCAGTGTTCAAAAAATGCTGGGAATCACTTCATGTAGCCCTACAAGAGAGATTAATGATAAACTGTCTGAAAAAAAGAAAGTATCATTTAGTTCAGAGAAGACAGAAATTGACTTTCAAAGCTGCTACATAGTAATGACTTTCTACGTCGAGGATCTTCATAGAAATGTAGTGCAGTGAAAAGTACAATATTTGTCTTTCAAATGTAGTGAAGTTAAAGTCAGATACTCAAAAAGTGTACTTAAGTACACTACTCAAGTAAATGTACTTAGTTACTATCCGCCTCTGTGCTACAGTAAATGTTACAAACAAACAGGGTTGAGTTACATTTATATTTTCAAATTCACCCTTTTAACAGTGAATTTATCCCATGTGACACTTCTGAGGGGCGACAAGAAAACACAAAAAAACATCAAAAAGCCGATTGTTTCTTACATTCTCTGTGACTCAAAAATCAAAACAGTGAGAGCCAAGAATTCTGAGGAAAACTCAAAACTCATGTTTCCAAATTCCACTGATGTATATTGACAGATCAAAATAAAGTGTTGTGAGGATAAAAGAAACTCAGATACTTTGATCTCATGAGAAACAGACAATACACTGGCATCTCCAAGACCCCATAGAGGGGTGGTGCAGGAAACGCCTCTCTCACACATATGCATCAGTGCCTTTTCATCAGCTCCCTCCACTGGATTCACTCAGAATGGCCAAGAATATAATGTTCTATATGAATGAAAATAAGATTTACAGTCATGTTTGGTATAATTTTAAAATGTCTCAGTGCGACTGGTTCAATGGTCTCAATCTTACAAAAGTAGAATAAAAGATAATACAGATCCTAAGAGTTAAAAGATATTTTGATTACTGTAGAGGGTCATTCCATGCAAATTACCTTTTGTTCCCATTGAGGTGTAAACTAGCCACCCAGATTCCAATTGTTGGTACAGGGGGGGATGTTTTTATCTTGGTTTTGTATTTAAAGGATTGTAGCAAAAGGGTCGGCGCGATTCTGTAACCAGAAAGCCTGTAGTGTGAAGTGTGTCCACACACTTCACACTGTGTATTTTTCTAAAAGGTCAGGTATGCATTTTACTCTTGGATTCGTCTTTGAGAATTTAATGTCTTGTATTGATTTGATATCGTTGAATTGGCTGTGGAGGTACTGGAATAATACATATTACCTGATGATAATTAACAAAAAAAAAAAAAAAAAAACAATTTTTTGTTACATTTGATTTATTCTGATTTACTCTGAAATTATTTCCTCAAGTAGATTAAGTGAAGGCATACTTTTCCGCAAATCTGCGACCAGGGTTAAGTACATACTAAATCTCAGGTTAGATGGAGCATCAGGTGAGATTATAGATTTCTGACTAACCGCTGGACCTTAGTTTAAGCTGTACTCAGTTACGTTAACCAGTAGATGATTCGAGTTAATTAAGTTGTACGAAGGTATATACTATCGGGGTCTAGACGGGTTCTAGAAAAGCTGCTGATTAATGCTTGGAGTGTTAAGTTGTGCGTAGCTATATTAACTATCGGGGTCTAGATAAGGAGTTCTAGAAGAACTGCTGATTAATGTTTGAGCATTACATGGGTAACTGTAGGGGGCTAAACAAACCTACTATTTAAAGTATATTAAACAGTATTAGTCATAAACCTCTGAATAAGGATCAAACTGGCAAGTTTTGTGATCGTGGAGCCCACGCACAGCGGCCGGCGTGAGGCATCCTAAAAACGACATAGATTCCTAATGAACGAAAAAAAATACAAAGTAAAGAGTTAATTATAATAATCGAATGTAAGAATAATCAGAGACCGACAAACAACCGATCTCCCTTTCAATCTAAATTCGAGGTCATACTACAATGGAGTCAGATTGAGTTAAACCTAAATTGAATAACTTTGTGCGCTGAAAAGACTGAACACGCAAGAAACCTTCAGCTACCATTGGATACCTTCCTTGGGCCAAAGTGCGTGGACCTTACACATGACTATAAAACCGCTTCAGAGAAAAACACTTCAGTCTCATGATAGCAGTGTGTGTGTTTTAGACTCAAGTAAAACTGTTATAACAGTTAGACATATTTATTGTGAAGTTGGCTGTTCTACAGAAAGACCAAAACACAAAGTGACCATCAAACTGATGAACATGATTCAGAGGAGAGACAGTTCACTCTCAGAGTGAAATATACAGTGAAGGAGTCATAGATGGGAGTAATCTGGAAGAAAAGTGGTTCAATCACCGTGTCAAAGTGAACTACAGGAACTCAAAAATCATGTCCTGTTACTCAGGTTTGATGCAGCTAAATACTCCGGGTATAGAGCAGAGAGAGTAGGATCCTACAGCTCATTATCAGTTGATGAAGATGTTCAACTGACAGTAATCAGGTGAGTTTGTCTCTCTTAACACACAACGTAGTGTACTTTCGTTACCGACGACTATGACGACAAATGTTTGTGACAAGCTTTTCATGACTAAGACAAGAGGAAGACGAGATGATAATAAGGTCAATAAACGATAACCAAGACTATATCAATATGCAATTTCGTTGACGAAATAAGATGAGACTAAAATGTATTCAAAAAGATAAAAACTTTACCAAAAACCTCTTTTTATTTTCGTCAAAAAAAGGAGACAAAATGTTATTGCATACTGCTCTACACGCCTCTACTACGCGATCTTTCGTGAGTGCGGTTGCCAGATATCAGGAGTTCTAATCCCCGAATCAGAGCTTCATGTTATGTTAAATTCATAAATTTTCTGCCCGGTGTGTTTTGTTTCTTTTAAGCAATCTGGCAACCATGCGCACGCGTTCGCTTCTCATTGCGGTGCAGAAGCGCCGCCGCTGATGATCTGAAAACACGACAAACAAGCTGGAGTTTAGCGATCTAAATGAACGCATCATTCAGCCGGTCTGTGTTCTGTCATGAGATCTCGACTGTATTGTTTGCGATTGTGATCGCTGAATAAATGCACTTACTCAACCGCTGTTGTTTTAATAGAGAAATAGACTATTGCAATTATGGAATTAGTGGAATTACTAGGAATTTCATTGTTATAATATTTTTTGTTTGTTTTACCAGTTTTCATAATGTAGACAGAGATTGCATAAGTCTTTGGTATTAAATTATATAATAAAAAGCCTATAATAAATCAGTACACTTTTTTTTTTAATCAGTACACTAGATGAGGTCAAATACACCATGTATGTGTCCACATTCTATTGATTTGTGCTTACTGGAGAAAGTGATATACCTGAAATGCAAAATGACATTTCTCGAATAACAACAATCATTACGATTATAATTTTGAGATTTTTTTTTTTTATCAGTTTAACCATTACACAGAATGCCGAAAATGTGACTAATATTTCATTGAATAAAAAACCTGACTAAAATGCTCATGCATTTCATTGAATAAACAAAAATAGGACAAGTTTGTCTAAATATGATAACTAAAATGTACATTTGAGTAAGACTAAATTAAAAATGGCTGCCAAAACTGCTGTACGGTTAATTAATAATAATATTTTTGCTAAAATGTCAAGTTTTCATTGACTAAAACTAGACTAAAATACTTCAGATTTTCTTGGACTAAAACTTTGAGACTTTTAGTCGACTAAAACTTGACTAAAACTAAATAGGATAAGGTTGATTAAATATGATAAAAACTAACAAGGACATTTTACACGGGACTAAGACTAAAATTGAAAATAGCTGACAAAATGAACACTAATACACACACAAGTTTAACATGTTATTAATGAGTGATTTCTCACCTTCAGTTCCCAGAGCAGTGTTAAGTGTTTCTCCACAGAAGTGGCTGACTGAAGGAGATTCAGTGACTCTGATCTGTCAGGTTAACGGCTCCTCTACAGGCTGGACATTCAGCTGGTACACTGAAACTGTATCATCAGGTAAGATATAATGTGCTTCACGTAGTAACATCTGAATAAACTGGTTTCAAAAAAAAATATTACAGAGATTAAAAACATTTAATCAATCTAAATAATCTGATTATACAAACAAAGGTAATTTATAAGACTTGTGTAAAAATGTCTGCTCATTTCTTGAGGTAACTGCACTTTTTCACTTTATACAGACTACAGATATCGTTATGAGCTGCTCTCAGACAGCAGCAGAGGATCGCTGCAAGAAACTACACTGTCAGTTCTGCTGCTCTAAAACACACAGGAGTTTATGTGTGCAGAGCAGAGAGAGGAAAACCAGCCTATAACTCAACCATCAGCAACACACAGTTAATATGGGTCACTGGTGAGTTCAAACTGAACCACACTCACATTCCCTTGATCTTTTTAGAGCTTGATGTGTCTTGAAATGTTGTCCTGTCATAATATACAGCTACTTTTTAATGGTGTCAATGGAGAAAGATGCTTTTGCTGTCAGGTGTAGTTACTGCATCTACTAGCAGGGCCTAACTAGACCAAACTAACCAGCAAAACCTTGATTCCTGGGTTAGCTGCCAAGATGTAAAACGTTTAATTCTAATGGAGAAAATTTTCATGAAAAACTAAAATATAACTACAGTGGCACAAAAGTGTCACTTACACAAGTGGACTTGAGGGAACATAATCAAATGTATAATCTGACATTTTTAATAAATAGTATTTTCATTGTGAAATGTATTTTTAATTTTTATGTCATTGACCACACCTTGATTCTAGGACCACACTTTACCAACAACACAGGACACTCCATCAGTGTGCACATCAGCAAATTTTTATAGGATGGACCATATAAACACTTAATCAATCGTTTTAGAGTTTGATTAATATCTGCCTACTAATTATATCTTAGTAATTTAATATACAACAAACTCAGCTAACTATAAATACTGGTTCACACTGTATAGGCAAAGAAGAACTGACCCCAGAGTTGAGTCTGGTTTCTGCCAAGGTTTTTTTTCTCCAATAGTAGCACCTTATGGAGGTTTTTGTTGGTTGTTGCAGTTGTCTTTGGCTTGCTTGCTGATGGCATAATGACAAATATATTAAGGTGCAATTTTGTTTATGAATTTTGAAAAATACTCAGTGATGACTTTAGGATTTTCAGATTTTTTCTGAAAAGCTGCTTTGAAACAATTTAAGTTGTGTGAAGTGTTAAATCATTTAAACTGTCTTGACTTGATTTCCAGTGTAGTTGAAGTGTAGTTGTAATTGTCTTCTCAGGTGTTTCTCCTCCAGTCTCTCTGATCGTCAGTCCCAGCAGAACTCAACACTTCACATCTGACTCTCTCTCTCTGAGCTGTGAGGACCAGAGTAACTCTACTGGATGGAGAATGAGAAGATACAGAGACAGTGGGCGGCTGGAAGATTGTTCATCAGTTTGGGGATCACAAACAGGATCTACATGTACAATCAGATCCACCATCCCAGAGGACGCTGGAGTGTACTGGTGTGAGTCTGAATCTGGAGAGAAACATCATCCTGTTAATATCACTGTACACTGTGAGTCTGTATTTCTATATTTATTAATTTCACAAAGCCCTCATTTTATGCTTCAGATATAAATAGCCGAATTGTGATCTCAATTTATTCACCCACGCAATCTTATTCCTAAATGACAACAAATCCGCTAGACTATTAAACTTTTCACTATTAAACCATTGCTCAACCTTTGACTTTTGTCATTAAAGAAATAAAATCAGTGTGATTCTCAATTTATCCAGAATTGTGCAGAGAAAATGTATTATAATTATCCTTATTTTTAATATATTGATTATTGTAACTCCTATTTGGGTTAGGTCTCAAACTTCTCCATAAACTAGAACGTACTAGAACAGCTTCCACTCGGCAAACTCGTCGCCCAATTTGCATCATTCACATCTATTCGTGTTTTTGATTGTATTTTATTTGATTGTATACTGTCTAGTAATTTTTGATTGTCATTAAGTTGTAAGGTGTTCTTGTGTGTTTTGAATGGCACCTCTAAATAAAATGCTTTATTATTAAGTTGGCTTGAGAAAGCCAACTTACTGATATTGTATTTAAACTTCTTCGTCTTCTTCTTATCTTCTTCTATTCTTCTTTTCTGACCAAAATTAAATGCTACTCCTAGAGTTTTCAAGCTACAACCAGCAAACTCAGCCCAGATCTTCAGACTGTTCTGACTCTGGTTGCTTTATCTTTTCAGACTGATCCGACTTACGGTTTTCCTAAAAATGAGGATTAAAAATGGGAAAAATCCCATAGACTTTTATTGAACAGTCTTGGCTGATCTGAACATTCTGTCAAACTCCAACTGTCAAAATTAAAATTTAAACGCAATTAGACTCAATTAAAGTGCCATACAATGTACTATTTCTAAGCCATTTAAACTCTATCTATCTATCTATTATCTATGCTGCTATCATCATCTATCTATACCAGTCTGATTAATCTATTATCTGACCATTTCTATATCTATATCTATCTTTCATAGCAACACTCTAGCAATATCCAACCAATAGCACCACCGGGTACCTTAGCAACCGCATAGCAACAACCTAGCAACCATCCCAGGTACCCTAGCAACTGCATAGCAACACCTTAGCAACCACCCTGGGTACCCTAGCAACCACCCTGGGTACCCTAGCAACCGCATTGTAACACCTTAGCAACCACCCCGGGTACCCTAGTAACCGCATAGCAACACCCTAGCAACTCCCCCGGTTACCTTAGCAACCGCATAGCAACACCTAGCAACCACCCGGGGTACCCTAGCAACCGCATAGCAAAACCTTAGCAACCGCCCCAGGTACCCTAGCAACCGTATAGCAACACCCTAGCAAACACCATCCCAGAGTACCTTAGCAACCGCCCTGGGTACCATAGCAACCGCATAGCAACACCTTAGCAATCAACCCGGGTACCCTAGCAACCGCATAGCAACACCTAAGCAACCGCCCCGGGTACCCTAGCAACCGCATAGCAACACTTTAGCAACCACCCCGGGTACCCTAGCAACCACCCCGAGTACCTTAGCAAACCGCATAGCAACACCTTAGCAACCACCACTGGTTACCCTAGCAACCGCATTGCAACACCCTAGCAACCACCACGAACACCTTAGCAACCGCATAGCAACACCCTAGCAACACCCCACCTACCCTAGCAACCGCATAGTAACACCCTAGCAACCACCCCGGGTACCCTTTACAAAAGGCCAACACCCCAGCAAACCATCCAGGTACTTAGCAAACCGCCATGGGTAGCTAGCAACCACATAGCAACACCATAGCAACCAATCTGGGTACCCTAGCAACTGCATAGCAAAATCCTTAGCAACCGCCCCGGGTACCCTAGAAACCGTATAGCAACACCCTAGCAACCATCCCAGGTACCTTAGCAACCGCCATGGGTACCCTAGCAACCACATAGTAATACCAAAGCAACCACCCCGGGTACCCTAGCAACACCCTAGCAACCACCACGATTACCCTAGCAACAGCCCTGGGTGCCCTAGCAAAGCATAGAACCACCTTAGCAACCACCCCGGGTACCAGAGCAAACAGCATAGCAACACCCTAGCAACCACCCCGAGTACCTTAGCAACTGCACGGGGTACTCTAGCAACCGCATAGCAACACCCTAGAAACCGCCTGGGTACCGAGCAACGGCCTGGGTACCTAGACAACCGCATAACCACACCTAGCAACCAAACTGGGTACCTGAAACCGGACATAGCAACACCCTCGGCAACATCCAGAGTATTATCTATCTCTCTCTTCTCTCTATCTCTTGGTAGCTGTAGACCTCAAAAATTCAAACTTTTCAAATACTTTAACTCAAATATTAAGTCTGAAAACAATCAAATTAAAATTTTTAAAATTTCTTAAACTTTTCTCAAAAACTTTTTAAAACTTTCTGGTCGGCGGTCTCAAGCCAACTAAAGTTTGTAGTGACAACGTGTTTATTTTAAGTTTTAGTTTTATTATTGGTGTTTATGTGTCACCACATTGAGTATTACTATTTGTCAGTTGATGTTTGCTCTGTTTCTGTAGTTGGTGTGATTCTGGAGAGTCCTGTTCATCCTGTGACTGAAGGAGAAACTCTGACTCTACGCTGTTTACATCAAAATACAACCTCACTAAACCTCAGAGCTGATTTCTATAAAGATGGGTCACTCATCCAGAATCAAACTACAGAGATGATCATCCCTGCTGTCTCAAAGTCACATGAGGGTTTCTACTACTGCAAACGCACAGAGAGAGGAGAGTCATGCAAGAGCTGGATCTCAGTCACAGGTGAGAGTAGGAACTGTAAACACTATTGAAATGCTTCTGGATAATATACAGCACTAATATGACTGTAAAATGTATTCCTCCAAAACATCAGGATCTGATGGTCTCAATCCTGTGATCGTTGGAGTGACTGCTGGACTCACATTTTTGATCATTGTCTTCTTGGTCCTGCTGTGGCGCTACAGAAACAACAAAGGTTCATCTTCTGCCATATTAAAATTCAATGACACATTTCCTAAACCTGTGACCTGTCGTCCTACAACAGCCTAAGCTGGTTATCTGATCTTATTTTAAAGGGTTTTGGGGTAGTTTTCTATGGGATGATATTAGACTCAAAATGATTAATAGATGCACGCACAATTACACATGTACTGCATACATTTTATGCATGTATCTTACTAACCACAAACAAATGCCTTTCAATTTGAGTCTGTGGAATTCGGGATTAAATGATTGTGCAGCGATTTGAACAAATACAGACATGTTTGTGTATAAAAATGTTCTGTTCTGCATTAATATATCATAAATTGCTCATGCAAAAAGGATTATGTGCATATGTGGATCAGGTGACACGTGCATTAATTGACGTATAGTTCGAGTCGATCTTGTTCAGTTCATTTGGATTTTAAGACTTCATTTTCGCAGTTTACAGCATCACGTCCCCCCCACACACACAACTACCAACGAACAAAGCCCAGTGCAATTCATTAACGTGTACAAGATTTGAAAAATTTGCAAATGTGCATCACTACACTGAAACAAATGCTTTTCAACCGGTGTCTGCAGAGTTAAGAATTACATTAATGTGCAGCATTTTGTTCAAATAGAGACATATTTGTGAATACAAATGTTACAGTTTGAATTAAAGTATCATGATTTGTGCATGTACCGATTAAGATGTGCATTTGTGGATCAGGCAGCACACATGCATTCATTAACATCACTTCTGAGTCGATTCTATTTGATTCATTAGAATTTTGAGACTTTCATTCCGCCCTTTTAACCTTGCCCAATCCACACACACACAGCTCGCGATCCACGCGCAGCTGAGACACAGAACATCAGCAACCACTAGATGGCACTAGCCCCAGTCACATGTGCGCATTCCATTGAGTACGGTTTCATGAATGTTACATTGTGTTTTCTTTGTTTCTTTTTGGTTTGGCTATTCTCCTCTACCGTAGAAATATAATAAATATGTTTTGTTGAACTTCTTCTAACTTAACTTGTCTTAAGACACAGAATAGCTTATATTGATTTTGCCAAACAAGAACTTCATGACGGTACCTTGGTTTTTTCTTTCTTTCTGTAATTCAACGGCACGTTGTCAGTTATTCGCTTGTAAATATTATTATTATTATTATTATGCAGAGATGAAGTTGACGATGCTGATTAGCCATCTCTGCAGTACGAGAGAAATGCACCTTTCATATAGGCCTACAGCATTGCATACGCTGCAGCCTTTTATCAGAATAAAATACAGTCAACCAAACATATAGATACACTATAGAATCTAGATACACTGGTTAATAAAAACAGCCCGTAGTACAATCCGTGCCGTTCAGCCTGAGCTCGGGGCCAAGCAAATATTTGCTCATTTGAAGAAGACCATGATTTTTTTTTTTTTTTTTTTGTAAAGCAAGGGTTAAGTACAACGCTGGTTTACTTACACAGTAAATTCCGAGTGTTAAATTAACACTGCTCGGAGCATATATGGTCCCACTCTAAAAGAGTGTTAAAGTAACACTGAAGCAGTGATGAAATTAACAAGATAATTAAGGGATTTATTAAGTGCTGATTGAGCATTAGTGATGAACAGCTGTTTTTTTTTTTTTACTGTTAACAGCAGAATCACGGAAGAAAAGAGAAACACAAGAACTACAACTGACTTCAGCCACAGCCTTAGATGAAATCAACTGAAACAAAAGAAGACATTAAATCTCTCAAGATCTCAGCAGAAGATGATTAAACAACTCCACAAACAGCATCACCAGCTTCATGCATTACTAACCAGTTAGACTTTATTTCTGGAGGATCTAAAACAGAAGTTCTTTATTGAGAATTAAGGTTTAGATTTTTTTTTTCAATTTACCGTTTTTGTGAATAGTGTTTGCTTTAGTTGCCTCTTGACCCTTGACTTTTTAAATTTAAGTTTCCCTTTGGTTGGCACAATTTAAACACATTTGTGATGATATGGAGCTTATGTTAAAATCCTGTCAAGTCTCTGATTGCAATTTATCTAAAACTGTAGTGCTTTTATCATTTTTATGTTGAAGTTATATGAGAACAATGTGAGGAAAAACTTCATGAATGACTTATAAATATGGTTCATAAAGAGGTTTCAGTTCTGGCACTCAAAGACATGAAGAATCAGCATGTGAATCTCAGCAATGGTGACAAAATATTCTTATAATTTTATGTGATTTTTGAACGTCACAAAACAAGGAAGTAAAAAGTCACAACAAAAAATAACAAATAAAAGCAAATCAAGAGGTCCTCGCTGCAGCCTGTAGCACGATGACGTAGCTGGATCAGATCCAATACGTATTGGATGTTTGATGAGCATGCGCAGTATTGGATTTTAATGGACGTGCAAAGTGGGGCTGTCATTGAAGCTAGTATTTAATGTAAATTAAACTGTATTTACGAGATATAGGTGTTTCATAGGCTTACACAAATGATATTACACTGTAATTTTAAACTATAAAAGTGTATTCAAACTTTATTTAAGCAACAATGGCGTAGTTTTGAATGAAAGAGTTTGGTATGTAAGCTATGTTTATTTTTTATTAGTTTGATTCGTTTTAGAAATAAAACTCTACTAATTACAATTTTGTTTGTTCTTTATGAAAAAAATGAGGTGTAACTATTGTCTTAATTTTTTCCTCTGATAGTCAAGATAGTTTGATAGTTCTGTCAAAAATTCGTTCGTGAATCAAATATTATTTTTCGTTCTCACTCTCTGTGCTATACGTGACAGAGTATAAAAAAAGTTATAGGCCTACTAAAATATGCGGACATAATTTTTATACCCTATAAAAAGAACAATCCTGTCAGTCGGGGGTTCTGTATAGACGATAGATCCATTATCCAGGGTTTTTACAGTTAACCCCATGTCCAGCAAATAAATACACACACAGTCGGGGACAAGGCATATTAACACAAAGATGACCATTTCTTTTTTTGTGTGTTATATGCAAGTGAAATCCCTGGAGATAGATAGACCAATTATAAATGGCTAAAGACATAAACCATCCATTCTCTCTCTCTCTCTCTCTCTCTCGCTATATTAGAATAAAATAAAATGTAAATAAACAAAATGGATCGGCATTAAACTAATATCCCCAATTAAATTTAAATAAACATGACGGATACAATCAAAAATACATTTAGGCTAACTCTGATAGAGTGATGTATATCTTAATAATTAGCTACAGTGCAACATCTGCATATCAGTCATGTTACAGTGCTTGTTGTATCCTTATAATAATGGATACAGCATTGATGTGCATCCTGGCGATAATATATGAATTGCAGGCTCACAGTATTGAGTATCCAGTATTCATTTTTCCACCCATGAACGAAAAGCGAAAATTTAAGCTGGATTCTCGTCTTTTGGAAAAAAAACGAAAAAGGAGCCGTTTTCTAATTTTTCTACTTTCAATATTAAATTAAAAAACGAATGATCGAATGATACACGGTTTTTTAATTTAATATTGAAAGTAGAAAAATGAGAAAACGGCTCCTTTTTCGTGTTTTTGTTTTTTTCCGAAAAACGAAAAACGAGAATTCAGCTTAAATTTTCGTTTTTCGTTCATGGGTGGAAAAATGAATAAACAGCTTGAATATTCGATTTCTTCACGTGGGCGGGAATTAAACGCCCCTTTCTGCTGATTGGTCAGCCGAAGATCAAACTGTGCCTTCATCAGTTCTTCTGCAGTATCACGCAGCAGAATAATAGTCCTCCACTGCTGCAGTTGTATGGATTAATAACCCATTTTATTGCAACTACATTTCATATTTTCTCATCAAACAAACAGACTAATGAATAGCTCGATACAACTCATACCGGGGCAGAGTCTAGACAGGGCTTTCTTCTGTGTAGACCAGCGGTTCTTAAAGTGATAGGGGGCCCGAGAAATAATTTGCTATAGCCTAAAGTATTCCCAGACTGTAAAGTGTTTTTTTTAATCATAATACATAGGCCTACTGTGATTTATTCAAAAGTGACTTATATGATGCATTTAATGTAAAATCATCTAAATTAAGCCTTTTAAAAGACAAGTATTCCCTGTGGTTCATGTGTGTGGCATGCGCCAGAAAAATGTTCAAGGAGACCGAGATGCGCTAAAGCAGCGCATTCTGTTGTTCTCTTTATTTTTCAAAGGCATGACATTTTGTAGTTATTTTGAACGTAACGTTACACAATTAAAAATATACATTTTACCATACGACTATAAATGACAGAGTATTAAGTTATTAAAAAATCTA
>JADLZN010011349.1:0-33002 GCA_018155175.1 Sinocyclocheilus anophthalmus | reverse complement strand
AGAAGCAGTTAATCACTACCAGAAAAATAGCAGCTCTCAAAATCATGATGCAATGGTCTCTGCGCTGACAGGCCTCTTAACCACAAATTCAAGTAATCTGGAAAAGGCAAAAGATGCCAGGAACACTGGGGTGATAAAGAGACTCTCTGGGTTCCTTGAAAAAGACATTCCAGAAATCATAGAAAAGGAAGAGCTTTTTTCTGTCTACCTTGATGTTTTGGACAACATCTATGAAGATGCTGTTTTTTCAGACCAGCGTGACATAATTGTGTCCTCTCTTCATGAGTGTTGGGGTCTGTGGCTTCTGATGTATTTCAATGAGGAAAAGTCCACTGAGAAAAGTTCCTTGAAGGAACAGCTGATGATGGACTTGTTGAGTGCAAAGCAGAAACTTTTGTGCAAACAGTCCCCATCCACCATGGTCTACTATTACATTAGGTCTGGGAACAATCTCCGTGAGAAGGGACACCTTACTGAAAGTATTGAGATGTTCACCAAAGCTTTGGAGGATGGTGCATCTGGGGAGATTATTCCTCTCTATAATCGTGCACTGACCACTATTATGAAGAAAGACATTGACTACATTGCTCAAGCATTGGCTGATTTGGAAAAGGCCAACAAAGCAATAAATTCATACAAGTCACATCTGGCACATATTCTTACTTGTGTGAAATCATCAAGACGAGAGCAGACAACAGAAGGTGATACTTTGCTCAGTAAACAGTTTCAAATGAAGTGTATGATTGTAGACCAACTCAAGGATAACATTCAAGACGCTGTAATGAAGTTGAAGAGGGCTGAAAGCAGAGGAGGAAATGTGAGTCTATTGGATAAACATACAATTTTTATGGCCGAAGACTCTTTGAAGAGGGCTATAATTAGAAGAGATATGAGCCTGCCTGAAAGACTTGCCCTTGTTGTGATAGAAGACTTTATAAAGAGGGGTGAAATCAAACGAGGAGATGTGAACTTGGCTGAACAAAATTGCACTGCCTTTATGCAGAAGACAATGCCCCCCCCCCCCCCCCCCCAAAAAGAGCCGAGCGCAGGTAGGACTGTTGAAACTGGCTGAAAGACTTATATTGTGCTGTGAGAAAAACCTATTCACAGTTCTCAAAAAATTTGGAAGGCTCATAATGGAATATGAAAATATCAGGTCACTGGGTCTTGACACCCTTTTCTCTTTGGACACAAGATTTCCAAGGGCTTTTGCAAAGATATTTAGATAAGAGACTGTTAGATATAAGACTGTCTTAAAATGGACACTTCTCTTGCGCTGTCAGTTTCTGTCAGTCAAGTGAATAAACTTGTGTGTGTGTATCACGCACGCATACACACACACACACATTGGGTTTCCAAGTTTTATGGGGACATTCAATATACATAATTATTTTTATTCTGTACAAAAACTGTATTTTCTCAACCCTTATCCTAAATCTGCCCCTCACACAAAATTTTTAGATACATTTTTAGATACAAAATTTTACATACTTCATACTAGGAATATGCCTCTGAGCAATATCATTTAAAATAAGAATTGTAAATTATGACAGATGCTATAAATGTTGCCTAATCAGGGTACATACTCAAATATTATACTGCATGTTTAGGGTTAAAATAGAAATATGTTCTGTTGTATATTTATATAAAATGTTTATGCATGCTCTGTGTACAAGTACTATAAGTGCAAATCTTCATGTAATGGAATTGTTAAAAACAAGTAAATCCTGTCTGTCTAATTAAAGTAAGGACATACAGGACAATGCTGAAGAAATAAAGGCTTTGGAACCTCAGTTCCCAGCAGCTGATTTTTCATAAGCTGGAATCACTGGAGCAAAATCTTTGACTGGAATATCTGAACTTGTGAGAATTGGGCTTGTCGCAAACATTGGTAGAATCACTGCTCTAAAACTGTGAAAGTCACTGCTGCGATTACAGGTGTGCTGTCTGGTCTCTCTCTCGCCCTCGACACCATCTTCTTTGTGAAAGATGCTAAAGAGGTGCATGAAATCAACCACCAGAGAGCAGCTGGGATCCAAAATCAACAACAAAAGATCAGATCAGACACACTGAAATTCATCAATGCAATGAGAGAAACAGCCCAGGTATTTCAGGACACACTGAATGAACTGAAAATGCAAAAGATTTAATTGAAAATTAACTACTAAACAGAGTTTCTTAGAGATTTATGGAATTATGTTTAAATACTTTGTATATTTGTATATGTAAATGTACCATAGACTTATATATAAACATTATAGACTTGAGTTATGTAATAATTAACTGTTATAATCTCTCACATATAACATACATTGTCTTCACTAATATACAGTATTTTTTATCAATGTATTTCCATCACCATTAAACATTTTCACTTTCAACATAGACATTAACATTGTATAAATAAGTGAGAAAAATATAAGGCAGTAAAGTGCTAATTAATAAGAAAAGATCATAATCAGTGTGCCATTTTTGCAAAGTATCTGCAAAGTATGCATAGTTCTACATAGGGCTGCACAATTAATCGAAATCGAACCGAAATCGCGATTTGGCTTGATGCAATTATGACAATCCCAAAAGCTGCGATTTTTAATGAAATAAATATATTCACAGCGGCAGTAGTAAATGCTGCTCATCTCACGCCCGAGATGGCGTGAACAACATAGATAAACCATATATTGTTATAGGTTAATTGTCTTTAATCAGTTCAGGCGTTTCTATCTTCTTTAAAGGGGTCATATGATGTTGCTAAAAATAACATTATTTTGTGTATTTGGTGTAATGAAATGTTTATGCGGTTTAAGGTTAAAAAAACACATTATTTTCCATATACTGTACATTATTGTTTCTCCTCTATGCACCGCCTTTCTGAAACGCGTCGATTTTTACAAAGCTCATCGGTCTGAAAAACGAGGTGTGCTGTGATTGGCCAGCTATCCAGTGCGTTGTGATTGGCCGAATACTTCAAGCAAGTGACGGAAATGTTACGCCCCTCACCATATTGTGATGCCCTGTCCGGCCGGAGCGACGAGACAAAAACATTAAAACCCATTACAAACGAGGCATTCGTTGCATCCAGTGGGACATAATTATGGATTATAATGACTATACTGTCTTTTTACACGTTGCGTTGCATCGCGTAAACATAAAGACCATGTCTGCATTTGTGATCGGAGAAATGACAAACAACAAGCCCTACTCTACACTGCCCAAAAAATTGCTTTAAATATATAAAATATAAAAACTCTTTAAATATAAAAAACTTACGTACAACAGCTGGCATTGTAGTTACTCTACTAGGATCAGTAAACAGTCCTCCATAAATGTGCTGCACACATCTGAATATTTGGGTTGAACTGTTTTGGAACAGTGTTGTAATACAACTTAACCACTGATTTCTAGCGTGCCATTTTGGAAGGCCAAACAAAGTAGTTTCGCTCACAACAAAACACAGTGTCACACACGGAGGCCTAGAGTGAGCAGAGACCGGCGGCTAGAGTGAGCGGAGACCGGGGGCTCGACATGAGGAGCGTTCGGCGGGCTTGTGGCAACCACATGTGGTGACCCCGGGCTTGACTCCGCTTCGTCCATGGTGAAAGCCGATCAGGCGATTCCACAGCGCAAAGTGGTAGTATTTCCTCAGCAACCAGCACAGATCAGCTCAGGATGACGAAGCAGATATGATCCTCTTTTGGAAGGCCAAACAAAGTAGTTCGCTTTCACAAAGAAACACAGAGTCTTCACGACATGGCGGCAGCGGCAATAAAAACAATACTACAGCGAGAATAAAAGTTTTCTTTCTTTGCGTGAACATTTGGGCGCGTTATGCTAATATTTCCACATAGTGATGTATATATGTGGGGGTGTGTTAGAACGAGCAGTTTTAGGGGGGTGTGGCAGAGTTTTAACTTTGATAAAGAATATCTTTTTGGATTGAGACTTTAGTCTTTGCAACTTTACAGATTCTTCATGCACCAAGAGCTTGTAACACGCCAAAGAGAAAGGAAAAATTAAATCACATCATATGACCCCTTAAATCTCCGGTTTCAGCTATAGCTTGGATCCTTTGCAGAGTAGGGATTCATGGAGGCGTCATGAGTTCTATTACTTCTGTGATGCACATGTGGAGTTTCTGCGCATGGGCGCCCTCTGGCGTCCAGTATGAATTAAACAGACATTACATGAGTTTAGCACTCAATAATGCACACTCAGTCATGTTTTGGGCATGAATAGGAAAAATAATACTTCTCTCTAAATAAATTGGAAGTAAACATATGATAATCCATGTTTTTCTCCAGTGTATATAAGTGTAAAGGAGTTTTTTTTTTTTCACACAGCTCATATGGATTTAAGGAAATGGACTCCATTTTTCTTGTACATACACTTAGTAAAAATGAGAATTACTGTCAAACATATTATCTAATAGAGCAGAGAGTAAGTTAGAGGGCTGTATGTAACAAAGTAACCTGCCGTTTTCGTAACAATAGTTTCTATAACAATAGGATAAAACAATATATATAATATATAATAATATATATATATATCATATATATTCGATATATATATATATAATATATTTAATATAGTCTATGACAAAAATAATGTTACAGAGGTGTGTGAACTTGCAAGTACGATGTCAGACACTGTAATATGCTCAAGGTTGTACTTGACTGACTTGCCTGGGCGGCCTCTTTACTGAGTGGAGCTGCATACTGCACAATGGCGATACAACACGTGGAAGTAAGGATGTCATTGCCTGGATAATAAATCAGTCTCATTAGCTCTGCTGTATTTATTTAAAACAGTTTTCTTTTTTAAAATCCTCTCAATCAAATTAAATATTTTACTTTTGTGATCATATAGTGGATGAGTTTTCAAAATTAGCTGTTATAATAAACATTTTCAATACATTAATTACAAATAAATTCAATAATTAAATATAATATCTTCAGTGAAGTACAAAACAATTCAATTCAAATTTTAAGGGAAAACATCCTCACCTAGTGTTGAACACACGAAACTCTACACTAATAAAACAATTAAGCCATTAAACACGTTAAAACAACGTCTGTTATCAAAATAGGCCAACATAACTACACTTGCTTTAATACACCAGTTTAATCAGCATAAGCCTGTAATTATGTCATTATAAGCAGTGTTAAGAACATGAATGAATGAATGACACATTTATATAGCACTTTATTGTGTATTGCTGTACACCCAAAGCGCTTTACAATCATATGGGGGGTCTCTCCTCAACCACCACCAGTGTGCAGCATCCACCTGGATGATGCGACGGCAGCCACAGGACAATGGCGCCAGTGCGCTCACCACACACTAGCTACAGGTGGAGAGGAGAGAGAGATAGAGTCAATTCAGTGTATGGGGATTATTCGGAGGCCATGATTGACAAGGGCCAGTGGAGGGAATTTGGCCAGGACATGGGGGTTACACCCCTACTCATTACGAGAAGTGCCATGGGATTTTTTAATGACCACAGAGAGTCAGGACCTCGGTTTAACGTCTCATCCGAAGGACGGTGCTTTTTTGACAGTATAGTGTCCCCGTCACTATACTGGGGCATTAGGACCCACACAGAGCACAGGGTGAGCACCCTCTGCTGGCCACACTAACACCTCTTCCAACAGCAACCTATTTTTCCCAGGAGGTCTCCCATACAGGTACTGACCAGGGTCAACCCTGCTTCAGTGGGCAACCAGTCTTGGGCTACAGGGTGATACGGCTGTGGCTGTTAAGAACATAACGATAAGAGCCTGTGTCCACCAAAGCGTTTTTTAAAACGCCAGGAGCGTGCCGAGCGCTGAGCATCTTTTTTTACGCTGAGCGCTCGGGCGTTTTTTCTCAGCGCCGAGAGTTGAAGAATGTTCAACTTTGGGTAAAACGCAATGCTGATCACTGTCACTTTTCAGTCAGCTGACCAATCACAGTGAAGGAGGGGTGGGACTAATACCAATCAACCGTCACACCCTGCTTGTACTACGACTGAATAACAATGGAGAAGTTAATATTGTTTGTCTCCGAGTATTTATGTCTTTACCAGGTGGAATTGCCGGACTAACATATTATTGTTATCAAAAATAAGGTAAAAAAAATAATTTATTCGCGATGTGTCTGCCATATTACTTCAGCGGATATTCCGTATCATAGCAACCACAGTGTCTCAACAAAAAAACTCACAGCTGGGTGTTTTCAGCAGAGCACCTGCGTTGTTTTTAAGCTGGTAAACACACTTGGTGGACCGCGGCCTAGAACAGCATGAGCACGGCGGCCACACCACGCATCTGACAGACGCAACACAACACATCATCAAATCAGCAGGACAGTAGTAGTACGGTAGTGGACAGTATGTAAAACCAATGCTTGGTCATAGCCTGGCTCAGCGGCCACATAAACCACATGAAATAACATCAGTGACTAGGCAACTACATAGTAGGAAAATGTAGATTGCCTTACTTTTGACGGTAGACCAATGTTTCTGCTTTTTATTCAGCTACAGCGATCACTGGATGCTTTTGTCCATATTAAGGATTTCCTAGCATGTTATAAGTTATTAATTCTATGAGTCCATTTTGAACTTTTGCACGAGAGCGCCCTCTGGCTTCGAGTAAGAATGAAACATGCAGCCGAGACTATTAGAAATACAACGCGGTTCACTCCTATATGAAGGGAGAAACGCAACGCACAGATATAGCGGAATAGTCCGCCCATAGATATGTATATGTAGATTCCCCATTGGACTGCGCCAAGTACGTAGATGCGTCCGCCATTTTTAACGGTCAACTTGACAGCATTCACCATAATAATCAATGAATATTCAATGTTGCCACAATCCTGCACAGCCGATGGTTGTAAAAACAGCCGGGATTTAAATTCCCGGGATAACCTTTCACAGGTGAGAATGTGTTTTGTTTTTAAATGCATTAACTAAATATTACAAGTTTTGAAACATTGGTAACTTATGCTACTGTTATGGTGAATGACATCAAGTTGACCATTACAATAAGGCGGATGGCTTACCTATAGCGGCCCATAGAAACAGTCGCTAATGAGGCACCTACGTATACAAATCTATGGTCCTTCTAAATGAAAGAGCCAATCACTAATTGGTAAAGTCATTGCATCACTGCAGCGGCCATTGAAGCTCAGTTCATCGAATCTGAGGATAGACCTAAATAGATGAGGCTGTGCATGTGCAACATAAGCGCGTTATTCTAGCCTGAAAAATAAGCTTTTTTAACGCTTGTCAGTCAAAAAATGTGATACTTGCCCAACAGAATTCACGCATAGGCTACCCACACCTTGTGAAGCAACTGACTGGATGTGCCTGACTGACAGGTGGGTGGACCCAGGCCCATCCGTAGTTACGCGACTGCTAGATATCATACCATAGAGACTGTGTCTGTTCCCCGAACATGAAAATACAAAAAACATCCAAACCAATTTAAGTGTAACAGTTTAATTGATGTTCAACAAATAATAAAAAATAAAATAAAAAAACAGATTATACAGATAAACACATGATAAAGCTTGGCTTAATTCTTGACGTTTGTAGTGGCTACTGTATATAGGCCACCAGGGCACCATACAAACTTACAAAGGTACTACTCTAGTGTCGGGCCATTCCGAGCGCGGAGCTCTTCCCGGACCCCGCAAAATATGCATACATACTCAGCTAATATATGTAAGCGTGAAACTCGTGGACAGAAATGAAGACGCGAAAAGGGCTGTAGAACATTGTTGCATGACAGTCATTGCACTGCGAGGCGATCCTGACACATTTCTAATTTTCTTGCCAGATAATAAACCATCCCTTTTTCTGAGTGTGTTCGATTTTGGGGTAAAAAAGAATATGCAGCAGTATAAATTGTAAACATTCACGATTCTTTCTTTTAACATTACAGTAAATTTATCAATTAAAATCACACACATCGTGTTGCATGGTAGAATTTAGAAAGAGTTCCAGATCGGAGTGAGTAAACAAGACAGTATGTTGCAGGCTTTTCAGAGAGACTGAAAGTAAAGGATGATGCAGTGCCGAGTCTGACTAGAGTGGGTAGTGTGAGTAAGAAGTGTGTGCTTTTACCACTATTGCATTGTCTGCTCCAGATCGTTTGATATATGAGTATTTTGTGTTTGTTTTGTTTGTTTTAACCAATTGACCTGTGCTTCAGAGTACCTCACAGCAGCGTCCATCTGTTATGTAATAAGTTAAATGTCAGCCAATAACAGCCAGTGGGCGTTGACTTGTGAGTCTTGACTGGCCCCGCCGTAAATTACATGTAGATTGTAGCAGATGCTTTATTCCAGCGCTACACATGGGACAATGGAGCAGTCAAAAACTAACAAAAGAGCAACAATATAAAAGTGCAAATGACAAGTCTCGGTTAGCCTAAGGCAGTACACGTAGCAATGTGTATATATATAAGTATATATTAATATAATATATATTATATATAAATATATTATACACACACACACACACACCTACAAAGAAAAACAAGTCGATAGAATAGAAAAAATAGAAAGCTAGTGTGTTTTTTTGTGGTTTTTTAAATAAAAAAAAGAAGATAAATATAGATAAAATAGATAAAATAGAATAGAAAGTGGTAGAGTTAGAGGGTCAAATAAAGAAGGAACAGATGTGTTTTTAGTCATTTCCTGAAGATAGTTAAGGACTCAGCTGCTCATTCCACCAGGAGGGAACAGTTAAAGAAAAAGTCAGTGAAAGTGATTTTGTGCCTCTTTGAGATGGCACAATAATACGCCGTTCACTTGCAGAACGCAAGCTTCTAGAGGGCACATAACTCTGAATTAATGAATTTAGGTAAATGGGTGCAGAGCCAGTGGTGGTTTTGTAGGTGTGATGAGTGGGGGCGGGGCCGAGAGCTGTGGGAACGGAGCGAGGCCGGTGGAGTAATTGATAATGAGCGGCACCTGCACCACTCACCGGTCTCGAGTCTCATGGAGGAGCTCCGGAAGGATAAAAGGAGGACTGACAACAGTGTCGGACGAGAGAGGACCAGGCCTGGAGTTTATTTTGTGTTTGTGCGCGACAGTCGTCCGCGAAGGGCTGTTGCGCTATTTTGTGTTTTTTATTATTAAAGTTTGTTTAAACGTTCGCCAGTTCCAGCCTCCTTCTTCCCGTGACTACGAACGTTGTTACATTTGTGCCGAAACCCGGGAGGAAGGAGGGATACGCTGTCAGAGAGCCCTCGCTGCTGAGGGGGATCGCGGTGCTGAGGAGATCGGGCAGCAGGAACAAGCGGAGAGACCGCCGGTGGCGCTTAATTTTTTTTCTTTTCCTTTCTCCCCTTTCTCGTATCTGTCTCTCCTCATCCTTGCGTCTCATTTTCTCTTGCCTCGTCTGTCTGTCCTTACCTCCAGGTACGCTGCGGCCGCCGTGATCGATGAACGTTGTTATATTCAGATCTTCAGAGAGTCACTTGCATTTACTGTATTAAATAAATAAGGGGATACTTAATCATCACAGTAGAACACCAAGTCAGTTATACTTCACAGATATCAATCTGTCCAGTTAGGAAGCATAAGTGATTGTGAATCAGTTTCTCCTGCTTAGGTGCAGATGAAAGTGACAACAGGTGCACTGGAGAGGCAACAGCAAGACAACCCCAAAAAGGGAATGATTTTACAGGTGGTGGCCAAAGACAATTGTTCTCTCCTTATTCTTCCTGACTGATTTGTCTTTAGTTTTGTATTTTGTTAGGGTCCTTGTCACTGGCAGTAGCATGAGGCAGTACCTACAACCCAATCAGGTTGCACAGTCGGTCCAGCTCCTCCAGAATGGCACATCCATACGTTGTGGATGACCTTTGCAAGGTTTGTTGTGTCTCCCAGCACAGTTTCAAGAGCATGGAGGAGATACCGGCAGACAGGTCGTTACACAAGGAGAGCAGGACAGAGCCTTAACCCATCAGCAGGACCGGTATCTGCTCCTTTGTGCAAAGAGGAACAGGAGGAGCACTGCCAGAGCCATCCAGCCGGCTACTGAGCACATGTGACAGATGTGAAAGACTCAGGAGATGCTGCAGGGAACGTTATGCTGCGTGCAACATCATCCAGCATGACAGGTTTGGTAGTGGGTCAGTGATGGTCTGGAGAGGAACAACCTTGGAGGGTGGCACACACCTCCACATGCTAGCTAATGGTTCCCTTAATGGTGTTAGGTACCGGGATGAAATCCTTTTAGATGACGATGGCATTGATGCCATTGAGTGGCCCTCACATTCCTCAGACTTGAATACAATTGAGAACCTCTGGGGCATTATGTATCGGAGCGTCCAAAGCAAAACAGACTGTCCTGGAGCTCACTGATGCCCGGATCCAGGTCTGGCAGGAGATCCTCCTGGACACCATCCGTCATCTCTTTAGGAGCATGCCTAGACGTTGTCCTGAGTGCATACAGGCACGTGGGGGCCATACACACTACTGACTTAAATTATGAGTTGCTGTGATGAATATTTTCTGACTTTCCAATTATCATCAAGCACGTTTCTCTCTGTATGTAGACGGTATCGTTTTGGAGGACCTTCATGATTCAGAGTTAGTCTGCATGGAAGAAGATTTGGCTGTCTGTAAAATAAAGATGAAGGCAAATGTCAGAAACTGGAATCCGCTCCTCAAAGGAGGATTTAATAAATCACCCTGCATTTAGATCCACGTTTCCCACCATCTTCACTGCAGCGTTCTGGCATTACACCCGCTGTGAATTATGATTATTTTTTAATGTAGTGTAATGCTCGAGACACTGAAAAAGATGCAAGTGTATGTTTACAAAGAAAAACACCTTCTGTGTGAACAGCCGCTGTATAATATATCTCCAATTGCGTATCATCACGACATGGACTGGTACTGGGAGAACGAGGCAAAGTTTATACAATTCATATTATTAACCTATATTATTATAAAGAAATATTAAAACCAATATAGTGACGCTTGTTCTGTTTCTTTGATTGTGACACAATCCGAGTTGTGACAAATACATGTCTGTTGGATTGACATAAAAATCAGTTCATCACAGAGCATCACAACAGATAACAGATACACCTTCAATTTGACTTTTAAAAGTAAATAGTTTACCCTAAAGCATTTGCATTTAAACTCACCTGGAATCCATGGTGATTGTTGGACTAAATGTGTCCACTTCACAGAAGACCTTCACCGTACCTCTCCAGTCTGCTTTGAGCAAAACAATTCATTAGTGTCCTCAGAATATGATGGTTGTTAATTGTAAACATTTTGTATGAACTAAAAAGAAAAAGAAAAAAAATGCTATCCAATATATCATCTATATGAGGGATATTGAGCTTGAGGGGTATCAAAACAATTTAAGAGACACTTAATTAAACATACATAAATAAATATTCCTTCACATCAGCCTCTGAAATACTGCTTTATTTAATAACAGGCTGAAGTTCTCAACCAACATCTTCAGTGTAACCAGGGCGTCATAACGTCCCCTCCCCATCCTCAGACAAAACAACTACAACTCAGCACTAACTTTACTACTACAAGCTGTTGAGTCAGAGCACGGGCGTTTTGCAACCTCTTCCTCAGGACAGAGCAGTTCTCATTGCCACTGAATTGAAGCATTTCTTGACTGACAAAAGGGTTTTATACATTTTATTTTAATAAATAAAGTTTTTAATGCTGTAAATCATTCTATTTTACACAACATTATAAAAGTATGAGATGTCAGTCAGCATCGGTTGTTTTTCATGATGCAAACGCCCTTTGCCTTGCATAAATAAACTGATTTTATTCCATGTAATAATGAATATAGTTACTTTGGATGTTAAACTATGTTAACATATTAATTCCTCTGGGGATGTAGTTGGTGGTAGTTAGTTTTAGGGTCTGTCGCTCAACAACAGGCTAAATAATATTATTCGTATACTTGAAAGCATTTTGATTATAAATATACTCCACTTCATGTGACTTCTAATACAATAATGTCCATGAAACAAATTTCTCTAGAACGCTAACTTTTTATGGCCAAAAAACAAAACAAAATTGTACGCTCCTCACTACCAACGCAAATGACACACAAACTGTAGGTTATTATATATACTATATATATATATATATATATATCATATAGAATTATATAATTTCATATTGCTTTTCAGTCAATATACAGTAGTAATTTTCAAATTACTAATTTCAAAAATATACTGAATGTGTTCAAATGCCACACATTATTCACTGCTCAAAACAAAGCATGAACCGTCTCTCCTACCTCCTCGGAGAAAACACTCTTGGAAAAAGATTGGGAATAATCCAGAAAACCAGAGCACTTCCAGTCAGAAAAACAAACGGATTACAATTAGCCTAAGGGTACACTTTTTTATCTGTAGACTTATGAATTTTCAGAAAAAGTGGCATTAGAAGGGGCTCAACCAACATGAAATATATATATATTTTTTATCCTTGAGTGAAATTATTCTTACTCCCGTTAAGGAAACGTTTAAATATTTGACAAAAACAACCTTTGAACTCGTTATAGTTTGGGTGTGATATTTGAGAATGATCTTACAGATAAGATTACAAATAATTTTCAAAGAACAGTCTTCCTGGTTAATTATGACTTTGATCCACATTAGCGACTAAATAAAATACTTTTTAAATTCAGTGTTGTCCAAATATAAGTAAAATTTTTGGTGCACTGCAAAACAAACCATACATCTTTGAGCTAAGGTGCTGGTTGTTAAAGGTTTTCTTTAACAATTCTTTCTATTGCTGTTTTTCTTATCCTTATTATTATTCAAAATTTATATTTTCAGCAGGAAATACATCATCAACACACTGAAGAAAACTGTTCTCGAAAGGTGGCGCTCAAGCACCACCGAGCTGGCCATGGCCCCACCGATTGCCTGCGCGACTAGCCTAGCAGAGCGCAAGAACCAGTTGTAACACCACAATAGTAGGGCCAGACTCGTCAAATCCCGGCGGAGTTTGCGAGATTTGTCCAAAAGGTGTGCATTTTTTTGTGCCAATGCATTGTTAAAGGTTCAGTGTGTCATTTAATATTCCCATATAATCTTTAACATTCAATTAAAAAATATTTGTATAGTAAATTCGCTAATTCACGAGATCAATACATCCTTAAGGACTTGAGAGTAAATGAGCCAAACGGAGGTGGCGAAATGCTGAATCAATTCATTCACTTCCAACAGCGGTTAATGGGAGCAGCGTCATAGAGGGCAGAGAGTCACGTTATTTAAAGGGGACGTTAACGCGTTAACGAATAGCAAATGATTAAGTAGCTGCACTGGTTAATTTTATGCCACTGATAAAGCTTTCATATGTAGTTTGGGGTAAAAAGGTGTGAATGAAGAATAATGCAATAACTGCACACTTAAATCAAGTTTCAAGAAACAAAAATATTTTTTTTTAACAAAAAACAAAAGACAAAAAGTAAGCCATTGATAATATTAACATGCATCCAACAAAGGTAATAAATAATTTGTGTGATTATGTGCAGTATTAGCTACTAGAGAATTGGACCATAGGCTTATACAGATCTGTGGCACACAAGAATTACATGTAAATAAATGTGCAAAAGTTTATCTAACAGCAATTACAAATAAGGCTTCAGATGTGGAACCAAGCTGATCTCCACACATAGTGTCGTTACAGGACAACCATTGGAGGTGACTAGAGTCAATGCTGTCTGGAAAAGGAATTATCTTATGTCTATGTATAAAGGTGCATCTCAATAAAGTAGAATGGCGTGGAATAAGTAATTATTCAGTAATTCAATTCAAATTGTGAAACTCGTTTATTAAATAAAGTCAATGCACACAGACTGAAGTAGTTTTTTTGGTTCTTTTAATTGTGATGATTTGGCTCACATTTAACAAAAACCCACAATTCACTATCTCAACAAATTAGAATACTTCATAATACCAATAAAAAAATTTTTTTTAGTGAGTTGTTGGCCTTCTGGAAATTATGTTCTTTTACTGTACATGTACTCAGTACTTGGTTGGGCCTCCTTTTGCTTGAATTACTGCATCAGTGCGGCGTGGCTGTATAGGGATTTCGCCTAGGGCGTCAAATAGGCTAGAAACGGCCCTGAAAAGAAGTAAACAAAGGTATATGTTGCTAGAGTAAACGAACAGTTCGAATGTGGCCTCAACCAACAGATCAAGGACCTGGAACAATCAGTTTCATAATTTGTTTTAGTTTTACTTAATAGGTAGGAATTGTATCATTAAAAAATTCGCATCCAGTATCAGACTGTAAAAATCAATCAGTTCCACACACAATAATTCATTTAATGTAAAGAATGTTATACTGTGTCATATTTACGTAAATATCTATTGATTTAATATAAATAAACTAAAATGTTTTTCATGGTAAACAAGCTTATCTGGGAATGTGTGAGTCATAAAAATACCCAGCAAACGCATGAGAGTAGGGCGTGTTGGTTAGCCCACTGTTGTTTTATTTTATTTTATTATTTTCGTTCATAATTCATTGGGCAGACATTTAATCCAAAGCGGCTACATTGCATTCAAGGTATTATTCCAGGTTTTATTACTTTAAATAACCGTTTACCCATCCATTCCCCCTAAAGTAAGTAACCATTATCCCGTTCTCCCATCTTCCACACATGCATATCTAGCTGTCCATCAGTCCACTCATCCTCTGTTCTGCTCACTGACGTCCTCTTTCTCTCGTCCTGCAGAAGCGTCAGATCCTGGTCACGCTGGTGGAGATCCTTCTGCCGCTGCTCTTCTCAGCCATCCTGATCGTCCTGCGACAGAACGTGTCCTTCATCAACTACCCCAATGCAACGCACTACCACAGCTTCCCTTTGAGCGACCTGCCGCCCATACTGTGCTTCCAGGACCTGCAGCTGGCCTACGTGCCTGCAAACGCCAGCGTGGTGCGGCAGATCACAGAGGACGTGCAGCAGAGCCTGCACGGCTGCATCAGAGCCGGTGAGAGCTTCAGCTCTTGTGCTCTAAAGTATAGGAGTGTGTTCATGAATACAGCTAACATGTTAGCGGCTAGAGCATCTGGTTTGGCTTGAATCATTGGCTTATGTTGTTATCACCTCTCTCCATATGGTCAGTGAAATGATAAAAAAAAAGCATGACTACATAGAAAACATGGAAATATAAGCTATAAGCATGGAAATAGCTAGTAATTTTAGTTTGTTTTATTTTATTATTTTTGTTGTATTTAATTTTTTTTTATTTGGTTTCATTAATATTGTAAAAAAAAAAATGACAAGAAAATATATAGCAAATATACTGTATGTAATTGGCTACATGAAATTCGTGCTAATAGATAGGTAATTTTATTTAAATTTAACTGTCAAAAACTGACGAAAAAGAAAAAAATACAGCAAATATATGCAACAAACTGGCTACATGGAAAATCTGCTAATACAGAAATAGAGAATTAAATTTTTTTCTATTAGTTGACTGTCGCAATGGCAACAACCAAAAAGGTACGTAAGATATTTTTTTTAATGTATATATTTATTTATTTTTTCTATAGCGTGTTTATTTGCACTGTCAACAAAGACATGCACATATACAGCAGCTTATGCAGTAAACTGTCTACACCTTCAGGGCTTCCACATTCATGGAAAAACTGGAAATAACATACAATTTTAAATTTGCGGTTTCCAGGCTTGGGCAACTTTTCGTTATGCTCCTTTGTACAATATTTATTTGTATAAATATTGCTTCTTGTGAGTGCACATGTTATTAACTTCTTTGTCCAGAAATCATGAATGAAAGGAAAACTTTTAACTAAAACTAGGGCTGCACAATTAATCAAATTTCTATTCGCGATTACAATTATGGATGCCACAAATACGTAATCGTTCAAAGCGTCAATTAATCGTTCAAAGTCCACTTATATTATCTGCACGCTTTTTTCTTTCTACAGGTTATCTTAAGAGTTTTTCCATTGTTTTTGTTTTATTTTAGGTTTAATAACGTATCATACCATCTATTTTACATTGGTTTGTATTATTTAAAGAAGACACAACCCAGATGGTATTTTTACATTTGATGCTTGTACATAAAAGCATACAAGTTTTCATTAGTGTTTTCATCTTTGTAAATTGTGGTAATTGTAATTAATAATCGCAATTATAATTTCAAGGGAATAATCGACAATTATGATTTCTGTCATAATCGTGCAGCCCACTAAAACTAGTAAAAACGTAGGAAATTCCCATTACGTTGTTACGCTCAACGTCTATAAATTGCACATCATGAGTCCAATATCTCTAAAACATTTTTATTGATATCGCATGTCTATCAGGAAATCATGCATGCCTAGATAAGTCATTAAAGTTCATTGGTCCAAAAGTGTGTGTGAAGCCTGGCGTTAGTATAACTGCTCTGCTCTACAATATGTGTGAGTTTGCAGTTGAAATGAAAGCATATATTGAGGTTTTGACGTTAAATAGCATCATGACCCCACCAAAAACCTCATGGCCACTCTTCTCGACAGAAATAGCCTCTGCCTGACCCTTGAATTGTCCTGGTGCTTGTGTTTATGAGTTGTCATGAAGGCCTGCAGGGAAATATGCAGGTGGTGAGTCACGTAATAAACGATTCTCTGGGCTGTGTCCTGATCATGTGACTCACGCCAGACCCTTTTTGCTTTTTCCTGTCGCTCTGAGCGAGGAGATCCATAATCTGATGCCTCAACTTTGACTGTAAAATGAACAGCTTGATGGTGTTAAAGTGCTGTGTGATATTCGCAAATGACTCGCTGACTGAATATCCTGCTTTAAAAGAGTCTGCTGCAGCGCTGATGAAATGAAAGTCAGCGAATTAGACACTTTAAGCCCGGACTTGTGGGATAGATGAGACAAACACATCATTTATCTGAAATTACAGAGCTTTAAGTAGCGGTTCATTTCTAGATGGACATGATGAAAGCAATTGCTTGAGGATAAATGAGTTTATTATATTAGAGGTTCTGATTCAGTGAGTCATTTGACCGAGTCAAACTGATCATTTTGACTGATCTGACTAAGTCTTTTGGACTATTTCATTTAAAATAACCAGTTCATTTGTTCGTGAGCAACATTTATCACACTGTGTGTTTGTTATTGTGTGAAAACAATCAAAAACAACACAATAGAAAGGCGTTTTGTCTATTTATTGTCTTTATAATATTTTGCAGCTCAGACTGCAAACTAATAAATAGATCCGATATTTATAGTATTTTAACACCGAAAGAATGCAGAACTTTCATAATCACTAACCAGTGTTATCTTATTTTTTTATATTATTATTGTTTATTATTATTTTGAGTTTACTTATTTTTATATTTTATTTGTTGCATTTTAATTTTTCTTTTATATTTTCAGTTTTAATTTTATTTAAGTTTTAAGTATGCTATTTGATTTAAATTGCTTTTGAAGTTTTATATTTTCATGTTTACTTTTTATTTCAGTATTTTTGTTTAGTGATGGTCATTTTTATTAGTTCTTTTCATGTTTTTTTTATTTAGCTGTAAGTTAGCTGTATTTCAGTTTTAGGATATTATTCCTTGGTTTTTATTAATTTTCCATTATTAAAGTTTTTTCATCTAATATTGCAATTGTGTTTTTATTTTAGCTTTAATTATTACGAAAATATTTTAATATTTTTAGCTTTATCGAAAACACTGTCACAACATCTACAATGGATATTTTGTGTATTTGTTTTTCGGTAGTTAATAAGAACCTTTCACTGAACAGAACGACCTGATTTGTTTTGGGTAGTGTTTCGGTGGTGACCAATAACAACACTGTACTGACAGATCATTGATATTTTGGTAGTTTATTACATACAATATTATCACCACAGAAACCGCTTATAATTTTTCAGTTTTTTTTTTGGTATTTAACAGTCCGGCAACTCCACCACAGAACGATTAATTTTTGTAGTTTTTTTTTTGGTAGTTAATAACAACATACTATCACCCACAAACTGGTAATGTTTTTGGTAGTTTTTTGTTATTTTTTTTGGTATTTAACAATAACATTACTATCACAAACAGAACCGATTAAAGTTGTGGTAGGTTTTTTTTTTGGTATTAACTAACAATCTATCACAACATAACTGCTTAATGTTTTGGGTAGGTTTTTTTTATTTTTTTTGGGTAGTAACATCCCAACAATACTATTTACAGCAGAACCGATAATATTGATGACCAAGATAAACTTATTTGGTTCAGGTGGTGTCAAGCGTGTGTGGCGGCAACTAGGTGAGGAGTACAAAGTCAAGTGTGTCTTGCCTACAGTCAAGCTTGGTGGTGGGAGTGTCATGGTCTGGGGGCTGCATGAGTGCAGCACTGGGGAGCTACAGTTCATTGAAGGAACCATGAATGCCAACATATATTTTTCTTTTTATTTTTATTTTTTTTGGTAGTGTTTAAAAACTAGAATGGTTCAGAACTAGAACTGGTTCCCTATTGCAACCATGGACACAATAATCAGTTTCAGCAGGACTTCAAAAGTGGCTTTATTGCTTGTTTATTGTTATTCACTCTCGTTGTGTTTACATTGACACATGCAGCACAGATGCTTGCTGGTTGTGCGTTGTTTTAGAGGACGCTGGATTTGCTTGTTGATCCTCCAGGTGCGTTGATGTCAGTTCAGGACGGGACAGACCGCTGCAAACCTTACAAGAGACAGGTGTTGCTCTCTCTGAGCCAGTTTAACCGGCTCAACCGACGCCAGATATGCTGTAACTCACAATAAAGTAATGTGAGACCAGTTGGTTACATGTTAGACGAGCATTTGACCCAAATAGGAAAAGTCTCATTATTTATTCACCCTCATGTTGTGTTTTTGTGAAACAATGAAGAAAAATAAAGCGATAATAAAAAAGTACCATATAAAATCCAAAGAGTGAAACGCTTATTGAAAACATCTCACTTTTTGTTGCATGGAAATAAATAAGTGTGTGGGTTTATACAACACAATGGGGCGTAAATAACATCAGACTTTTCTTTTTTGTTTGGTCAAATAATTGCTTTAAATGCTGCTCGTGCCTTGTTGAGGTCTAAATCAATATTGGTTTTGTGTGTGTGTGTGTGTGTTTAATTGGATTTAGTTGTTAAATCCCAGTCGTGACCTGGCTGAATTCCCATTCTTGCCTAGTCTCATTAGCTTTTTCTTTTAACATTATTTTCTCTTGAAAAAACCCCCACCAGTGATCATGATATCATTAACATACGTTTCCAGTAGACTGACAAATCCTAAAATCAATTATTTTAAAGGTCAAACAGTGAGCCAGTGTCCACACAGCTGCTTTAAAGGTCACATGGATACATTTCTCATCAATTCATCTGTTTTTATCAGTTTAACCCTCAAACTTTCTGGGTTCTGAATTGATGGCATGTAACAATATGAACAATTTGCGTTTGTTTGAGAAACGCCTTCTTTGCTGCCATGATGTTAATGTGTTGTGGGTGCCAGTGTGTTTGCTAAGGCGATCTTGTGGTTGATATGGATTAATATACTTTTCTTTATTATAAAGATATAATGATTTAAAGCGCCCTAGTGATTAGTATTGAATGTTCTAATTTTAATTTTGGAAGTCCACCAACAACCTTTTCCGATTCAGATCAGTTCAAAAAACACTTTCATTTTCTTATAATATGCATTTAACTTTACCATATTTCTCAACGACTCTCAATCAATTTGTTTGAAGATTCTTCTTTCCAAACCCCTCCTTTGTGTGAGGCTACTCTGCTCTGATTGGTCCGATGACCCAGTCTGTTATGATTGGTCTACTGCGTACAGCGCATATCGCTAGCAATATCAATCCAAGAATACACCTATTGTTTAATAATCGTGCTTCTCACTCTCTTCTAAAAAGAAAGATCAGAGGGGAAAAGTTGTTTTACCTTATATAGCGAACCGGACCACAGCTTGGGAGTAGACCCAAACACTATGTATGTCTTTAGCCGACACAGACAAAGAGTACGATAAAGCACGGCCATTTTGTAAAACCAACGATTGCTTTTCCTTTATTATGATCCAAGTAAGGTGCCAGATATTCTATATTCCTTGGACACCTTTCTAGACATAGCCGTAGAAAAAGCCAAAACACCTGATTAGCATAACTATAAACGTTAGTTAGCCAGAGGCTTACCGCTCAACGACTCTAATAACCAACACAACATTTTTGCACGCGCGACAGAACATCAGCAAATTATTAATCATACTATACAGGCGTGATTCAGAGTAGCACGACGGGTCCAAACAAACTGGGCACTGACCATCTTTCAAAGACAAACCGGTTTTTAGGAATCCCTCGTTGAACTCGCTAGATTGAACGACTCGTTTAAAGGCGATTCAGAGTCGACTCTTTCTTTGAGAGACAATAACTTTATTTATGATGAACTTTCAGCTTTACAACTTTGCAGACTGTTTTGCCATTCGATAAGCTGCATTACACACGCATAAAGGTAGTTGTTCTCAAAAAATACATCATAGGTACACTTTAAAAAAAAAAATATAATCAACTTATTTATATTGTTGTTGTTTTTGTAAAATGCAATTATTAGGAATTAACATAGGCCACGTTCACACAGCAGCAGAATACGGTTGTCAGTCCTGTATTTGAGTCCTTACTACGATTACGTTCACACACAGTTTGGTTATTTACGGGTGTGACAACCGCATTCTGTAACCGAACTCACACCTTTAAATTTTCAGGACTCACAACCGCATTCTCGGAACACACGCGCTGTGTGAACGGAACCGGACTGGACAACTAGTTGTCTGTCACGTCATACAGTGCTGCTCTACCGTGTGTTACGTGTTTTCGGTAACTTACAGTGACGGAGAAATGAGCTGTGTGTCATCTGAACGTTTTAGATTCCGTCAGTTTTGTGTTCTGCGCGAGATTCAAATGGTCCGCTCTCCACCAAAATGTAAAAGCTGCTGTTGGTTAATGAAGATTTGACAAAAGAACTCGCGGCTCGATTGGACTCTTTTCGTGTCAGAAAGTGATACGACTTTCGGTTTAATGGACGTCTCCATCTTTTATTTTACTTTGGTCGCTATGGTTACTAGTAAGGAATACGGGCTTGACTCCCGTTGCACGTTCATTCTTGCCTACTTGGTATACTATGCCCTAAAAGTATGTACTATTTTTGTGAAGAAAAAGTACATACTTTTGAGTGTGTAGCAGAATAGTATGCAAGCTTTGGGACATACTACTTTGTCATAGCTGCTGCTTTAAGGGACGCTCTGTTGCTTAGTTACGTGCATTCTGTCACTGTTTAAACTACCCTGTCAATCATCTTATCACAGTTAACGTCATCCACATTTCGTTTAATTTGATTTCCTACCATATTGGAGAGAAATTAAGAGGTACGTTGATCTGCTAGTCGCAGGTCTATCATACCCAGAACTCTGCACATGTGTTTGCATAATGATGCATTTAAAAGTTAATGACCAAACGTGTCATAATAAAGTTCACAGTGTTGCTGCAAGGAAATAGACTGATAACATTATATTTATATTTTTTTTTCATCATTTTAGACACTGATGATTTAATCACTCAAATGCGGTTATCTACCTGTCGCGTATATCCGCCATGTTTGTAGTTTTTTAAACACTTTTACTGCATGTTTGTAGTTCTAATTGAATCCTCGTCCACCGAGCAATGTGTTGTGGGCAGGATTAGCCCATTTATTTTTTTTTTGATGTTTTTAGAGTGTGCATCGATCTGCACTTTGAATTCTAACCGGAAGTAGTAGACCATCCGGGAATCTTTGGCATACTTTTTTTTAAACCATACTATGATTTTGTCGACTACGATTCTATTTCACGATACTATTAGGACGGATAGTTCGCGCGTGGGACGCAGCAACGACCAGTATTCCTAAACCAACTGTAGCGCTGTTGAACGGGCCATCTTGCGAGACGCATAAAACCTGTAAAGAAAATGCGTTGTTATCCCAACAACTGGCAGATGAACGTAAGGCCCCTAATACAATAACTATATAATTAACTAATACAATTATGAGATATTACATTTAACTTTGCATTTAATTTGCATAATAAAAAATTTATTGTGAATTATTACTATTTAACTAATGTACATTGTTCTATAAAATGCTAAATTGATTTTGCATAAAGAAAATGAATGCGTTGCTTAATGTTCACATGTACACATGTTCTATTTATTATAAATGAAAGCTATAGTAACAGTAATAGAGACGGCTGTGGCACTAATGCTGTGTCTTGATCTTGTTTTCCAGTGCGTGGCTTTGAAACAGAGGAGCAGTTTGAGGAGTTTGTGAAAACTGACCCACAGTCAGGCAAGATCTTGGCAGCCATTGTGTTTGAGCACCAGTTCACACACGACGACGAGCCGCTTCCTCTGCAGGTGAGACGCCATGGACCGGACAGACCTGTGCCTTAACGAATTAGCATTCCCAATCACCCTCTTCCTGTTGGGGCCGCGGGTCGGCGGGCCGTTAGCCAGACCAAACCTGAGTCAAGCTTCTTATGAACATTTGAAGGGGTGGTGTTGTATATGAGTTTTTGAAAGAGTTAGGTGTGTGTCACGCTCAGCGCAGACGTCGAACAATGTGTGCGAGTAGGGAGGGTGAATTGTGGTTGTCATTGTTAGCGAGTTAGTATTGAGTCCTAAGCGTGAGGTCGTGATAATTAAGTAACATTATGTTGCATAAGAAAATACCTAGAGTTACATAGTGCACAGTAGCCCCTACAAATTTTCTATTGACTTAACGGAACCTGGGAAAAAAAAGCCAATAATCCCAACGTACTACTGTTTACTCTGCTAGTGGTCGTAGGACAAAAGCACCTCTATAATGAAAATTATAGTATAAATAAATAGACTAAGGGGGAGTGAACAAAAATTATAGCTGAAAATGTTAAGAACAGCCCAACGTAAGAGAGGGGGTGTGGAAAACGCGAGAGAACAAATGGAGCAATGAACGTAAGACGCACGAGGAAAGAGATCTACCTTCAGTTATTTCTAGCCATTTTTTTTGTAAGTCTTAATGAGTCAATTAATGTATATTAAATGCCTGATGTCTGGATTTTATAGTAAATCTATTTTTATTTAGTAATACTACTACACTAATATAATAATAAAATAAGTAATTGTAATGTTAACCTGTAAAACTGCTACTAAACAGTTTAAACGATATGTTGACGAGGTCTCATTAAAACCACTCTGGCATAAAACTAAATAACATGACATATAAACTTATATTATTATTAAAATAAAAAATAATTAATTTACTTTATATAGTAATTATAAATTACATATAGAAATTATATTAATTAAATTTTATGTTTTGCAAAAAAAATCACTATGTTTTGCATTTGTAACAATATTGATGAATTTTGCTTGATATTACCACATTTCCCTCTCAAATTCTCTTTAATGGAATAAATTCCATGCTATTTACTAATAGTAATATTGATACAGTAATGAAAATGGGGCAGTCATGGCCTAATGGTTAGAAAGTTGGACTTATAACCCAAAGGTCGTGGTCATCTCCGTACCGGCAGGGATTTTGGGGATTAAAATCACTTCCTCCATTTTCTTTAGATTGTGTGAAATAAAGCGCAGTCTTGTCAGTTTTAATGAGACTCGCCTATTTACTTGTCTTTCATGATGATAACCGTTACTTAAAGCGAGTGTTCCCGAAGGAAATGTTCTTTTCTGAGCATTTGAGGACAAAATAAGCTGTTTTCCACAGGAGTCAAGAGTGCAGTCGAATCTAGCAGGAGGAATCAGGCCATTAGTGCACTAGCAACAAATACCCTCAAAGCATATTGGTTTCATGTCTCCGGCGCCTGCTCGTGTGTTTATGAAGCGCTGAAGCCGTTTCAGGCGTTTTGAGATGCGCTTGCTGAGGTTTCTCCAGCTGCCTAATGGAGAGATGAGGTCTGGTCTGCTTTCTTCTCATCTCTCACGATGAAAGCTCTCGGTCCTCGGTCACAGACAGCGAGTCCTTCACTGAGGATTTAATGAGTTTACTGCCGCTCCAGTGCAGGTCCTGGATCAGCATCGAGGAAAATGTTTTTTTTTTCTATGTAAAATGTGTTTTATGTTTTATTTTTTTTTTAACATTAACTTAAGAATGGTTTATGAATGTTTACACAGAAATTTGTTTGCCCATGTCCACAAATGAGCCACAAACTGACACTTTTGTCCGATTGTATTTTTGTCAGAGTAACATTTCAACAAACAATTGCTATTATGATTATTCTTATTAATACTCCCATTCTTTTTTTGTCAGTGACAAATTCCAAAATACATATTTCTTTCGTCTGTTTTTTGAAAAAATATTATTATACACACTTTTTTTAGTTTACAGGAGGATTTGTTGTGTAATTGTTAATTATAATTGTTATTTTCATGATTATTATATTTAATATATTATTATTATATAGGTTATATTGATATATAATCACAATTTTGGGCCAAATTATGCAGCCCTAAACAAACAAGCACAACAAGCCTGGGGCTTTAAAAATTGTATTAAATTTAAAAAAAAAAAATTTTCAATCTCCAGTTATTCTCAAAGTTAATTAAATATCACGTGTGCTCTGAGGTATATATTAAACAATATTCATTATTATCTGGTGTGGTAACTGTAAGGTTGTAGGTTCAAACCCCCACAAGAGTTATTCAATGTATATTGTGCCATTAATCAAGACACATGTTACTTTGGGGTTTGACCCACTAATACATGAAATGTTAAGTCACATCAAACAAACAACCTTTGATGTCATGTGTGGCAGGTCAGCTATCATCTGCGCTTCACGTACAGCCCCAGAAACGCTCCGGTGCGCGAGAAGTCTGAGCTCAACCCCAACAATGATCTGGACTGGCACACACTCAGTCTGTTCCCGCTGTTCCAGCTGCCCGGGCCCAGAGAACAACACGAGCCACACGGGGGCACACCAGGTCAGTCCACACTGATGCATTGTGGGAAATGAACCCAGCAGAAGCAACCTACAAGCCATGAATTTCAAGTTAAAGGAGTAGTTCAACCAAAAATGAAAATTTGCTGAGAATTTTCTCACCCTTGGGCCATCCTAGATCTAAATGAGTTTGTTTCGTCCTCATATTTGGAGAAATGTAGCATTGCATCATTTGCTCACCAATGGATCCTTTGCAGTGATTGGGTGCCGTCAGAATGAGAGTCCAACATCTCAATAATTCACAAGTAATCCACACCACTCCACACCCTTCCAGTCATCAATTGTCTGTTCTTGTCAGAAACAAATTCATCAAGACGTTTAACTTTAAACCATCGCTTATCGCCAAAACATGAGTCAATAATCCATAACGCTTCCTCCAGTGAAAAAGTCCATCTCCTGTTGTCTCTCACATCAAAATCCACCAACATATTTGTTTTAGACTTGTAAATGGTGCTTGAGCTGTGCATATTTCTCTCCCGATTCAGAAAAAAATAACTTTTTCACTGGAAGAAGCATTATTATGAATTATGGACTCATATTTTACCCATTTCAATGGTTTGGCAGTTGTCTTAACTCTTTCCCCGCCATTGACGAGTTATCTAGTCTCTTAGAAGAAAACGCTTCCCCGCCAAAGATGAGTTTTTACAGCTTTTCGTGTTTTCACTGTTATACACTCGGGGGCGCTATTACACATCTTCTGAACGAGTACAAAACCTCCTGGACAAAAACACACGTGAACAGGACGGAGAAGCGAGCGATCGCTTATGTAAACAGATGCATATGAAAAATAATGCGATCATCAGCAATGGCAGCACATAAATGAAAACTGCATAATGTTACGGAGTAAAATGTTGATCCAGGAAGTGGTACATGTCTGTGCAAGCTTTATAGGTATTGATGGAAGCGATTTACTGGATTATACTTTGATAATCGTACTGAATATTATCAAGATTGTGGTTTTTGATAAAAATGTGATTTTCTCACCTTTTTGCTCAAAATTATGCATTTTTATAAAACCTACCTATATTCAAGTATTGATAAAAAAGAATGCTTTAAGCTATAATAAAACTGACTTATTTTGTTTAAAAGTAGAGGCTCTGATCTTTATTTTGGTGTATTGCATATTCAAATATTCATACAGCAAAATATACTGGAGGCCATCAAATTTGAGTGAAAATCATAACAAATTCGCGTGGCGGTTGCTGGCAACGTGGGTTTCAAAAATGCGGGCGTGGAAGAGTTCATGTGGATTTTGAGGACACAGCTTTTCTCTTCATCAGACTGGTAACTGACTGGACTAAGTGGTGTGGATTATTGTGATGTTTTTTTCAACTGTTTGAACTCTCATTCTGACATTCTGGCACCCATTCATTGCAGAGGATCCATTGCTGAGCAAGTCATGTAATGCTACTTTCCCCAAGATTAAGTCTGCTAATTCATATGTGCTTAATGTTTAATTTTTATGCATTAAAATATAGATGATGTTAAAGCTAATAGCCATAAAACTACAATTTTAAGCGCTAGTATCAGTTCATTAAAAAGCTCTTTAATCAAAAATCGTCCATCAACATGCAAATTAGTGGTCGATTTCTTCCTTGATGACCTTTTGCTGTCAGTTACCATCAGCAGATGAGATAAACCTTAATGATCTCTTCCTGTACATGAGGTTTCCCGTGACAGCGCTAGCTGTTGATTAGGAAGTGATTTGGATTAGTTAGCGTTCCTTCGCCTGATGGCCTCCAGTGCTGCCAGCAGCTTCAAAACACCTGCAGAGTGTTATTAATCATGAGCGCTGCGTTAGCATCGGGTCTGAACTTTGATGACAGTTATCCTCTATTTTTGTCACGGTGCTACAAATTACATCTTGATATTCGCTTGCACAACTCTTCGTGCTTCACCGTCGTTCTTTCATCTGCATTTAATTGCATTGAGTTGCTTTATACTGCAAGTGCGAAGAGGGTTTTGATCTTCAAGGGTCATTATGGTTTGAAAAGCCATGAGAAGCGGCGAGGAATTCTCAATGAATTTTTAAGTTTTGTGAAATAGTAGCTTCCTGAAGCTCAAAAGAAATATTACAGGTGTTTTAAAGTTTAACCCCTTCACTGCTGTGCGATTTGTAGATTGTACCCCAAAGTATTTTTCATATTGGCCATTAACTGCCTATGGTGGTCATTTTTGACAGCTAAGAAGTGGGGCTATTTTTTAAAGACCTTTTTTTTTTGTTTTGTTCACATGGCAAGTACAACAAAAGTCACCAAGTTTCGTACCATTCTGATTACCTAACACATTTGAAAAAAATCATCAAACCGTAATGATTTTGGTCTGTACTGATCATCGCTCCAGAGTCAGTGAGGCATTTAGCTTATAATATGAAAAAGCGATTTACATAATTAATTTTGGTAAGAGCTTAGTATTTTTTAATTGCCAGCTATAATGCTGATTTAAAAAAAAAAATTGGGTTTTTTTTATTTGACCTTGCATTGTCATTGCCACACTGTAAATTAGGCTTTACTTCACACTAAACTGGTTTAGTATTTTTATGTTAGTATGCATTTATATATTCAATGGGACAAAAGACCAAAGATCAGGGTTACAGGGAGACATTTATACTGGAGTGAATGGGTCAGTTTTTAAGCAATGCTAAGCTTATAATTTTATAAAAGCATTTACATTTATTTTTCTGCTAAAAAAATTTTTTTTTTTAAATCATCAATTTTACAGTTCATTTTTGAGGATTTAAAAGCAAAAATGAAAAGTTTATAATTTTATAAAAGCATTTGCATTCATATTTTTGTTCAAACTTACTATTGAGTTACAAATTGGTTTAAATCATTTTTAAGGTTTCATTGTTTGTCTGTTTGTAGCGTTAAACTTTTAAAACCGAATATAACTTCAGACACACAAGATTAATACATTTTTTCACATTAAAATCATGTTACACCACACATTGTATTGGCTTTATTGAAACAGTGAGATCTTAATGGTTACAAATGGCCTCATTCAGCCAGACTTTTGTTTTTTTTAAAGAAAAAGCAGGATAAGTGGAAATTAATATTTGCAGTATCCAACATTAAACCACAAATGCTGTCAATTCAGCTTGTATTGTATACAGAACCCAGAATATTTTTTCAATAGAACTCTCCTCAGTTCATTTGATTCAGTTAAACGCTCATAAGTTTGATTGAGTGGAATCTAATGAGTACTGTGTGTGTCTGGACAGGATATCACCGCGAGGGCTTCCTTCAGGTGCAGCATGCGGTGGACCGGGCCATCATGAAGGCCTACAACAGCACGGCGGCGGCGGCCCTCCTCAAGAGAACCCAAGTGCTGCTGGCTCGTTTCCCTTACCCAGCATTCATGTACGACGTCTTCATCCTGGCCATCCAGAACCAGCTGCCACTGCTGCTGGTGCTCAGCTTCACCTACACGTCTCTGAACATCGTCCGAGCTGTAGTACAGGAGAAGGAGAGGAAACTGAAGGTACAGGAAATGGGCATGAATGTGGATTCTGTTGCTCTTGATGTAAGAAAGCTTCACTGCAGCCGTGTGTGTGTGTTGCAGGAGTACATGCGCATGATGGGTCTCAGCAACTGGTTGCACTGGAGCGCCTGGTTCCTCATGTTTCTCCTCTTCCTCTCCATCTCCATCTTCTTTGTCACCGTGCTTATCTGCGTCAAGGTAAACACATATAATCTGTTCTTTGTAAGTACCTTGTGCTACTAGAAATACCACTATACTGTTTGCATGTCTGTGAACGTTTTTTTTTTTTTAGCTCACTTGAGAACTAGGAACCAGTTTTTATTCAGAACAAGTTCCACTTGTTGCACAGAAGCACTGGAACAGAGTGTTTTTTTTTTTTTAATGATGTTTAGTTCATTTACATTTTTCCACCGATACAGATGGTATAGATACTTACTCGTATGTTTGTATAATAACTTTTACCTGAAGGTACAGTATGCATTTAGAGTTTTGCTTTAAATGTTTTTTTTAAAGGTATTATTTTAGTATACAGTTAAGACCAATTATTTTATGTCCTCAAAATACAGCAAAAATTGCTGCTGAAGTCTCTTTTTTCCCCAGTAAACATTAACACATACAATTTCCATAATTCTAAACATTAAATACCTTATAATATGGTATGTTTAATACTGGTTATAAATGAAAAGAAATTAGGAAAAAATTAGGAATAGTGGTTAAAATATAAAACTGTACAAATCTAAGTATGTACATGTATATTTCAAATAAATACTTCTATAAAACTCTATAAAAAATAATACTCAAGACTGTAAATTAATTAGTAATTTGCATGTTAAAATTAAATTAGTGTTTTGAATGTATTATTATGCAATTTGGTCATGATAATACAATTTTCCAAAGCCCCCCAAAAAAAGAAATTCAGATATTATGTTTTTTAATATTTATACATTTTTGTACTCTAAAAAACACATACAGTATTAATTATATCTTGTACAGTAAACATCTAAAATATACACTTTCTGCAATTATAAATTTTAACATACATAAAATTATCTATGCATAGTGTATGTGTGGGGATATAATTATTAAAATTCATTTTTCAATTATTGATTTTTACTAAAATAAAACAATTTCAGTATGTAAATAACACAAATTATTGTAGTAATAAAACTGTTTATATATAATTATATATATAATCTATCTATATATATCCACACACAAAAAAATAAATAGATCATAGATCAATAATTAATAAAATGGATTATCAACATATAGAATAATTTTCAAATAAGTATAGAATAATTAATAAAAAATAAAACAGTACAAAACTAAGTACATGTATAATTCAAGTAAATGCTTGTATAAAACTCAAAAATAATACTCAAGTCTATAAAGCTTGAATTAAAAAAAAATAATGGTTAATAATAATAGTAATAATAATACAGTTCTCTGAAGCCAAAGATAACTTTTTTTTTCACAACAGCAAAACAGTTCTTGATATTTTTATTTCAATAAATAAATTTCTCTGCACCATATTGTAACTGAATGAGTGCAATAAACTGTTAATAGATTCTCTAAGGAATCAGAATCATGAAGTACAATGAGAATCCATCTAAGATAGTCCACACTGTTTGCTATGTGTAGCTCATGTATGTGTTGTTTTCCTGTCAGGTGAGTCCTAACGGAGCGGTGTTGACCTACAGTGACCCCACGCTGGTGTTTTTCTTCCTGCTGGTGTTTGCCGTGTCCACCATTAACTTCAGCTTCATGATCAGCGCCTTCTTCTCCAGAGGTAACTTCTCCATCTCTGCTCTGTGAAAGTGTGATTTCTCTTTTCATCACAGAGCAGAACCCCTCCATGGTCATCCAATCTCTCTTGTTGGGTACCCTAACCACCCAGTTTTCCTTTAAGAATCCTACTGTCTATACCGAGCTAAATCAACAGCCTCGTAATCAGCAGAGTAGCCGAGCACGCCTATTTGACCCAACGAATGACCAGGCCCATTCATTGCTTGCAGTCTTTTTTTTTTTTTTGGTGTTTTCCCTCGCTCTAAACGAAAACGTAGTGGATTCTTGTTCTCCCTCCCACTACAGGACGCCTGAGTTGTTTCACTTTCGCCTGGCCCGCTCTTTTTCTGCCTCCGTGTGCTCCCGCTTTTATCTACTCGTACCTGCCACCACAAAGATGCCGCCGCATACTATACAACACGGGGTTTAAAAGCAGGCTATAGCCCTTCGTTGGCGTGGCACAATGTACCTTGGTGTGCAGTGCTTCGACCTGCTTGCTCACTTGCCAAGTGCCTTGGAGTGCGTGCATGACGCGTGATTCGTTCCTTGCTGATTACGCCGATTGCGCTTGTGCCGCGGCACACGTTGGTTCGTATTTGCCACCCGCGATGGACGAAGCCGCGTCATTCCTCAGCTGTGGAGGGAGTACCGGTCGCTGCAGGTGCACAAGCGCGGCTTCCTCATTACGACCATCCCTCTTTCTGACTGCGAGACACATCGAGAAGCACCGCACCGCCCTCAGCTACTGACCCACAGAGCTATTGAATACTTCTACGGGACACCAAACTTAGTTTTGCATTTTGTTATGTAGAATCGCCACAACTTTATGTGAACTAGTCCTAGCGGGTTTCGGACGGCTCGATCGCGATCCACAAACATCTGCAACAAATGTACAGCGGATCTGTATTAGATTTGCTCAGCGGGAGGACTCTATCAGTTAGTACCCTACCAGTATGTGGTTTAGACCGAGCCGAGTTGCGATCGAGGCCGTCACAAAAAAAACCACTACTTACTCATCATTTACTGGACCACATGTTGCAAAAATCATGATTTTTCTAAGCTGATCATTTCCATACAATGAAACTGGTGACCACAAAATTCTTATGTAATATTTTAGTCTTAATTTCCAGTACAAATATCTAAAAAAAAAAAATACATCAGGATTTACTTGAGAAGCAAAATGACTTAAGATATGAAGTCTTGTTTTTAAAAAACAACAACAAAAAAAAGTAACAATTGTGAGTTTATGGTTAAAACAAAAAGAAAAATTATTGTGTTTTCCTTTAAGTTTATTTTCCTAAACTCATTTTTTTTTTAAAAGGGGTCATATGATGTTGCTACAAAGAACATTATTTTGTCTATTTGCTGTAATGAAATGTGTTTATACGGTTTAGTTTCAAAAAACAACAGTATTTTAAAATATGTACATTATTGTCTCTCCATCTGGCCCGCCTTTCTGAACCATAGTTGACTTTTACAAAGCTCCATCATTCTGCGAGGTGTGCCGGAGGGCCAGATTCCAGTGGTTTGGATTGGCCGAATACCTCAAGCGTGTGACGGAAATGTTACACGCTACCATACTGTGTCCTGGACGGAGCGACGGAAAAAACATTAAAAACCCATTATAAACGATTTGTTGCATCCAGTGGGGACATAAATTATGGATTATAATGACTTATACAGTCTTTTTAGGTGCGATTTTTTTTGCAACACAAACCATGTCTGCATTGTGATTGGAGAAATGACAACCAACAAGTGCTACTCCACACTGCCCAAAAAACTCGCATTTGGATTTAGGTCAGGGTAGCACGATGTATCATTTAATTATGGGTGAAAAAAAAATCATTAATGAGAAATGCAAGAGGGTGCAGTGGTCTGGATGCGTTTTAGATGCTGCTTCGGATTAATGCATCACTGGCAGTGCGAAGAAAAAATACATATTTTTCTTACCCGTGAGTCAACCTTTTATTATTTTTAAAAAACCAGTAAATCCATTTAATGGTTGTGTATTTTTCAAAATATAATTATTAACAGGTGGGAGTGGGGACACCCCTTGCGACTTTCACAACCGAAAAGGTTCTTATATTTACGAGACGTGTGGACCCTGGACCGTCTTGAGCATCTGCGGTGGTCTCACTTCTCCGTGATATAATTCATGTTTATGGGAAATTATATCCTTTTATATAATTGCTATCATATTTTCTGGACGCTTGGTGCACACAGGACCACACGAGAAATCCTTTTTCAAATTATAATAAACAGTGAAAGAACATAATAAGATTGTTCTTTCCAATAATTTTTTCTTTTAAGAAAGCTTCTTTGACTATCAGGACAGTGGATCACATGAAATGTTTATTCCCACCCAAAAAACATATCAAAAAAATTCATACAGAAGTAAACATGATATCATAGATGGCAGACTCCAGTCATTTTATGGTACACAAAAGCATTTTTAAAGTAAATGTGAAACTTCACTTGATTTTCATAACCACCATCTTTTTGTCAGACACATACATCAAAAAATCGACAAGCATGCTGGATGATATACTGCGATTTGAGAAGAGCATTCTCGCTCAGGAAGATCAAATATAGTGAGCACTTTTTCTTCTTTTTTTTATGCCACTTATCTTAAATATGGTCCAAATAGTGCCATTATATAATATTATATTCCCCCCTCAACAGTCAGCTGCAGTCAATCCTACAGGCTAACGAGAAAAGAATAACCGATTTAAAGCAGATGTCCCAG
>JADLZN010011348.1:735560-1177480 GCA_018155175.1 Sinocyclocheilus anophthalmus | reverse complement strand
TATACGGCGTTACAGCTCCCTCAGACAAACAGTAATCATTAGAAACTTCATTTAAAAGTTTAGTTTTCTTTTAAATGCATGTTTGCTCCACATTACACTCCACACAAACAAAATTAATATTCATTCTGGGCACATCTGCCAAAACAAGCATTCATCTGCACTATGATGATGCTTCTCACTGTATTGACAGCGGACCACTACAAAAATGAATTGCTTGGCAAAGGCCACATCAATTTACTGACCCAATTTTCAGTGGACATGAAGACAGAAATCCGCTTATTCCGTCGTCTAAATTACTTTCGGGATCATAACCGTTCAAAATAAGCTACCTCATGTTCTGGAGAGATTAAAAGTCTGATCATATGTCATGCGATTCATTAGGTCAAAACTAACTGCCCGAAAAGGATCATTCTCATCTGAGCCTGAACATTCAGTCCATGAAAGATGAGATTACATCATTTGATATCATCATTAAAATACTACAACAAACTTTCACGTTTATTAAAAAAAAAAGTATGTATTCATCTAACCGTCCATCTGTTATATACATAATTTTTATGCATTATATTTATATTATTTAGAAACAATCATATACCCTAAGAAGAATGCTAATTATTTAAAATCCAATTTAGATTAATTTTATAAAACAAATTACCCATCTTTTTTTTTAAATAATTGAATGGTAGACAGACTAACATGTGAAAGAAAATGCAATTTGTTTTAACAGAAATCCCACTGAACAGAATAAACAAATGTAACGCCATTAAACATGAATGCATCTCATAAGTAAACGTATTAACATTGACAGTCCTAGATGACAAATGTCTGTGCAAGGACAGTTCCCGGCCCGGCTTTCCCAGAGCATATAAAACAGGATTACAGTATCCAGACAGTTCGAATCAATGTGACCTCTGAATGAATACCTTCAGTGAGAAGAGAGTTGAGCAGAGAGAGGATAGAGGGACGTCTGTTGCGCTCACCACGTGATCATATCCCACAAGTGTCCAGCCTATGAATGAAAGCTCAGGACGCAGATGAGAAAGACTTATGTTTGGCACAAAGCTATGCAGTAAGATCACCCAGAACCCCTTTCTCTGTACAAACCTCCTGCTATGGCACCTGAGAATTCAAGAGAATACAACAATGATATGCAAACACACAAATCAAATTTCACCCCATTTACCTTTTGAATGCATTGCAGCTCTTATCGGCAACAATTAGAATTTGAATTCCCATTACGTTTCAACCTATTCCCTCCAGTCTGGTACGTAACAGCCAATCAAATCAATCCCCATAGATAAAATCAATTCTCATTCAAGATTTGAATATGTCAGATTATGGACTTTTATGACTTTTAAACAAAGGCTACGTTTCTTCCAGTTCAAATGCAAGTGTACATTTCTAACGACACAGTCTATTATAAGGGGTAATCATATATATTTTATAATTGCATCATATTAACTGCATGCGTTTCTGTATGCACATACACAATCATGCACACTATCAATAAAACAGCTTGGTGAATCTTTCCAGTGACATGCAAACCACTGAATGCATTATAACCAATAATCATAAAATATTAGTCGGATCAATTATTTTTTTATAACTGAAAAATAATAAATAATTACAGCAATGATAATCAGATTATCTGTAGTCAAATGTGTTGCACAGTAGAGCTTTACCAAAATGGAATGGCGCAGGCAATGAGAACATGACAGAGTTTCTATTTTTAAAAATAAACACAAACATTACTCAGACATCAGTCAATTTATGCCAATACCACAATGCACCACAGCTGAGTAAGCCAGTAGGTGGAGAACAAGAGAGAAAGGGGAAATAGCTTTCAGATTTTTAGCTGCTTGTGAACATTTTAGATTGTTTGCCCCTTTTGGTTCATTTAAAAAAAAAAAAAATTTATAGTAGTTGTTTTGCTTCAAGACTGTTGGAGCTATTGATATATTAGTATGTTATATTTAAAGAGAGAGAGAGAGAGAGGAATAAATATATAGTTCAAAGAGCAACCATCCAGAAATGCACTGAATAGCCTAAATAAATAAATCCCACTCAGATTATGATAACAAAACCCTAGTAATAATAGTATGAATATTAATTATAATAATGTATAATAATATTTTATATGTAATTACACAGACACACAAATTGAAACATATAATATATAATAAAAAAAAAATCTTGCAATATGGTGCTTATATGATCTTGAAATCCTAGTACTATTTTAGGATGCATCCCTTATTTTATTAATTAATCATCGCTGCATACTTCCACGGCACGCATCATATTTCCCACAGTTTCTGTTCCATACTGAAAGTCAATGGACACGTGGATGGACTCCAGTTGAAACGATGCCCATTATTTTAGCTCTGACTCAATAACTCGCTAGCTTTTTTCCACACATTTGAGTCTGCCTTCTGTGCTGACTTTTTTTTTTTTTGGTCTGTGCTGGAGCAACATTAGCTAAGAGGGAACATTGACCATGACAGTTATCACACCCTACACCACACACACACACCATACTCATAATGCACTCTGCTCTGGTGAATTAAAGACAGGGTCTGTTATGGTGGAATGTGGAAGCATTATTATGGAAGCAGATTAGACTCAATAATAATTCACGCAAAAGACACGATGTACACATGCGTATCCCAAATTCACATACAAAATAAAAAATATATATTCACAAAAAAACAATTCAAGTGCACAAATTAAGAATTTGTATTTTTTTTATATTTTTCATAAAATACATTTCACAAATGCAAAACACAACTCACAGATGTACAACTGTGTACAAATGTTTGAATGTTTAAAATTCACAAGTTTATCATGGACTGTGATTTGTGAATCGCCTTGGATGTCGAATTGTCAAGTCACCTTTATTTATATAGTGTTTTTAACAACACAGATTGTGTCAAAGCAACTGAACAGCATTAATTAGGAAAATAGTGTTTCAATAATGCAAACTGACAATAGTAAACACTAATTTTTCAGTTAAAGACAGTTCATCATTGAATTCAGTGATGTCAACATCCAGCTCAGTTTAAATAGTATCTTTGCAATCATGTCAACGTTATCGCTGGAAATGAAGTGTCCCCAACTAGCAAGCCAGAGGCGTGTGTGTGTTTGTTGGTTTTGAAGGCTTTCCTTGAAGCGAACTCCTCCCACGAGGGAACACTCGTAACTCTTAGCCATAGATTGTGAGCCTGTCGTATCGACCCATCTACCCGCTTTGGGAGTGCCTAGGTTGTATGGGTGTTTGCTGTTAAAGAATTGAGGGGGTTTTGTTATAATAACCCGGTAACGAATCAGCTCATGAGGAAATATGAATAATTAATCATAACTAGTTATAATTAATTATGAATATTTAGATCCGCTGTAGATATTTACTTGACCTCTCAGGGTCAACTGTCTTGTCAATTCTAAGAACGTTAATTTCCTGGTTAAGGGAAATAACTTTTTTACTGTACAATTCTATAAGTTTGTAATGTAAATCTGCATGATTATTGACTCCGTTTATGAGTAAACAATGAACACGTCAATTGTGATACAAGTAAGGTTTTATTAACTCCATAAACACTTAAACTAGTCTAACATACTACATAAACACTTAAACTGGTCTAACATACACATACACACACACACACACATACAGTTGGTATAGGAAAGGGTTAAAGCTTAAGCAGTAAAGAGGAAATAAGGAATGAAGTTATGGAACCATTTGTATATTCAGCAGATCTACACCTTTAGGGATACGTCTGATTCTTAGTTCAAACACACCTTGGTGAAAAGGTGCAACTGATACCTAATATATAAATTAATAAGACAAGTTTGATACTTGCAAAGTGTGTCTGTCTGAAAAGAGATCCCTGATGCATCTTAAGGCCCAGAATCTTGCGATTGGTTGATGAAAAAGAACATTTTGATCAGATGAATCTTGTGAAATGGAGGTCGAGGCCGAAGCCTGGCACGACTTAGGGTTTCCAGGTTGCATTTTTCTCCCATCCTCTCCAGAATAAAACAAACCACCGACTCCTGGGCTGGTCACATGAAGTGCGGACCTGTAAGGTCTGCAAAGATTTCACGCTCTCAAGATTGGCTGTCCCAATGAAAAAAGTCCGGAACCCCAAGTGGAGTTCTGAGATACTGGTGTTCTTATGGCCCTTTGTTTGAAGCAGAGTATTTTGCATATGAAGCTTGTATAAAAATTATTACAGACTCTTAGAACACTAATATGTTGTGTAGGTGTAAACATACAATATACACTCTCAATTAGATCATCCTAATACGAATTCATAGATACTAAACATGGTAGGTTATATATATGTAAGCTGACAGGAGTGTGTTTTTCGATTATAAGTCTGCATAACAGTATACAATTTCAAAGGCCAAATACACGATGACAATAATATACACAATGACCTGAAGGATACACTGTTCCTTCAAAGAAAGGTTTTCCTATGAATTAAATAGAGAACAGTCCATTTCTCTGGGCATGGTGTGTCTTTCTCATGAGTAAAATGATGGAGTTTCTCTTGCACATTCCTTTAGGCGTAAATGTATCTGGTGTCATGTTGCTATGGAACCCTGGGGCCCTTTTCGGGCTTCCTGGGTGTTACAGAGTATTTGTTAAATCTAGCTAGCAAAATATGTATTGTGTGTTTGAGTGGTCCAGACACTACAACCCCTACAAATACAACTCAGTATATACACTATAAACACTTTAAAAGAGACAGACATGCAGATGTTTGTGAAAGATGTTTTCTCTGTTTTGGAGGGATGAATATTTTTAAATCATACCCTATTTACTGCATCAAAAAAATGTGTTAATACTTTACTATATTTAAGGGTGGATAATTTTTATCAGTTCTTTATTGCAACAATACATAACTACAATAACTTTGTCGAGTGCTCTTATGAAAGTTTATAGCATGATTTGTAAAAATGTAACTATACTGAATGACATAACATAGACTTCTTAGCTTTTTTGCGTATTTCATTTTATTCTGTAACCTACTTGTTCTACAGATCTTTGTGTACTAGTGTTAAATGCTACTGTTTTTGACAGCGTTGATAAAGTTTATGACAGATTATATCATGATCATTTTTGCGTTTCCCTTAACGAATGTCGTATCCTGTCAGCAAAAACCTGTCCATGGGCTTTTTTGATTGTGCCGGCGATGCAGTGTTGCAAGATATTGATCCTAAAACAAACAAAATGTCGAAATTATTTCCAATCTTTTGAAAATAAGATAAGATAAAGATATATTGCTGACTCTAAACTGCAACTTCCTACTTTATTAACGTTCTAAAGTTTGCAAGACAAATCCAAACGACGGACTGCGCCGCGGCCCTCACTCACAACTCTCTCAAGTCCTCGTTCAAAAAAAAAAAAAACCCCCGCCACGTCTCCAGCGATCATTTTCATACCAGGGCACGCTAAATATTCTTGCAAACTGTTCGACACTGAATTATGCTGTCAGTCAGCATTCATATGAGTTTAAAACAGTCAAATTAGTCATTCAAAGAACAAATTTTATTTTTGAAGATGAAAAATGTACTCATTTACTTGGTCTCATAGCTGGTTACGGGCCTGCATCCAAATTAGTTCCGAATATGGAAACATTTGGATTCGTGCTGAATAAGAGAGGTAGGCATCAGTTTCATCTTAAATTAATTTGTTTTTGGATTTACGTTTTTATAGCCTAAACTTTATAGGATTTGTTTTGGAGAGAAACTAATAACTTTGTTTATAATGTTTGTAAACATTTTGATTTCCCGGCATTTTAGCCTACATTATTTCTGAATGTAATAATAAAATGCGTCGTATATTTTTTCCTCTCAAAATGCAATTTTATACAAGTAGAAAAACTTGTATAATGTTTTTTTTTTTTTTTTAACATTTGGCCAAAATCTAGAAAAGGTGATGCTGGCTATGACTAAGCGCAATTTAGGCTACGGGATCAAGACTCTCTTCGCGTTTTTCTTTTCTTTTTCTTTTTGAGTAGCCAAAAGAAAACGCTGTGCTTTATTTTATTATTATTATTATTATTGGCAAAGAAAAAGTTAAAAAAATAACATTAACCTGTATTTTTCTACTCAAACCGGTTTCGGAATGGTAATAATACAGAGGAACGCATGAACAGAAACGTTAAAATACCAATTCTGCTCGGAGTGAACCAATTTTTTTTTCTCTCATTTTTAAGCCCTGCTTAAAGCATCAGGGAAAATGTTCATATGGCTTTGCAATTTAGAAGCAGATGCTCTGACTGTTCATACGAATCATGTCTAAATAAGCCAATTATGTCTGTTAAGCCAAAATTAGGGTTCATTCAGGTCTACTTAATGCCATGCCATGTGACCCACTTGCAGTATATAGACAAAAGGTGGAAAATTAATCCTCAGAAAAGTCCGGATTGTGGTAGCGGGCCAAGAATAACCACTCGGTGGGCTGGATTTGGCCCACAGGCCAGACTATCACTGCATTGTGGATCCTCTCTATCTTCTGCTCACACACAAAACCTACATCTGTGTCCCTGAGGCCATTTTCTTTCCAACAATGCAGTGGAAATCCCTCGCAAGGTTTGAAAATACTGACAATGGACATTTTCTTGTTTGAGCAGTCATTACACATATGTGGCTGTGTTATTTAGAAACTGAAGCTCCCCTGATTGTTCATGAGAATTGTGTCTAAACAAGCCAATTCTGCCTCATATTAGTTCAGAATTAGGGTTCATTCCGGTCTGATTAGCAGTGCAATTTATTTGGTCTGTGAAGATAATTACAGTCAATGGCCTTACTGCTGATGTGTTTCTGAGGCTGTACTGTTTTCCACTTTGTATTTTTCTTATTTGTCTGTGCTTCTCCCAAATGTGGAACTACAGAGATAGAGTTTACAACTTGTTTTACCATGTTTACCCTATGTCAACAAGAATAAGATCCTAAAAAGTATTAAAATTAAGCATGTAACTTATCCAGTATTGTATTATCCAGTTACCTACTGTATGTTCAAGTCATTTCATCAAAAAGTTTCCTTTTGAGGAGACATATGGCATCCTATTTACAATTTTCACCTGATGGGCGATACAATGGGCAACACAAATGCAATACACTTGCATTGAATAAAGTAGTTGGTAAGTAACCATCTAGCAACCATTCAGAACACCTTCACAACCATTCAAAACACCCTAGCAACCACATAGCAACATGCTAAAAACACTACAAACATATTAGCAGCCAATACAGAATGAGATATCATATGGATTTTGGAGGTGGGCTCTTTAGATTTAGTTCTACAGTAACCCACCTATAAACCATTCAGAACACCCTAGCAACCAAACAGCAATGCGTTCACAACCACCCACAACACCCTACCGTCTTGGCGGCGAGTTTCACAGAGGTTTTGCACCACTCACATTTTCTTTTCTTTTTTTAGAAAATTCTAAAATGCAGTTTGGGATTGAAAAATGTGTCATTTCCACTTCTGAGTGTTTTCCCAAGTGGAAGAGTGGATTTTTTTAGCCTTGTATACCACAGTATGTCAATATGGAAGAGCAACTGTCAGTCTAACAGGAATCAGAACAGTCTGTCTATGTGGCATCAGTCAAGTTTTTTCAGTGTCTTCTCCCACTGTTTTTTTTGCCATATGATTTTTTTTTTGTGTTTTTTTTGTTGTCAAGTGCATTAAAATTTATAATGTGGGGAAAGTTACTTTTAAAAGTAATACATTACAATATTATGTCCTCTTCTCCTTCTCCATACAATGTAACTAATTACATTACTTAGTTACTTTTTATGGAAAGTAATGCTTTACGTTACTTTTGCGTTACTTTTTAAATTTGGACAGGGCTTGTTTGTTTGTTTTTAATATAAAAAAGTTATATTTTTGGCAATTATAAAAGCCTTTTCACACCAGAAGTTAAATGAATATGCCTCAGGCTGAAGGGAAAGTAAATTGACGTCCGTACAGTAGAATGCAGAAGAGATTTCAACACACTGCAGCAATAAAAAAAGACACACAAATGTTTTGTCTAGAGTAATTTTGCTTATTAGTACGGTTGAACTGTATCATCGAAGGTCAGAAGCAAAGACATTGGTTAATAGAATGGGATTAAATACACAATGGATATTTGTGTTGTTTAACATTTAATTATCAGGAAGAGAAAAGTGTGCGCCAGTTGCATTATTTTTATTAATTTCGAGTAAAACGGAATCTGTTTTTTTTGTGAGTGAGATGAGTTAATGCATATTCATATTTATTTTAGAATGACAGTAACATCTTCTGATTTCTCAACATTGGGACCAGAGAGCTTTCATAAAATGAAAAAAAAGTACTGCGTTCACTTATTGAGAAAATAACTCAGATATTCTCTTGTAAATTAAGAAGTAATTCGTTACTTTACTAGTTACTTGAAAAAAGTAATCTGATTACGTAACTCGCGTTACTTGTAATGCGTTACCCCCAACACTGATTATAATGTATTCAAGTAAACCTAAAATGTAAAAAACTACTTACATTAGAGTTTTACACTAGAGCTTTAAAAATATCGGAACCAACAAAGGCTGGATAATTTTACAGACTAGCCATTTTCTTAATAAAAAAATCATACAACTCATTTTAGCTTTCAGCGACTATAATCTATAAGAAAACCATCTTGATTTCAAACAAAAGCTCTTTTAAACAAACATTTAAAAAGATAATTATCTCGCTCTCATGCATTTGAAAGACAATTAAAAGTTTGTATTGCTTTCCACAGCCGTTATGTAGCATGTACATACAGTATGCATGCACGAAATTATAAAACAATCTTGCAAGTGCATATAAAAAGACAAAATCGTGCCTTTGTCATTTTAATTATGCATACTATAAATACATGGCAAATACATCAAGATGAACAGGCGCTTATGAGAAACGTGTGTTTTGCACCTGATTCGAATGAAGGTCTTTTTTTAAGGTTGAAAAGGGAACAGTGTCACAATATCACATTTAAAGACACTGATGGTGAGATAATTGAAAGGAATAGAAGTGAATTAAGGGATCAGACTGTGCTACATAATGAGGCAGGAACAAAGAAAGCACAGATTGTTGAAACTCATGAGCGCACAGACACAGACAGACATGCAGCTGGTCCTGAGAGAGCAAAGCGGTCTTGTTATAAGAGGGCTGTGGTCCGCAGCAGACAGCAGGGGCCTTCGATTAGCTTGCTCACTAATGACACTAACACACCTGAGTCCTCAATGTCCTTTTCCCCCCTAGAGAGAAACACACTGATAAACACACAGGACACACATGGACACTGTCAACCCAATACAGACACTCATCTTATGTCCCATTTGAACTCACACTTAAAGGGACAGAGAATAAGAAGGACCACATACAATAAATGAGAAAGCATTAATAAACTGAGAAAGAGTTATCTTAGGGACAGGGGTCTTAAAAAGAGATGTAACTATGATGGTCTTCAACTAGGTATTATATAAAAATAATGTATTAAGTAAAATAACATTTAACAATAGAGATATCAATAATTATTAATTACTAGATATATAAATTATTTGACAATGACAGTCCTCATTTAAACACAAATGTAAAAACATTAACAATACAATATTGTTTAATTGTATCTATTATTCAAACTGGGTATAACAATAATGTATTAAATACATTGATATTTTACATGCAAAGCTATTTGACACTGACAGTCCTAATTTAAACATAAATGTAAAAATATTAACAATACAACACATTACATTATTTGTTTTTTTTTAGATTCTTTTTATTTATAACCTTTTTGATTATTTAATTCAAACATTTATAATAAATAGTATAACAAAAAACAAATTTAACGTGTGTGTATATATATACATATATATAATATTTCAAACACAAAATTAAAAATATTAATTACCTGTTTTAACAAATATTGTTAATTATCGTATCATTAAAAATAACAAAACAGATAAATAAGAATACATAACTAATATTATTTTGTTTTGTCAAAATTATACAGTATATAAACACAAAGCAAAATAATAGTAATGATCTAATATAGTTAATTTCTAGCAAAAAAATAACTGTCATGCTGTATAGTAACTTTAAAGAATCACATCTGTTAATGTTCTTTTTTGTTTTTTTTTTTTTGTTGTTGTTCAATATATGGCCTGTCAAAGCCTTCATAAATAAATATGTTTTTTATATATTAAGGGTTAGTTCACCCCAAAATGAAAATTTTGTCATTAGTCACTTACCCCCCATGTCGTTCCAAACTCGTAAAAGCTTCGTTCGTCTTCGGAATACAATTTAAGATTTTTTTGGATGAAAACCGGGAGGCTTGTGGCTGTCCGATTGACTGCCAAGTAACTTACACTGTTAAGGTCCAGAAAGTATGAAAGACATCGTCTGAATAGTCCATCTGCCATCAGTGGTTCAACCGTAACATTATGAAGCGACGAGAACACTTTTCGTACGCGAAGAAAACAAAAATAACGATAAATTGAACTTTATTCAACAATTCGTCTCTCCGCATCACTGTAGTACCATTTTGGAGAATATCCGCTGATGGACTATTCTAACGATGTCTTTCATACTTTTCTGGGCCTTGACAGTATAATTTACTTGGCAGTCTATGGTACAGTCACAAGCCTCCCGGTTTTCATCAAAACTTAACTTGTAAGAAATATCGAAGACGAACGAAGCTTTTACGGGTTTGGAACTACATGGGGGTAAGTGATTTATTACAACATTTTTATTTTGGGGTGGAGTATCCCTTTAATATATACATCATATCGCACAGCCCTAATAATCGTTCAGAGAGCAGATTTTAACCAGACTCCCTGCATAGCAAAAGCGTTCAAACTCTGCAACTGTGTTGTAGTCAGTGCTCCCCAATGAGTCTCACTTGTCACTCGATGGATATTCAAAATCAGTGAAGGAACAAATTCATGGAAAACCCTATAACTGTATTTTTTAACACAGTGTTGTGGCAAGATAACAAGACCAGCTATCTGTGCAGCAATTCTGAGAAGAAGTGGTACATCAAGCTGTTCACAAGGGCAAGGAAAAACTTATCTGTGCACAACTAAGCTTTTTTTTATTTATTGAACATTTTACAGATGCTTGCAAGTGTCTTGCAGCTCAAACCTGATGGGGTACACGCTATATAAAAAAAGTTACACATTTCATGCTTAATTCAATGTGTTACTTGCTGTTTCTTTGTTTGTGAAATTTACTAGCAATTTCTGAATGGGTCTGAATGGAGACAGTGGATTTGCATTGCAAAACAAAACAAAAAATTGTTTCTTTAAAAATGTAATGCTTTAACAATAAACACTACCAAGACTGACTTTTGCCAAGGTTTGCAGCACTGAATCATCTAATGAGTTTTCTTTAAGGGACTTACATGCAATTAGACAGGATATGCTTGAGTATTCTGCTTTCTCACTTCAAGGATCTGAACCTTCAGATTAACAGCACAGTTCTTTAACTCTACACTAACTACCACGTGTGGCCTCAATGAAACTCCATTCCAATGCTGTTTTGTCTGCGCAAACTAGAGAGACATAATGAGAAAGAGATTGGGACCTTCGAAGACAGAAACAAAAGAGGTGTATTTTCTCTATCCTGCAGTGAACATCTGCGCCTAATGGAGTCACTTAGTGGTCACTCATTCTCAAAGTCGATTTGTCAATCTGAGTGAAAGGGAATTGAGCTCGCTGATAGCTGACTTTTAAAACAATCTCCAGTCAGAATAATTGTTTCTGTGCATACAATGGCACAGCAGTCGGGACGACGTCTCACAGCATGACTCATCCTTTGTTTTTCTTTCCCGAAGGGAAAGCAGCTACCGATCACAACACCTCCATGTTTTACCATCTAAACTCTCTGAGAGAGGCAGCTTGTGATGACTTGAGGTGTCAAAACAAACTAAACTACAACTTATCTTCGTTATAACCGAGTCTGTTTATGTGGTTTGTGTGTGTGTGTTGGGGGGGGGGGGGGGGGGGGGGGGTTGTGTGTGTTTGGGGTAAGTTGTGATAAATGATCAACATACTCTCAATAAGGAAACTCTTGTGATTTTTATACTACACCACCAAGATGCACTTTACATCAAGTTTCTGTGGATTTTCCAAGCTTTTTTAGATTTTTACTTTACCCAAGGCTAAACATTTATAGTCAAAATTATATAATAATTTACTCATTCTAATTTGCAAACCTGTATTTCTGTCTTCTGTGGAAAACAAACTAAGCCTGATTCATTTTTCCCCCAAGCTCTTGCTCTTAAAATGACAGAAGAACAATGCAAGTACCATAAAACCAGCCCACATGGCTTGGGAATTATATTTCAAGACAGAAGCCATATGATACCTTTGTGTGAAGAAGAGACTGAAATGTAATCGTCTTGTCCACTACTGCACTCCAATGTTTTACTCAACATTGCAATGCCACAAGATGCATTGCAAGATGTTTGACATCAATTGCCAAATGCAATTAGCTCTAGCGTGTTTTGTAACTGATTGCAGGGTTCTGAGTTTGTATGTATCGTTTTAGATTAGATTTTAGAGACACGACAGAAGATTTTCAGCAGATAATAACTTAGATTTCCTCTCTGTTTCTCAAACAAAGCTATCATATGGTTTCAGAAGACTTGGAACATAGCACATGATTCTATACTTTTATGGCGTATGTTTTGTAATAACTGTAAATGTACATGTATGTTACATCTGTGCCCAAACATTTGAACAATATAATCTGTTGCACATCACAATTAGCTGGTGTGTTTTCATAATGACTGCAAAGCATTTCTTCTGTTACGGCATTCTCTAAATGTGAATAGCTTCCCATGACAGTTTTGTTACAGTTATTTGCATGCAGTGTTTTAGCACCCAATTCACACCCAAAAATTGTGTTGTAAACGTCGTTTGCACAGTGCAGTCTTGCTAAGTGATGGCATATTTTACTAGTACTTAACAGTATAGCTCGACCGCAGTGATCCAGGGAACCCAATCGCCTCTTTAAAATGCCCAAAGTGTTTTTGATTACACCACAAATCTGAATAAATGCTCAGTAACCACTGCTTGATAAATTACCGTTGCCGTGATGAAAACAAATGTGCAAAAACAATATATTTTTAATGCATGTATTTATCTCCTGCTTTCTGCAGACAGTAACAATGCAAACTACACCTGGCAAATATAGTGCTAAGTACTCCAAACAAGGTGCAATGAATAATAAGCCCTGCATAGAAAGTTGACATGTATTTGCAATGCAATCAAGACAATTACTTAATTTTAAATACTTGTGGTGGTGTTTAAGCACATTTAGCACCTGGTTAAACTGGATTGTGGGTGATTAGTGAATAAGACTGTGCTGATTCACACTGCATTGTGTGAATTCGCCTCCGACCACTTGATTCTCAAACCTGATCATTTAATTTATCTTCACATTGTCTAGGAGTTGCAATGCCTTGCTTTGCTCGTTCTCTGCAAACAGCAATTTCATCTGCAGGCACGATACCCTTGTGCAGTTTTCTGTCGGATTGCTCAGATATTTGAGGGAAAAGAATGCACTGAATCTCAGCTGTGTGATTGCGAATGAACTTTGGGCGGGGGACTCTAACCAGATCTGACCCAGTGTGTGTCCGTGGCTAAACAAACTTTTGTGATTCCGCTTCGCTCCTAGCTGGGGGGGAAATAGTGAGGGGGGGATAGAGACCTCAGGTGATCCGAGGAAGAATGGAGTCATGACCGCCGTGATACCGAGGAGAAGTATATGACAGGGAGGTCCGCGTGGCGGCGCAAAACACGCCTGCGATCGCCTTGTCTTCCGTCTGCAATTACCGCGTCTGCCTCTCGCAACACCGCATGAACCCCTTGAAGAGAGAGAAAGATTACAGGAATGTCGAGAAAAAGCACTTCTTCCCCGAAATCCCTTGGGGCGCCACAGGCGACGATTAGTTTGTAGCGCAACAAGAAAGAACGTTTCGCATTTGATTATGGGATAAACACCTTTCCAAATGTTTAGCGTGCATGAACACGGAATCTCAATTAGTAAGAGCGTCTCTCCCGACGAACGAGTTGGCAGGCCCTCTGCACGTGCCGAATCGATCAATTAATTAGCCGGCTGTGTGCAGATACGCCGGAGGTCTTCAATCAAAGGCAGGCACACATGTGTGTGCAAAAAAAAAAAACATCTCAGGGAAACCGGCGACCCGGCAATCTCTCTCTCGTTCCTGTCCGTACGGCACAAGGGCCCCCTGGACGGCATATTATTCATCTGACAGACAAGCGAGAGAGAGCTAGCGCAATGAAAGCAGGTCCTCGCAGGCGCACGCTGACTCAGGAGCTGCATATATCAAAATAAGAGGAAAAAGCGGAATTATCCGGTGTGCTGCGGAGAACGTGGAAGGAATACAAATACCACACTCACTCACTCACGCGCACACACACACACACACACGCACACTCTCGTTCTTCGCGCACGCTGCTTTCCGTCGGAAGCCTGTCTCTCTCTCTCTCTGTGGCAGGTTCGGCACAGAACGGTTTCCTCTTTAGAAACAGACTGTGGGCAATTTCCTGCACTGATTAGTCAGATTACATGCATTAGACAAGTGAAGTATTTAAATCGCAATAAAATAACAGGAAAAGAGGCTTGAGACTCAGGGAGATCACCACGCACTGTCTCTCGCGCGCGCGTTTTCAGTGATGCGATACACACACAACACACACACACACACACACACACACACACACACACACACACATATGCATGGTGGAAAATTAATTCAGGCACTGAAGGGAAGCGCTGTCTGTGAATACTAATGCCAGCGTGCTGAAAGACCCTGGCAACGCAGCGCTCAGAACTTGCGACGCTCTGTGTGTGCGTGTGTGTGTGTGTGTGTGCGCACGCATGTTGGACAGGTGAATTGTGGGTATGTGCGCGTTAGACAGGTAACGCCTGTGTGATAGACAGGGAAGTTTGTGTATGTTGGATAAGTAAATTGTGAGGTGCATGTTAGACAGGTAAAGCGTCTATGTGTGCTAGTAGGATGAATGTGTTTGTGTGTCAGACAGTTTTAGTGTTTATTTCCATAGAAGACCGGTTGTATAAATGTGTGTTAGACACATGAATTATATGTGTTGTTGTTTGTCAGATAGGCTGTGTGTGTAAATGTCTGTTAGATAGATCAAATATTTCTTTGCATTACTCACGTGTTTGTGTGAGTTAGAAAAAATGTATATGCAGGCATTATAGGAGTGCGTTAGACTGGTGAAATGTGTGTGCCAATCCTGTAGAAAGGTGTGTATGTGCGTTTTGCTCTTAACTGGTCTTTAATATCCTCCGTCTCGTGCTCCTTAACGAGCCTCTAACGATCTGCGCGTCATTAAGGCTCTGCTCTTCCGTTGCCGTTACCGGCCACACACACATAAGCGCGTGCGCTGCGCGGCTCATTTGCATGCTAAAGGTCACGCGGCTGCTGCAGTAATTGGCCTCTGTCGCTCGGAGCGGCGGCGGTGGAACAAACGAATGTCAGGTATTCCTGCCGCGCGCGGGAGTCGGCCATCTTACTGCTGTTTGTTTTCGCGGTTGTCGGGTCGTTAGTTGGCGTACGAGTAAACACAGAAGAGGACGCACAAAGAAAGAAATATGAGGCAACCTGTACTGAAAATAATTCATATCTTAACTTCATAAAAAAACAAACTTTTGTCATCTGCGCAGTGGTGGATTGTAAGGCTTGACATTATTCCGTGATAATTGCGTTGCATGCAGAGTTGTATGTGTACATTAATCTGCTCCCAGAAATCAAATACGAAGAATATTCAGGTAATATTACTCTTAGAAAAATGTACAAGGGAAACCATAGTTTAAAATGACAAAGTATTATGTAAAATCAAAAGAAATAAGATGGCCTTAAGAATTAATCTGTAATTTTAATTAATTTTTTTAAATGATGGATAATGATATAACTGTCAAATGTTTGTCACTGTAAAAAAGTTTAAAGTATTATTGAATATGATTGAATCACCTTGATTGCTTGTTTAAACCAATAGAAGTAGGCTAGTTTAAAGGGACAAATCAAGTAGAAATAGCATTATAGCAAGTTTTTATTGTAATGGATAGAAATTACAATAAAAGGAATATAGATGTTAGTCAAAAATATTTGGAAATATAAAATGGTGCGTTTTAAGGACATAACGGGAAAAAGCATTTCCGAAAATGACACTTCCGAAACGGGGCCAAACGTAAAGAAAGTTTTACTTTTTGCTATGTGAGAATTTCAAACAGGCAGATCCAATTGTGCTTTCAGAAATCTAATTCACTGTTATTGGTTAAAAAAAACTGATAGCCATGCCCCAAATGCACACCACTGGTTGAGCCGATGTTGTTGGCCGCAAATAAGTTTTAATAGTCCCACAGAGCCACTTTTCAGGGAATAAACCTACAAATGACAAGGCATATAGTATAATATAGTTTACCTTAATTGATCTTTTTTTTTGCTCCACATTTTTCCATGATCAGGATTTGTGATTGCAAATTTTTTTAAATTTACAATAAAATTAACTTTAAAATGTTTATAGTATTTAATTGTAGATTCCTGTAAAACACTGCACAGCAGTAGGCTTTATGTAATAAGTGGGTAGGAAATTATACAGTTACACACAGATGTGGTTTTTAATCTTTCCTATACTATGTGTGTGTGTATGAACACACAGGTGGTTCAGCGGAGTTGTACAAAACTCGCTCCTTATCTACAGAGAGCCCACATTTCCACCAGTAAATCTTAATTATTGAGATTTGGTTACCAGGTCTTCTACACATCTTTCGTGAAGCATTACAAACTGTCAGAAAGACCTCCAGCAAACGCAGTGGAGAATCCTGAACTCTCGTTATGAATATGCCACCGCTACTCTGATTTGAAATGAAACTTGTACAGTCATTTTAATCTAAAGGGATTTTTGCCCTTTTGTGGTATTAGTAACATGTGTAAAATCACAACCACTAGCATATTATCCACAATAATTATTCAATTGAAGGTCTACATGCAATGATCCAAATCTTCAGATTTAGCATGGCAAGTGCATGACATAAAAAACAACAACATCTACCAGTCATTGAGATGCAACACAAATCCATCAAAATGAAAACCAGCACACATCCTTCAAAATCCTTTCCACATTTTGCCTCTCAGACTCGAGGTATTGAGATGATGATCTCAAGATGATTGAGATCAGGAGACATTGCACAAGCGGCATGGATTGATGACCTCATGTAGAAGGAAAATTACAAACTCTGACAGTGTTTAATCAGGTCCAGCAAGCAGCTGTCATTACCTGGGACTGTGGCCGAATCCAGGCAGTGAATGATCTCGCTGAGTTCCTTGGAGGTCGACTTTCTTTCTGTTTTATCGATATTGAGCAAAATCTTGATGGTGTCCAGAAGAGAATGACATTGCCAAGGCCACCTTGTAACCGATAGTTGCTAGGTCCTACATCATATTGACCAGCCTATGGCACAAACCCTTACTAGACAGTCTGCAGGACGATAATACATGTCATTTACATTTACAATGATTTATTTAGCACACACTTTTATCCACAGTGACTAATAAGCTGCTGATTAGTCCAAAGTAGTACTGTTTCGATAGAAAATTTACCAGAGGTCAGTCTCAAGTTTTGAGGTAAAATTTCAGGTAAAATCTGGTAAAAAAAAACATTCATCCTGTCATGGTTTTAAATCCAAAATGTTCAGAAATGTGTGTCTTTTTTACAACTGAAAAGACATCTGAGGAACTTTTCAACTTAATATTTTGAAAAAATCTGTATAAATGGTATAACGTGCATAATAATTGACATTGTGTCAGAGGATGCTGCAAATGCATTTAGCCTGTCATTAGGGATGGTGTGTCACAAAAACACACTGCATGTCACATCTTACACATCTTACAGACAAGAATGTGTAAGCAGCATGTTTACATACATACATGAAAGATAATGTCAAAATCCATTGTAGAACAGTTTTCTTTACAGGTTCTTATAATGAGCTGATTTTTGATAGTTATCAACATATTGTTGTGCATGTAAACATTCAATGTGTATGTGACTATGTGTGACTATGTAACTTTATATTGTAAGTGTATGACTGTAAAGGCCCGATCACACCAAGGACAGTAACTATAGCTTTAAAGTTCACACCGCAGCTATAAGTATAATGACAAAGAGGAAAGATATCGTTGGAATCACTTTCAGAACGATTTTTTTCCATGTGATGAATGATAAAAACAGCCAATCCACCATGCTTTAAGGAGCTCGAGCATTTAAAGTGCCACCATATGCCATTTCCAATATTGCCTTTCATATACAGAGTGTAATGTAGCTGTATGTGAATGTAAACGATCTGCAAAGTTGTAAAGCCGAAAGTGCACAATAAATAATGTTATTGTCTCCCAAAATAAAGAATCGACTCTAAAAAGCCTGAGCGAGTTGTCAGTATTTCGAATCCCACTTCAGTGATGGCTACACGTCACTGGGTAACACATTTGATAATATGTGTTACGTATACATTTTGAAAGCATTGAATCGCTATAGAAATCGCGATTCATTCGACTCTTAGCGTTTTAAATCGATTACTGTCGTCTGAAGATTGGCCGATCACATTCCAAAAATCCATGTTTCAAGATCGTGCATTGCATCGTCAGGGTTTGTAATCGACTGGCATCAGAAACGAGTGAACGGTCACCCCTAATATATACATATGTTCTATGTTGGTTGCTGCAAGCAAATTGACCCCCGACCACAAACACATTTTACTAAAGACTGCTTCTCTAATCTCGTGGAGTTCAATGCGGGACAAAACACTTGTTCTTGAAAAATGGCTCAATACCAAGTTTATTTGGACCAGCTGTCTCCATTGAATCACAACCTGTAAGTATGAAAAGACGTTTATATTCTCTATCAAGCGTTCAAAACATGGAACTATGACAATAGGCGTATCGTTTCCGACACGCTGTATGCGGTAGACCAATCACATCTGGGCCATCTGACCAATCAGAGCAGAATAGGCTCAAGGAAAGGAGGGGTTTAGAGAGACTGAAACTTTGAACTGCTTCGAACGAATCGTTGGAAAATGAGGTGATATTTAATGCATATTTTGAGAAAACGAAAGCCTATTTTGACCTTGCATGCATGTAAACCTATTGTAGGAGACTCTCAAAACAATACTAGGAACCCTAAAATGGTATAATAGGGGCACTTTAAAGCGGCAGACAACAAAACTGCGCGTGCACACTTTTAAAGGGGTCATCTGATGCTGCTAAAAAGAACAGTATTTTGTGTATTTGGTGTAATGCACTGTGTTTATGTTTTTATAAACATCGGGTTTAAGGTTCAAAAAACACATTAGTTTTCCACATACTGTACATAATTGTTTCTACTCTATGCCCCGCCTTTCTGAAACACAAATTTTTACAAAACTCATCAGTCTGAAAACGAGTGTGCTGTGATATGGCCACTATCAGTGCGTTGGTGATTGGCGAGATACCTCAATCGTGGAGACGGAAATGTTACGCCCCGTGCATAGAGGAAACAAAGGGGGGTTGTGAGGTACGTTGCGCGCTGTCATTGGTCGTGCGATGATTCAAAAACATGAAACCCCTTCTAACGAGGCATTTGTTGCAATCCAGTGGGTACATAATTACTGATTATAATGACTTTACTGTCTTTTTACGCGTTGCGTTGCATCTCGCCGTGCGTCACATAAACCATGTCCTGCATGTGGGAGCGGAGAAATGACAAACAACAAGCCCTAGTCTACACTGCCCAAAAAACTCGCTTTTAAATATATAAAATATAAAACTCTTTAATCATAAAATGACGTACTTACAGTCTTTGAGTCAGACAGCCGCATTGTAGTCACTCTACCAGCATCAGTAAACAGGCTCCATAAAAAAAGTCAAAATGTTCTGCACACATCTGAAATTTTGGGTGAAGGTTCTGGAACAGTGGTTGTAAATACAACGTAACCACTGAGTTCTAGTTATGTCCCATTTTTGGAAGGCCAAACACGTAGTTTCCGCTTTCAACAACGAAACAGCATCACACTGGTGAACAGTGTGCATAATCCGGGGGCTAGCTGAGGAACGGCGGAGGTTTAAGTGAGCAGAGGTGGCAGGCTTGAGAACGTTGCGGCCGGCGATTTCGACGAAGGAGCAACCGGAAGGACATGTGACGACTCCGGACTGGACTCCGCCTCATCCACGGTGAAAGCCGATCCGGTGATCCACAGCGAAGTTGTTGTATTTCCTCAGCAACCAGCACGGATCGCTCCAGGCATGACGAAGCAGATATCGTACCCTTTGGAAGACAACACAGAATTCCGCTTTCACAACGAATCACCAGCGTCTTTAACGACATGCAGCAGAACCAACAAATTACAGGCGAGGGGGAAACACGTTCGGCCTTCTTTCTTTGCGTGAACCTTTGTGGTCGCGTTATGCCATCTTCCACAATAGTGATGGAGACTGTGGGTCCTTTATAAACTAGCACCGTTTTAGGTAGGCGTGGCTGACTCTGAATTTTTATGAAGAATATCTCTTTGGATTGAGACTTTAGTCTTTGCAACTTCAAAAATCTTCTTTATGCACCCTCAAGACCTGTCACTCCCAGAGAAAGGAAATTTCGAGTTGCAGGATCATAATGACCCCTTTAATAACACAAAAGTACATCGTGCCGTAGATTGGGATGTCACTGGGCGTCAGCTATCTTATCATGTGAAATATCTCGATTCTTAACATATTTGTAGTAATGCATTTTGCCACCTTTATAGTCATGTTAGGCAATAGGGCCAAGTAGCTAATGTTAGTGTAATCTATAACACACATTAAACCCGTAATGGTTACTTAAAGGGGTCATATGCTGGCGATTAAACAAGTTTTCCTTTCTTCTTTGGAGTGTGTATACAAATGATTGTTTGAATAGATAAGATCCCCTGAATTTGCAAACTCAACTAAGTCTCAAATCCGAAGAGATATTGTTTATAAAAGTTAAGACTCTGCCACGCACCCCCTAAAACGGCTCGTTCTACCACGCCCCCACATATCTACCTCACTATGTGGAAATTTTTGCATAATGCGCCCAAATGTGCACGCAACGAAAGAAGGCGTGGTTTCAGTAACCGAGTTTAATGTTGAAGCAGTCATGTCAGGGAGACGCTGTGTGTTTCTCGCGAAAGCAAAAGCACTTTATTTGGCAATCCGAAAGTAGATGCATTTAGGAATACTTAAGATTACTTACAACAGAACAGCAATGCAATTTTATGGACGACCGTTTCGTGAAACTAGGAGATGAGGTAATTCTGACTTTGCTATGACAATCTGGCGCTTCTGGCTCTCATCTACTGTTTTAACTGTGCGCGGCGAGAGAGAGAGAGAGAGAGCACATCCAAGTGAGTCACTGTCTTTAACACCCGTGGCTTGGTTGTACTGCAAACACATAGCAGCTTCATCGCTGTGTCTGTCACGAGACTCTGTTTCCCTTTCGGGCTCTGTCTTTACATTTTATTTTGAAAGATGAAGCTCGCGAATATGGTAAAGGGCGTTACATTTCCGACAAGTGCTCGCAGTGTTCGGCCAATCACAATGCACTGGGTCAGCTGGCCAATCCGAGCACACTGAGCTTGTCGGAAGGATGGCCTTGTAGAGAAACAAAGCGTTTGAAGAGAGGCGGGGCATACAAAATGAGAGACCTACTTAATTACAAAAGTATTGAAAAATAAGTGTGGTTTTTGAACATTAAAGGCTGTCAACATATTCTGTTACGTCCAATGCGACAAAATCAAATGATTCTTTAAAAAAAAGCATACATATGACCCCCTTTAAAGGCAGCACGATGTAACTTTTGCGCTCTCGCCGGTTATAAAAAGACTGCACACATCCCCCCATAAGAACATTCCAACCGGACTAACTTACTCTAAGTTTACATGTCTATAAAGGCGATTTCATGGGAGCGTATTGGTGTTAACTGCCCCGCAGCGACAACCTACCGAGAACGGCAGCCGGGGGCGGAGGAGCAAAGAAAAGGAGGGAAAAGGGCCCAAGGGAGAAAGCTACATAGTCTAAATATAATCCTTATGTATGACAAAGTGTACCGTAGTGATTTCGGAATAAAGAACACAAAAACGCGGTTTGGACGAGAACTCATGATGTAAACTCGCTCCTTTATACAAGAAAGAAGTTATCATCGGTGCTGGTGCTTTAAGTAGGCCAACATATATGGGGTTGCATGCCATGAAATATTTTTAATAACGATTTACAAGTTTCTAGTTAACGTGATCTTAAATAAAAAGCCAATGTGTAAGTGTACGTAATTATACACGACGTTTCATTGTACAGAAAGAGAGCAGAAGTAACATGTGTACATTCTCAAGGAACATTATCATCTGATCATAATCTAACCAGGGAGTTCACACTCACCATTATACATAATCACGTTGAAGCGTGTTAACTGGTAAATGCCATATAACTTGACGTTGCACATACTCACATCTGTACCTTCTTTGTGTTCTGATGAGAGACCATGAATTCGCGCGAGAGTCGCAGATTTCAGTCATCGGGGCGCGCGTGGTTGACAAAACCTCCGTTTTTTCAGCGATGACTTTCTTATGACAACTACCTCTGTGAGTTGGTCCATGCATTCATAAACTCAACATAAAAATCATGTGTGAGTTGGTTATAATGCGCCTAAACTAACTGTTCGCTCAGCGCCAGGCATGGAACACAACATGGAATGTTAGGCAGGCTAAGGGGTGATGGAGCCCGGCCACATCACACCGAAAGGTGATTGGCTAAACCTTATAAACAATATTACTTGGGCCTTTTTGTCTTTTGGAAGCCGCAGTCAAAATACCGCTTGGTGCCGGCACCGGGGTCGGTTTAACGTGGGGGAAAAAAAAAGCAAAGTGGGACCGCCGGAAATCTAAAAAATATAGCAGGCCGCCATTATATGATGGTGAAGCGTTCCTGGGTAATGTTTTTTTTACTTGAAACTTATATGAAATAAAGTAACTAAACCTGAGACTAGGTCCTTACCTGTGAGGGTGTCTGGTTAAAACACACACACAAAACACAGACTACAAGGCGGGGGTAGGCCGATGTTGCCCGTGACTTTGCTGCAATCCTCACCTGACAGTCTGTCTCTCTTCTCTCTCCCCTCTTCCGCGCTCTACTTCCCTCTCCGGCTTGCGGCAGTCTTTCATTCCGCTAACTGCCTCTCTCTCTCCCTCTCAGACTGATACGAGGCCGACAGGGTAAGTGTGACGTACATTGGCAGCGTTCGCAGGCAGCCTCCTCGCTTATCAGTCTGTGTCAAATCGCACGGGCTGTTGACGCGCCTAGTCAGCATCGCCACGGTGAGCCCTACACGGCCAATACACACACTTCGCCTGTTCCCGAGCTGTCACGCATAACGACGGCGTCCGCGCTTCCCCTACACACAGAGGCGCACACATATATACGCACTGTAACTTAGGCTACATGAAAGTCTTAGTATTTCCATAAGCAGAGGCGCTTTTTAATAAACACACACTGTACCTTCATGTAACGTTTGTCTTGGGCGAAAGAAAACAACTGAAGAAATAGGCTATATACGAGGTAAATAATAATATATTATAAATAATAATATAGATTTTTAATATATATAATACATTTATAATAATGAATAATGGTAAATACGTTTATCAAAATTGATCGGCCTGTCTCTCTCTGTGTGTTTGTTTGTTTGTCTGTCTATCTATCGATCTATCTAATTGCTCAATCTATCTATCTATTGCTTTGAGATCAATTAAAATGCTTTCTAGTGGTAAACCTGTTTGAAAACAATCATCATTTTAGAAAATCCTTTTGTTGCCACTAGGTGACAACCTTGAAGTTTACAATAATTTTAAATGGTTTAGAATAAACATGCTTAACCAAAGTGATTTGTCTTTCTCTTCTCTCTGTCTATTTGTTTGCCTGTCCGTTCACTCTATCTATCTATCTATCTATCTATCTATCTATCTATCCTATGGCTATCTATCTATCTACAGCGGGTATAGAAAAGAATCACACCACTTTAAAATAATCTAATTTTGCTGCTTTGCAGCCTGAAATGAAGACGGACACAGTTTTTGTATTTACTCAGTGAAACGTATAATAGCAATATGTCAAAAAGAAAATTAAAACATTAAACAACGAATCACTGGGTGGAAAAAAAGATCACCCACCAGGGTCGAGCCCTTGTTTCAGTATTTTGTTGAAACAACTTTTGCTTTTATTACAGCCTTTAGTCTGTTAGGATATGTCTCTGTCTCTGCTAACTTTGCACATCTAGACTTTGCAATATTTGCCCACTCTTCTTTGTAGAACTGATCAAGTTCAGTTCGATTTGATGGTGACTGTTTGTGGACTGCAGTTTTTAAGTCATTCCACAGATTTTCAGTGGGGTTTAAGTATGGGCTCTGACTAGGCCATGCAAGGACATTAACCTTTTTCAGGTTTCCTTCTCCTTTTCGTCCATCCCCCTTCAACCACTGTGTTCTCAGTTTTTCTGTGTTTTGGGTCATTGTGATGTTGGAAGGTAAACCTTCTTCCCATTGACAACTTTCAGATTTTCCTCAAGAAAATTTTTACCCCTTCCATTTTTCCCTCTATCCTGAGAAGTGCTCCAGATTCGTCTGCTCGGCAAAGACGGGAAAAAAAGGGGGGAAAACACACCCATAACAGGATATCACCACCACCATGCTTTACTGGAGGAATGCTGTTATTTGGATGGTGAGCTGTATTGGATTTCAGACATATTGTTTTGTGTGTTGAGAAAAGAAAGGAAAAAAAAAAAATCGAGCCAATAATTCAATTTTAGTCTCATCTGCCTCAGAATCGTCAAGGTGCGTTTTGGCAAAGCTCAGACGTGACTGCATGTGGCCTTTCTTGAGAAGTGGCTTTTTTCTTGCAACCCTCCCTGAAGCCATATTTGTGGAGAATTTGTGATATTGTTGTCACACGCACACAATGACCACTCTTTGTCATAAATTCCTGCAGCTGCTTCAGAGTTGCTGTAGGCCAATTGGTCGCCTCTCTGACCAGTTTCCTCCTGACTCTTTCTTCCAGTTTGGAGCGATGTCCTGATTCAGGGAGGGTCTGAGTAGTACCAAACACCTTCCACTTCTTAATAATAGACTTCACTGTGCTTCTAGGCATTGATAAAGCCTTTGAAATGTTTTTGTATCCATCTCCTGTCTTGTGCCTGTCCACAACTTTATCCCTGAGATCTTTTGACAGTTCCTTGCCACCCATAGTTGATCGTTTGCTTTAGTTGCACTACCAAGGACTGAAATGCTCTCTTCATGCTTCAAAATCTCTTTTCATGCTGAGCTAATCAAACTGACCACAGCTGATCACAGTAGAAAGCCAATCCTGATTAAGTTTACTTGTCATTTATCTATCTATCTATCTATCTATCTATCTATCTATCTATCTATCTATCTATCTATCTATCATCATTTAGTTTTTTTTCTTTTTCCTTTCTATATGTCTGTCAATATTAATATATCTTAATAATATTGTATTCTAATAATCCCAAATTTAAATAAGATGTTAGATCAATTAAAAGTTTTTTTGTGTGATAAACCTGTTTGGAAACAATAATTATTTTAGCAATACCATTTGTAGTTGGAATTAAAGGTTACAATAATATTCACTTGTTTAAGAGTAAATACACTCATCAAAATTAGTGTGTATGATAATCGGCAACACGCCACAGACGTGGTCCATAGACAATAACTCAAAATATTCCTTTGGAAGTCTGATGGGAATGTGTGGTTTTATGAGGTAGTTTTGGTCTGGCTGGTAAATGTGAATAGGAAAACACACAGACATAAACACGTTTTTGTGCCCCTGCATGCATGTTCTGCCAGAGAAAACCTGGAGTAAACAAAGGTACTTGAGCAAACAAATTTCAAAATCTCGGCTGCTCTGCATAAGCTGAAACACACATTTATTTGAAATGGTCTCGGGTGAGTCTTTATGCTATGCTTTAGTGAAATGGGCTTCAACAGACAACATACTTTGTTTTGACTGTTCCTCTGTCAAACTTTGGAATCGTTTGGGAAAACCAAAGAGTGAAAGCCCAGACCTGCCATATCCTGAAAGAAAACCTTGTGTGTGTTGATGTCTTAAGAGTTGAAACCATGTGTTTGCTTCAACGACAATGATTAAAAAGTTTACTTTCGTGTATAAAGGAATGAAATAAATTTAGAATTATTACAAATACAACATAACATCCACAAAAAAAAAAAGAGCTTTAGGGGTGTTTATTTACTGTTATATGATATATAATATTAGAAATTAGCCAACAGCAATTGATAACAGATCATTAAATTATTATTGTTATGTAGCTAACAATAATTGTTTTTTAATGTTTAATAAAAACGATTATACTTTATAATACTAAGTATTAATCTTATTAGTAGATAATAATAATAAATAGTGGCAGTATTCAAATGAATACTCCTCCAAGCTTTATCCAATCAACTTTTAGAGCCAAAAAAGTCCATTTGTTTGTGAGGAAAGGTCGATTCTGGTTCAGAGAGCTGTAAGACCTGACCAAACACTCCTTGAAGTCTGGTTGTATTAATCAATTGTCTAAAATGTCATTGTCTTCCATCAAAGATGACTCAAACTGTTACATCTTTGCTTTGCTTACACCTTGATTTCTATCACTGCAGAGTAAAATTGGCTAGTAAGCAGATGACTTTTGATACAGAATGAACTATTAGGTGCTGTCCTCTTTCAGGTGGATTCTGGGCAGAACAAAAAAAAAAAAAAAAAAAATACAACGTAAAGGAGCTTTTTTCCATCGGTTTTATTAGCTAGGGGGGGGACTGCAGGGAGAAACCAAGACAAAGTCATTTTTAACAACAACTCAAAACGCAACATTTGAGTGCAGGTTACAGTCTGTTACGTCATTGTTCGGCTTTTAAGTCAGTGGAAATGTAGTTCGGTTCTGAAAAAGGTTCACATTTCCACACCAAGCACCAGCTCTGTTGCAAGCGTTAGCACTGTCTTCATGCTAGTTCAGAGACACCCGAAAGAGACGAAATTCAAGGTCACATGTGCCAAGTTGTTTTCTCAACTCCTCTAAGACATGTAAAACACATCATCTCAGTCTTTACTTACACCACAGGACACCAAGACAAATTTTTAGCTCAAATATTTCTGAAATCCCACTGAAACCATGTGGAAAATTAATCTGGAAAAGTCACACATTTCACACATTTGTTGATTTTTTTTCCCCCCTCTGCAATTTAAACCTGTTTGCTATTGCTCTGTAATTTTTTTTCATTCCTCTCACCTACTATCGTTTTTAGGACCTAATCAATCCTTCCTTTCCTTTCTCTCCACTGGAAGTCTCCGCTGGTGAAACATGCGGATTCCATGAACAGCTTGATGAACAGCCTCAAAGGTTTTCCCCCAGCCGACACTAGCGTTTCCCAGCCTTTTCAGGAAACACAAACACACACACCCATGACGCACACACACACACATAGTGGCGTTTCCTCTCCCCGGCCCACAGTCGCCTACGCTCTGCCAGCAGACCTGCCGTGACCATGATGTCATTATTTCCCCCATAGCGCGGCCGTATGCTTGTGAGCATGTGGCTGTTTATCGGAAAATTCCTGTCTGGGGGCTTTCACGGAACGTCTGAGTTTACCACGGTCTCAACATGTGTGAATGTGTGCATAATCGGCATAAAAATGTAAGGTTTTCTTATTCTGTTGTTTGTGGCCAAACAAACAGTGATTCCCACACATTTTTGAGGCAAATAAATGTATTGGTTGGAGCCCAGTATTCATTGTCTCGCCACACTGCCATATTCAAGTATTCAGTGTTCTTAAAGGGGTCATATGATGCGATTTCAATTTTTACTTTCTCTTTGGAGTGTTACAAGCTCTTGGTGCATTAAGAAGATCTGTAAAGTTGCAAAGACTAAAGTCTCAAATCCAAAGAGATATTCTTTATAAAAGTTAAGAGTCAGCCACGCCTACCTAAAACGGCTCGTTCTAACACGCCCCCACATGTCTACATCACTATGTGGGAAGATTTGCATAACGCCGCCCAAATGTTCACGCAAAGAAAGAAGGCCGTAACTTTTATTCTCGCTGTTATTTTGTTTGCCGGGTCGGGGGGGGGGGGGTGTGGGGGCCGGAACCGGATGGGTCGTGAAGGCACGGTGGTGATTCGTTTGACACGCGAAACTAACTTTGTTTGGCGGGGTCTTCCACAAGATGACGAGACTGCGTTACAACGTCATGCCTGGAGCTGATCCGTGCTGGTCGCCGAGGAAATACATCAACTTTGCGCTGTGGATCGCTGGATCTGCTTTTACCGTGGACGAAGCGGAGTCCATCCCGGGGTCATCACATGTGGTTTGCCGCAAGCCCGCCGGGGGGGGGGGGGGGAGCGGGAAAGCCTGACCTCCTTCGTCGAATCCTCCGCCGTCCTGCTCGCTCTAGCCCTCCGGGAGGCCGTCTCCTCACTTTAGTCCCCCTGCTCTGCTCACTCTAGGCCGTGTGTGACGCTGTTTTTCGTTGTGAAAGCGAAACTACTTTGTTGGCCTTCCAAAAATGGACACGACTAGAAATCCGTGGTTAAGTTGTATTTACAACACTGTTCCGAACAGTTCAAACCTAGGGGAAAAAAAAAGAAAAAAGAAAAAAAAAGGCCCCAAGTATTTCCGGGGGATGTGTGCAGCACATTTTATGGAGGACTGTTTACTCCTGGGAGAGTAGACTACAATGCCGGATGTTCTGACTCACAGATTGTAAGTACGTTATTTTATATTTAAAGAGTTTTATATTTTTTATATTTAAAGCAAATTTTTTGGGCATTGTAGAGTAGGGCTTGTTGTTTGTCATTTTCTAGGTCAATCCTGATCCCAATCAGACGCTCCACATCATGTGTTTTTGTATGAGGACTTTAAACCGGGGGGGAGTAAACACATTTCTTTACACCAAATACACAAAATAATGATTTTTTTAAAAAGCATCATATGACCCCTTTAACCACGGGTGTATACATGTGTCTTTTTGTAATTTGCGAAAACAAAAGAGCAGTTAAGATAGCAATATAGGTTATTTCAGTTCACAAAGAGAATAAACCGAATTTTATTCGTGAAAAAGTCACAGCAGTAGCCTATGTTTCCGTACAAATAACAGAATAAGAACCACTCATAAAACACAGTTTCTGTAACTTTTTTAATTTTAAGTATTTACTTCCTTGACGTACTACTGTTTTCAATTTTACCACTTTCTTGATGCGCATGCGCATATATATGTGTTTGTAATTTACACATAAAATTTGTGAGACCCCTTTTTGAGGTAAACAAGAATTTTACAAATAATAATATGTTGTTTATCCTCTAAACACATATAAAAAAATTAAGGCAAATTTTGGATCATTACTCATCATGTTATTCTCTGTTACTATTTATCGTATCGGCTTACTGGTGTGTTTAAGTTACCACAGTCTTTGTTGTTTGCAAAGAAAATGTAAGAAATGTACGGTGGCCGAGAGAGCTCAACGCGCTGCAAGTGAAAAACCCCATGCAAATAGAAAAAACATCTTTAAGAAAACATCTTCATCAGTTTGACAACACACGCACTGCAAATTCTCACAACCAATCCAAACACAGAAATATCTCGTTGTATAAGGTCTACCGTAGAAACATCCTCGCTAGGGGTAGCGTGTCCTTAGATCAGTGAAATGGCCTCTTGGGGGGGGAGGTCGCGCTGCCTGAAGGTGTGTGGAGGGGACCTGGGTTACGCGAGACAGCTCCGTTTACCGGCAGAGTCCGAAGGCGTTGCGATTAGCTGAAGTCATATTAGCTGCTAACAAGAGATCATTAGTTGTTGGGTGTATTGTTGTGTATGAGGTGAAATTTTTTATGGGGTGGGTGGATTAATGCTGGCGGATGTGGGGGGAAAGGGGCGGTTTAAAGTTTAAACAACACATTGAGTCCACATCTGTTCTGCAGTATTGTTCTCCTGACTATGCCCCGGCCTTTTTGAACAACGCGCTCGCTGTTTGGGGTACACAAAGCTCATGCGGGTCTTAAAAAGCGCGTTGCTTTGCTGTGTGGCCCTGCTCAGTGCTTTTGGGTGATTGGCCGATGAGACCTCAAGCATGTGACGGATATGTTATGCCCCTCACCATACTGTGATGGCGTGTCCCAGCCGGAGCGACGACACAAAAACATTAAAACCCATTACAAACTAGGCATTTGTTGCATCCAGTGGGGACATAATTACTGATTATAATGACTTATACTGTCTTTTTACACGTTGCATCACACCACGTAAACATAAAACCCTGTCTGCATTGGATCGGAGAAATGACAAACAATAAGTGCTTCTCTACACTGCTCAAAACTCGCATTTTAATCATCAGTGGCAAATGATAAAAGAAAACGAGTCAGAACTGCCGGCATTTTAGTCTAACGTTACTCTCCCAGGATCAGTAAACAGTCCTCCATAAAATGTGCCGGCGATCCACAGCACTAAGTTGAAGTATTCCCTCAGCGACCAGCACAGATCAGCTCTAGGCATGACGAAGCGGATATATTTTCGCTTTCACAACGAAAAACACAGCGGCCTAGCGTGAGCGAAAGCCCCGGCTTAGCATGAGTCTGAAGCCGGACAAGAGTGAGCTGAGGCGGCAGGGTCAAAAACGGCAGTCCCGGCAAAGGAGTGGTGAAAACGGTGAATCCGATCTGGCGATCCGGCACAGCACTAGTTGATGTAATTCTCCTACGACCAGCACAGGATCAGCTCTGCATTCGAATCGGAGATCGTCCTCTTTTGGAATAACCAAACAGCTTTTGCACAACGAAACACTCAGCATCTTCAGTGACATGGCGGCAGCAAAGGCAACAATCTACGGCTACTAGCGAGGCAATAAAAAAAAAGTTACGCTTCTTTTCTTTGCGTTAAACATGTTGGGCAGAGTTAATGACAAATCCTCGCAATAGTGAGGTAGATATGTGGGGGCGTGTTCGAAACGAGCCGTTTTAGGTAGGCGTGGCTGACGCTTAACTTTATAAAGAATATCTCTTTGGATTTGAGACTTTAGTCTTTGCAAATTTACAGATCTTCTTTATGCACCAAGAGCTTGTAACACTCCAAAGAGAAAGGAAAAAATGAAATCGCATCATATGACCCCTTTAAAGTTAGTGACGGCGGGATAACGGCGGAGTCGCGGCTGAGAGAAGTGCTCTGTTCTCGCGCCACGCCTCCACTTCTTCAGATTCTCATATACAGCGCGCGGGATCAGTATGACCGTGCTCAACTACACACACGCCGTCCAAATGTCTATACCTGTAGAGTATCTCACGTAAATATCATCGTTATGGATTAGTGAACGTACACAGGTGGGTGAAAAACTGAATGTGGTCAGCTATTTACTGCATGCTTCCGTCTTAAGTATCTATCCGTGTCATTAATGTTAACCAAAAAAAGATGTTAAACAAATTTTACGTAACCTACTGTATCTGAAAAATTTGTTTAATTTGTATCTCTTTCGTATTTGTCTTACTGTCTTATTCTGCGGTCTTTACAAGTTTTCCCAATTCTCCTTGATTCAAATTTCTCATCATCTTAATGTTAATTTGGTCTAAAGCGAAGAAGCATTTATGTCTATTTTATTTGGAGAGCTACATATGAATATAGCTACCAAATAAATGTTGGGTACTGCAGTTTGGACTAAAAGTAAGACTAAAAGTTGACAAATGAAATGACTTTTCCACCTATCTCTCAAATGGACCGGGGGCATTGACCCCTAATGAGATGTAGACGTTAGAGTGTCCATGTTCCATTTGATAATAGGTGGACGGTAATGGGGGGCATATAATAACTATGCCATTAAAAGTTCAAGAATAAGAAATACACTTCATGGCCGCTGTTGAGACCCCCGCTCAGGAGAGCGCCGCCTCCAGTACAGTTCAGACCAAAATTGCGTGCATACAAGAGTAGTAAAAAACTTATAGCATACTGTTCAGGTATTCCTTGAATCCGACCAATCGTTTCGTGTCTTTACACATCAATGTATCGTCACGAGCCGCAGGGTTTAATTTGGTTTTGTTTGTGTATCTTTTTTTTTTACTCTCAAAGCATGATATTCCTATTCACATTCCCTATAGTTACTGACAGACTGCAACAGTTTGAGTTAATAATCTTCGTTTGTGTTCTACTGAAGAAACAAAGTCACCTACATCTTGGATGGGGTAAGCAGATAAACATCACATTTTCATTTTTGGGTGAACTATGCCTTTAAATAGTTATGTTTCTAATCATGGCCCCGATTCCTTGTGTCAGCTTCCTGGTGTGTTCAAGTTAATGTCATTTGCATAGAAAAAAAATGCAGAAAATGTGATTTTCATACATTTTTTAGGTAAACAAGAATTTTATGAGTGAACTGCTGAAGTTTATTTATGCTGTAGTTGAATATTTAAAAAAATTCACATTGAGGTTATTGCAAATTTTGGATTATTATTCATTGCGATTGAATTTCTGCTAGTATTTATTGTGTTGGCTTACTGGTGTGTTTAAGTTACCACAGTTTCTTTGTTAATGTCATTTGCTCAGAAAATGTGAGAAATGCAGAAAATTTGATTTTCATACATTTTTGAGTACTTTTTTTATCCTCTTGACAAATCAAAACAAATTACATTTTCACAAGAACTAGGCCTACAGCTTTTAATATGGAGTTTATTTGGCAAATTTTGAATTATTATTCTTTATGTTTGAATCTACATCTACAATCTACAAGTTACCACTCTTTTTGTGTTTATGTAATAATTTATGTAGTAACATGCTAATTCTGTTCTTCGTTAGGAAACAACTGAGATTTACATTATGTAAATTTTTGAGTCTAACTCAAGAATTTCAAGAATAGTGAGCAGTTGTTAGTCCTCTTTGCAAATCAAAACAAACTCTGTTTGCTCAAGGTCAAACATGTTTAACCACTCAGGTGTTGGTTGAAATCAAAGACTCTGAGGTTTCCGTGAGAGTTTGGATTGTTATTCTGTGTTGGTATCTCCGCCAGTATTCACTGCCTTGCCATACTGCTGTATTCATGTCGTGCCGCGGCTGTTGAGGGCGTTCCAAGCTGCTCTGCCGTCTGTGTGTGTGTGCATGTGTGCATGTGTGTGTGTGTCCTGTCAGCTGGTGAGTAATAGCAGTCTCGGGTCTCTAAATCTCGACGGACCACTGCACTGTGGAACGGAATAGCAGGCGGCCACCAAGGAAGGGGTCTGTACACACGCACACACACACACTGAATATTAATACGTGTGCGTGTGTGTGTGCGCTCTAGAGAGTGTCAGCCTGCGAGTGTCAGCCCCCCCCCCTCCCCCCCAGTGGATTTGACTGGCAGGCAGGAGTGTTGCGGGCGTTTAGCCCCGCTGGATCCGTGCGTGTCGGCCGGGGACTATGAGGACAGGGTCAAATTCAATTAGGAGGGTCAACACGCCCAAAGGGCAGCCAAATCCCATAAGGTTGCACGTGCACAAGAACATTTACACACTGTTTCCGTCCGACGAGAAGGAACATGACACAAGGCTAAATCTACCCTTCGACCTATTCTCCCTCCTTTCATCTATTATATTCTTTCCACGTTTGTGTGACTCGTGTGCAGATTATGAATGGAATAATGAATTTCTAATCTCACTGGGAAGGGCTGCGTGTTGTGTGTGTGTGAGTGGTGTGTGACGTGAACTCATATAAAAAGAAGATGTGCCTCTTAAGCAGATTGGGGTGGGAGATTTGGCGGGGATTCAACGTTTGATGGTTAGTGAATGGCGTCGGGAAGGAGTTTTTTTACTTCGGACATCACGTGTCAGTAATGAAGAAGTAGCAAGGTTCTTTGAAAACAAAAGATTTTATAAAAATTGCAATTGGCGAGGTATTTGCAGAGTGGTGTGGTCAATGTGTTTTTGGAGAAAGAAAGAACTGTTTGAACGATGTAATTCTGTTCCATGGACTTAGCATTCCGTATCTCCTGCTTTGGCCTGTCACAGTCGAGAAAGGTTTGTATATATTTTTTTTTGATTTAGTTAGTTGATTTATGGTTGAGGGGCAGAGATTAAGTGCCCTATTCTCTAATAAGTTCCTACCCTTATATAATGGTAACGGCACCTGTGAGAGGGAGGGAAGAGGGGTGGGAGAAAAGCATGCAATTGAAAATTATTGCCTACATTTTGCCTCCTGCCCTGCTTTGTCTTATCCTCCTATTCAATTCATTGTTCTCACTAAACTGGGGCTCTCTCCCCAAAGACTCACTTGCACTCACACAATGTTAATGCTCAACAGATCATGGGGTTTCATTTTGGCCACTTGTTTGTGCACGCGGCAAACGTGCACACACACACACCCATCCCCTAAGCCCCTCCATCTCCCAGGCCGCTCAAACACACCCCGTGACAGCTGTTGGCTCCATTGTTTCCATATGTGCTCTGTTGAGGTGAACGCTTACAGCTTTTTACCGCCACATGTGAAAGACAGACACAACATGGAGAACTGCAATATAGATGTGATAGAGAATGGGGATATACATATGACACCTACAACAGAAAATAGATATGGCAAAAACAAATAAAAGCACACAACATGCAACTAGAATACAGATGGGACAGAGAACTGAAACACAGACAAAACACAGACAACTAGAATAAAGATAACACAGAAAACGATCATGTCCGTTTCATTGTTTCAACCTTCTGAAAAACTACAATACAGACAGAACTGAAAAACAGACACAGCATAAAAAAATAGAACATAGACACAATAGACAGAGCATAAACACGGAGAGAACTAGAATACAGACACACAAAAAAACAAATAAGAAACATGAAAGAGAAACGCAGATTCGACAAGCAGAAAAAAAAACTAAAACTAAAACGCAGACAGAACCAAAACAAAGACACAATAAAAAACTACAATACAGACATGACAGACTGAACTGAAACACAGACATGACAAACAATGGAATACAGACACAACAGACAAAACTGAAACACAGACACAACAACAAGCTAGAATACAGACACAACAGACAAAGCTTTAGATAGAATACAGACAACATACAAAATTGAAACCAGTGGTGTAATGATAATACTTCGTTACAGTACTTAAGTATTTTTTGCGAGTATCTGTACTTTACTTGAGTTTTTATATTTCAGCCAACTTTTACTTTGACTCCACTACATTTCCTAATTAAATAAATTGTACTTTTACTCCGCTAACGATTTCCTGGACAGCATTATATTCCGTTAGCTTAACTACAAGAATACGTCACAGAAGTCTAGTGTAACGAACACGGAACTGCAGGAAGATAACAGCAGGTTTGAACGAATCCAGTAGTAGTCTGGGCGTTGCAAGGTTAGACGCCCGCAAAACAACACCTAATTGTCTCATGTGCAAACAAGTGCGCACACAACCCGCCGATACTCAAATTATTTTCCACCCTCAAGTCGAGCTCTGGGGATGTAGCTGAATATACCAAGAGTACACCTATTATCTCTATGCGATAATGGTAGTGTTGAGTATGGTATGTTGTGAATCTGACATTATCAAGTAGGCTATATCACCAAATCACACACAGAGTGCACGCACGTTGATTTATTAGTCTATTAAAACTGAAAATGCCAGGCATTCGAAATTTTAGGGACGGCAAACAAATGCTCTGTAGTTTTTTATATTTATATAATTAATATTAGTTAACTTGATAATGTATATCAACAAAGAGTAACGTTTTTCTGCAGATTATCGCATGATAACATTTAATACTTAATTTTATACAAGGTTCAGGTAAAAGACGAATAACAGTGACTACATTTAGAAGTATATGGCTGTTTTGCTCAATTTTGCCCCAACGAGGAAAATTAGTTCACCAAAACAAAGACTTCACTATCAGCACTGTTTCAGCAGGTCTCGAGCAATGGCGGTTAATTAATTGGGCAAGAATCAGCTTTGAACAAAGTAGGTGTTTGATCAAAGTATGTGTCTCATTGTGATTTCACTCAATCTAACACATGTCAGTCAGACTGCTTGTTCCTGAATATGAAATCAGTCGTTTGAATTATGAAATCGTTGAATCTCAATGACATCACTCCTAACAGCACTTGCTGCCCTTTGGTGGTGTTAATTCACATTTCGACAATTTTTAATTAATTGTTTTGTAAATGATTTCAGATAGATCTGGTATTCACGGTCGTATTTCGAAAAACCAAAAACATATGCCTATTTTGCATCTGTAAACTGGCCGGTAAAATGCATCCATGACCCCTCTGAGATACATTAAACTGTAGTAAAACCTAATTCTAAATGCCATTGTTCAGATGTCATCAAGCAATTCCAGAAATTATTTATAACTATGTTGGAATGCAAGACACTAAGTAACGAGATGAATTGGCCTTGGCCCGTCTACAAACAAAAATACAAAAAGTGATTTGGCTATCAGATAGTGAGTCAAAATTTTTACTATGTAAATTTATTGTGACTTCTCAGACATCTCCATATTTTGCAGTTTTACTTGGTGAACCACCATTTTACTATTCGATATAACTTAAAGTACGTTTAGCGTTTAAAAAAAAAAAACTATTTTAGTGGTACTTAAGTACAAATAAATAAACATCTTTTAATGACTTAGTACTCAAGATAAGTTTTCTAGACAGTTGGTGACTTCAACTGTAAGCAAAGAACACAACAGTCATGTTTATCGCATGCCGTTATTAGAATGTATGTGACGTACTTTTTTGAACTGAGTATGGCATTACAGGGTATTTATACAACCAACTGATTGAAACAGACAACAGAAAAAAGCCAGAAAGTACAGAACACCAAACACACAAAAACTGACAACACAACAAAATAGTGGACAAGAATTAAAACAAAAAAGCTACAGGACACAAACAAAACTGAAACACAGACACAACAAAAAGTGGAACACGGATAAAACAAAAAGCTACAGACACAACAAAACTGAAACACAGACACAACAAAAAGTGGAACACAGATAAAACAAAAAGCTAGAATACAGACACAACAGACAAAACTGAAACAGACACAACAAAAAGCAGAATACTGACACAGAGACACGAAAGAGAGAACAGGTATAGAGACACAAAATAATTGAATAAACACGACATAAACAGACACAACACAGAAAACTAAAACAAAGACATGAAAAAAACCTAGAATACAGATGGTACAGAGAACTGAAACCAGGGCCGTCCCAAGCTAACGCGGGGCACAGTGCAAGGTGGGGAGCGGGGCCCCCATCGGTCGGTTTGGGGGGGTTGGGGTTTCCCCCTCAGTGCAACCACACCAGTTGTACCACCCTAAGGATGGCCCTGACTGAAACACAGACACAATGACAAAAAAAAAAGAAAATAATAATAATAAAATAAAACATAGAAGTAGAATAGTTACCAACAGTAACCAAAACCGTATTATTACATTTGAGATGCAGCTTATTCTTTATGCGGAACAGGGACAAGCACAGACTGAGAGATACCAGGCAGCGTAACAGTGCATACGCCACAACTAAACAAAGCAAAATCAGCACAGAGATCTACGCCAGCACAGAAAAAAAAGAGCTAGAAGAAGAGGGCAAAAGTTCAGACACAGACGAAAAAAAAACGTACTCGGCGCACAGGCGCCGAAGATACTGATGGCAAATCAAACGGAACCAGATAAGACCATGCAGCGGGAACGCCTAAGCGCCCAGCTCTGTGCACTAAAAGCAGCACTTCTTATCTCCCACCAGCTGGTTCCCCCTCCTTCTTCATCTCATCCTCCACGGTTCCATCGGCGCTCGCGCACTCGCTACCATCTCTCGCACACAGCTTGTCACGTTCACCCTTCCTGGACTTTTGTAGGATGCTAGTCTCTTACTGCCCGCCTCACTTGTCGGTAGCGCACACACGCGCTTTCTTATCTCCGCTCGCTCGCTGATGAAATCTGCCCCCCCTCACCGCACCTCCCCCTTCGGAGTTTTTCCCTCGCCTTTCTTGAGATCCAGTCATCCGCTTAATGAGGCTAATTCATTACTTTGAAACACAATCATTTATCAGAAATGTATTACAGGGACGTCAGGGGTTCAAAATGAGAAATCCTCAGCTCCGTCTCTCACCGTCATAATCCAGTATGTTGCAGGCGTGTGTGTGTGCGCGCGTGTGTTTTACTACAGTGTGCTGTACACTCTTGACCCTCTTCAGACCCCTTTTGTTGGGTTGTACGTCAGATTTTTAGCGTCCTCTCTCCTGGGCGCACGTTTTCTCCTCTGCGCAGAATTAATTTCCCCTTCCTCTCGCCGCTGGAAACCGGAGGCAGAGTTAATGCTGCTCGGCTCTCAGGAAGTACACACACACAAGCGACAGTCAGACGCGCACACACACACACACACACACACACACACACACACACATCGTGCTGCGCTCAGAAAAGCCCAAGGTTTTGAAAAATGAGGGACGACTCGGAGCAAGAGTTATTATTCATTAGGCAAAGTAAACGACAAACATCTCTCATCATTCGCACACACAGTATCGGAGAGAAATCTGTCTTGTCCTTTTCTCTGCGTGCGAGTGTTTTCACTCTCATTCACGTTTTCTTGTTCTTGCTCACCAGCTCCTTTCAATCTGGATATGAGTCAATCCGTCCATCTGTACGCGCAAACACATGTATAGAGGGGAAAACCCCTGTTGTAAAGACTTGTGGTCGAACAACAAACCGTTACATACATATACGCCTCTTTCAACCTCAGACTCAATCATCTATGCTTAATCTATATTAGGCCTATATCATCTATAGTCTACAACATCTATACTACAATTAAAAACAAAATATAGCCAGAAGCAGCAATCATCAGGGTCCAAGCACCAATGTGCATGATTAGCATCTAACTGAATTGAATCTCATGATGTGTTTTTTACAGGAAAGTCCAACTTGAGTCTTCACTGAAAGACAATTAGGGTTTGATGAAACAGGTTACATCAACACAGCTGTTTAAAAGGGCAAATGACTTTCTAAATAAATCACTCCTTTTTACTGTTTAAAGGAGAAGTTAGAAATAGCCATCTAAACATGTTTACTGTCATTAGCTATGTGATCATAATATATGTGGTGTAAGTGTGGACTTCTATGTATTTAACATTTTATATTTAGACAAATTGCATGTCACAGGATGTCAATTTCAAATGAATGTTAAGTTATTTGCAGCTCAAAACTTTCTGAAGCATTTATCTCAAGGCTCTTTTCGTTTTTTTATTTCTATAATTATGTATAATAGTGCTAAGTGTTTGATTTTATTATTCATACCACAATAGTAAATAAGTGATGTATAAAAACATTTATAATCTTGAAAAAGACAAATAAAATTGTCTCTTCATTTTACATGGATATTTAATCATGTCTGGCAACTTGAAAATATTTTATTAAGGGTCTATAAAAATTAAATAAATATTTAATGATCTACATTTCACAGATTTCATTGTACACTAATTATATACATCTATACTGTCAGTACACCACTTATGCAATGGACTAAATCCATGCATTTATTTGCATTCAAAGAGAGGGCAACTAATAGAAAAAGAATGGGGCAAAACGATTGCTTATCCTGTGCCCTTGTAGTAAGATTCTGGCTCCCTCCAGTGGACAACATTAATCTTTCAGTTGAAATGGTTGTTAGTTTAGAATTTGCATCATACATTTATTACAGAGTAAATTCACCTTTGGTGCTTGGACCCTTAATAACAAAATATCAATATCCAGGGCACCAAGACACTGTCTAATAAACACTCAACACATTGTAATGTCTTTAAACTAATCAGAGTAGATCTACCATAAAGAGTAGGTCTGCCTAAAGAGTTTATGTAGGCTACTTGGATAATATATAAATCACAGGTTTAGTGCATCAAGTTCTTATCAGAAGTAGGTTTGTCTGTAACGGAAGGCCAGAACGCGCAAGCAACCATATAGCAATTAACCACCTAACCTACAAGCTATTTTACATTTTAAGAAAAGACCTTGTCAATTAGCCAACATACAGTTTTTCTTTTAAAACGGTCAGTCTTGTTTAGGTTTCATATCAAACTCCGCTATTATTTTCCGTGATCAGGATCATATTATTTTGTCGGATGTCAAATATATCCATGATGAAGCAGAGCAGGCATTTGGAGAATACGCGCGCCACAAATATTCACGCAGGTAGGCCTATACGACGCAAGTCAAAATAAACAATGAGACGCAAGTCAAAATAAACAATGAGAAGCGTTGTGTAAAATAATAATTTTGTATATAATAATTGGAAACAATCCATTTGTGAATTGGGCTACCCGGTTACAATCCGTGTATCATTCGATCATTCGTTTTTTTATTTAATATTGAAAGTAGAAAAATGAGAAAACGGCTCCTTTTTCGTTTTTTTGTTTTTTTTCCAAAAAACAAAAAAATAGAATTCAGCTTAAATTTATGTTTTTCGTTCATGGGTGGAAAAATTAATAAACAGCTTGAATATTCGATTTCTACATGTGGGCGGGAATTAAACGCCCCTTACTGCTGATTGGTCAGCCGAAGATCAAAACCGTGCCTTCATTAGTTCTTCCGCAGTATCACGCAGCAGAATAAAAGTCCACTGCTGCTGCAGTTGTATTGATTCTTAACACACTTATTGCAACTGTATTTCATCTTTTGTTCAACAAACAAACAGGCTAATGAATAGCTCAACACAACTCATACCAGGGCAGAGTCTAGACAGGTCTTTCTTCTGTGTAGACCAGCAGTTCTTAAAGTGATAGGGGGTCCAAGAAATAATTTGCTATAGCATAAAGTATTTCCAGACTGTAAAGTCGTTTTTTTTTATCATGATACATAGGCCTACTGTGATTTATTCCAAAGTGACTTATATGATGCATTTAACGTAAAATTATCTAAATGAAGCCTTTTAAAAGACGAGTATTACCTGTGGTTCATGTTTGTGGCATGCGCCAGAAAGATGCTCAGCTGATGCAAAGAATAGAATTTATATCTACAAAGAAGAAAGCCCTTTCTAGATTCTGCCCCAGTATGAGTTGTGTCGAGCTACTCATTAGCCTGTTTGTTTGATGAAAAAAAAAGATTAAATGTAGTTGCAATAAAACAGTTTAAGAATCCATACAACTGCAGCAGTAGAGGACTATTATTTTGCTGCAGAAGAACTGAAGACGGCACGGTTTGATCTTCGGCTGAACAATCAGCAGAAAGGGGCGTTTAATTCCCGCCCAATGTGAAATCAAACTATTCAATCAAAACGAAAATTTAAGCGGAATTCTCGTTTTTCGTTTTTTGAAAAAATAATTTTTCTACTTTCAATATTAAATAAAAAAACTAATGATCGAATGATACACAGATTGGTTACACTAGTTGTGCTGTGTTTCTGACTCACCAAAATCTGTTCGTAAAGAGTCACATTGAAGTTGAATACACAGCGCGAGCAGCTGTACAGCAGCCATGTTTTCTTGCCATTTTCGCGGACATTCCATTTTTGTTATGTGTCTAAGATTGTAACCAAGTGCAGCTGAGCTAAAATTCGTTTTAAAATTGGTCGTTGAACCAACCACCCCGTGTCAAATATGAAAGTGCACGCCTAATTGGGCTGGTAATCGCCACACACCACCACCGAGTAAATCTTTGGTTTTATATTTGATTAACTCATTCCAGTGATCCTGCCTTACATAAAACACAGTTTAATAGCCAACACATTTCCAAATATTAAAATCTTAAAGTGCTAATATCAAGATAATTTACTCATGGCAACCTAGATTTGATGAGGCTGCAAACCGGAAGATGTTACGTGATCGTGAGCCATAGGCCTAAATCAAACCAATCACAATCACTACCAGGGTTGCCAGGTCTGCATATCAAAACTAGCCCAGTCATGGCCAAAACTACAGTAGCCAAAATCGTGGACAGACAGTACATGGGTATAATGCACTTTTCCCCTCTCCATTCCATCTCGCGCCAGCTCTGTCAAACCCTGTGTCTCAATGTTCATACTATCCATCCTATATAGTATGTGAGATTAGAATAAGTGTTTCCCAAAGCATAGTATGTTGAAAAGATTTGCCAAAAGTCCATGGATGGTCTACTACAGGGATAGGCAACGTCGGTCCTGGAGTGCCGATGACCTGCACAGATTAGTTCCAACCCTAATCAAACACACGCACAATGAACCCCAAACCATACCGAACAAGTAATCAAGGTCTTCAGAAGGAAATATACTCTGGCTACAAGGAAGGTGAGGAGGTATTTTTTGCAGGGCATTGGAACTACACTGGCAGGACGTTACCGGCACTCACAGAGACTGACCAGTTTTGTTCCCCGCACATCCTCTGGTCTACTCATTGGCAGGATAGACTACTTTTGTCGGAAGTGTGGATACATGCACACTCTAAGGAGCCAGATGTTCCCACAATCACTTGGCAAAGGATTCGGTTCAGAACTACAAACACATTAAAAACGGCAAAAAAAACTACAAACATGGCGGATGTGTGTGACCGACAGATTAGTAGAGAGGTTTAGATAAAGGAGTTTGAGTTAGGCTACTAATAATCACTCGTAACTGGTTAAGATCTAGTAGGATTATATATAATTATAGCTAATAAATATATATATAATAGATATATACACGGTATATATATATTTAATGTTATCTGTGTTGTATTTCATTTGAAACAATAATGTGATCTTTTATAAACAACCGTTTGGCCATTAACTCTTAAATGCATCATTATGCAAAAAAAAACAAAAAAAACATGAGAAGAGTTCTCCACATAAAGACCCATGGCTGGCAGGTCAATGTGCTACTTACCAAAGTATAGCCTACTTTGAGCTTATAAATAAAACATCCACGGCAGCAGTATAAAAGTAGCCCAATTCCACAGTAAAACCCATCGGCCCCCTTGGCACCATGCTGTTCACTAGGACGCAACTGTGTTAGGGTAAGATCTCGCCTCAATCGCTAGATGGTTAATATTAAAAATGATCGCGGCAAAACAAAAAAATACTTCTGACCACACCCTACTTAAAATCAAATCGTACTTTTCCCCCCTCATTCATACTCGGTAGTCAGTGTAATTTTAACATATACATTTTATTTAGGCTACTCAAATTACATCACATTACCGAAGTAAAAGAGGTTGCGAATGCGACATAATTAATCCAGGAGAATTTTAATGCAAACATTTGACTATTATAAATAAAGAGCCATCAACCAAACCAATGAAAATAAATACAAAAACTGAACTCAGCCCTCGCGTTTGCCTTGCTAAATTCGGAAGCGATCAAAAGATTACATATTCATATTTTTAGCATGAATATTTTAAAACGATTACATTTTTTGCTGACTTAACGAAATGTAAAAAATTTAAAAAGTAACACTGACGCCCATTTTGCCTATGCGACCCGCACGCACTGCGACTAGCCTTTGCTTTGTGTGTGTTTGCATGTGCGTTTGTGGTCCGGTTGCTCAGGTGATGGTTCTCTTTTCATCAGGGCTGGATGGAGAGATTAATAATGGATGTATAATGGATCTATAAATAGATGCAGGGCTTCAGTCCCTCAGACCAAACAGAAGACAGCGCGGGGTGACACACACACACACACACACACACACACACACACACACACACACACTGCTCTGCCATTCACCTCGTCCTGGCCCTGGCTCTGTGTACACAGCCAATCTATTCATCTCTCTCCCTCCGCCGGCATTAATAAATGATCCTAGCCCCACACACACACAGACTTTAAATATTCATTGGTCGGGCGGCGCTGTTGGTCTTGGGTAGCTCTGGGCGGCAGTAAACGCAGACTCAGGCTCTTGTTGGCACATTAGTCATGCAAAAAGCTGTCACACACACGCACACACAGTCTCTGATAAATACTGCAGAGGTGTCTACTCGCCCGTCGCTTTTTCTACACTTGATGGCTGCTGTCTTTCAATCACTCGTCCTTATGCCAGTTTCTGGCTCTTTCTCCTCAATGTCTCACTTCATTTTCCTCATCTTTGTCCCGTCACTCTTGTTACAGTCTTATTTTTTTCTTTCACATTGCTGCCTTTCTCTTCTCCATCTCATCTTTTTTTTCTTATTTCATCTCTAGATCTCTCATCTATTTTTCATCTCTTTCTCTTTCACATCTTGATCTTCTTTGTTTCATGTCTTTCCCATCGGTCTCATCTCTTTTTCCTGTCTCTCTCATTACTGTCTCATTCTTCCTTTCAGATTGCTGCCTTTCTCCTCTCTGTCTCATCTTTTTTCCTCTTTCTCAGTTCAATCTCGCTCGTCATTACCTCATATATTTCTCATCTTTGCTCAAACGTTCTTCCATCTCTTTTTGTCACATCTTGGTCTTCTTCCTTTCAGTTTTTTCCCAGCTGTCTCTTTCTCATTCCCTTCTCATCTTTGATTTCTGCCTCAACTCTCTCCTATTTCTCTTCTGTCTGAACTTTCTCATTTGCCTTAATTCTGAGACTTTTCCCCGTTTTCATCAGCGTCTCACATCTTTCTTAACCTTGTCTTTGGTCTCATCGCTTTCGCCTCTATGTCTCATATCACTCTCATCATCACCTCATATGTCTCTCATTAATATTTCTTACCTGATCCTTTGTCACATTGTGATCTTCATCACGTCTTTCTCATCTGTCCCTTTCTCATTCCTGTCTCCTTCTGATTTCCCCCTCATCTCTTTCTCATCTTCTTTTTCTGAGTCTAAACTTTCTCATTGGCCTTAACTCCGTCTCTTCTCCCCTTTTTTCATCATGGTTTCACATCTCTTTTAACTGTTATCTTCTCCCCTCTTTTCATCCATGGTTTCACATTCCTTTTAACTTTCTTGGTCTGCGGCACACTTTTCTCCCTATACCATCTCAAAACCGATCATCATTTCCTAATTCTTTCCTTTATTATTCATCGCTAGATCATCCCAGTCCTCCTCCTCCGTTTCGGCTCAGTCTCTTTCTCCTTTTTTCTCTTCTAAATCAAATTTTTTTAATTTGCCTTAGCTGTCTCTTCTCCTCTTTTTTCCATAACCGTCTCAAATATTTCTTACATCGAAAGCATGTCGGATAAAAGGGTTAACGAGAGTGAGAGTGCTTAAAGCTCACAATAGACTAAATGTGTTTGTTCTGTTGGGTTTGGTATTGCTTGCTGCAGTGTGTGTGTAGTAGTGTATTCCATGGAAACAGTTCCTTTTGTGTGCTGCAGTTTAAAGTGAGTGTAAACCTATGACAGCACAGAACGCTTCCTTTAAATGCAGCCACAATCACATATGTGGGTACGGTCTACGTGAGAGCAACACGTGCTTACATATTGCTTAGAAATCGCAATAAAACAGAAACCCTGCACTGTTTGCGATCTGAAAGAGTCAGAGGACGCAAGAGGAAACACACGAGGAGAGAGACGCAGACATGGCGCTGCTGCCGGAGAATAATTTATGCACGACTCCTGATCCACAAGATGTTCTAGATCAGGAGAGAGAGAGAGAGAGAGCGCAAAAGACTGCGCTGTTGGGAAAATCTGCAGCGATCAGAGGAAGTCAGCCTAGAATAAAATTCCTGGTGCATGTGTTTGCGTGCGTGTGCGCTCTCGCAGCAACCATGACCCTGCCCTGAGCTCTACTTCTTGCATCATAGAGGATTACGGGACAGCTAACAGTCTGCCAAGAGTCCGACTGAAGGTCCGTGCTGAAAAAGAAAATAGAAAAGGTGGATGAAAAACAGACTGACTGGAAGACATGTGTATGAACAAAATCAATATTATCTGTCAAATTCTTCCAAACAGCATCAGAGATTGTCTGCAAGAGAAGAAAGAGCATTTGAAACATGAGAATATGTTAAAGCATATAGTATGATTATGATTATTATTAATAATAAATGTATTTGTTCATGATTTTACCTTAGTTAAGGCATTACAAAAAATTCAACTTCTCTCATATTTCACATATGTGTTCAAAGGATGACGTTCTGTTTCCAAAAACCATAAATGACAGTCAGACATTTGCAAGACATCTGCATCCTGGCTGACCCTTCTATGAACACTCCAGAAGAAATGTGAGGCTCTTAAAAGCATCTTATGTTACGGAATTATGAAATATTGATTATACAGGAATGAAACAATCCCACGCAAATTGTTAAAGCTGTGGTTAAATTACAGAGTGGAGCAGAGCAGAGAGTCAACCGTGATGCGACAACACTAGAACACTGCCAATATAATCAGTGGAGCTGTCTACACTGCAAGTGTGCGAAGCAATGTGACAAAACTAGAATATTTCCATTATAATCAGCGAATCTGTCTATATTTCATGCAAGCGCAACAAAGCAATCTACATTGCAAGAGTGAAATGCGACAAAAGTAGAACTTCTTGCATTATAATCAACAAAGCTGTGTACACACTGCAAGTGAGTGACGCAACACATCTAGAATGTTTGCATTATAATCAATAAAACCAACATTGCAGCTGTCTATCGACAAACAAAGCAAGGTGACAAAACTAAAATGCTTCTGTTATAATCAGCGGATCTGTCTACATTGCGTGCAAACAAAATGCTGCAACAATGCGGCACACTGCAAGTGTGCAGAAATGTGACATAATAAAAGCTGATAACTGTTCGCTTGCATGTACACTGCATGCAAGCAAAGCAAGGTGACAAAATTAGAACTCTTACATTTAAATCAACAAAGCTGTGTACACTGTAAATGAGTGATGCACAAATCCAGAATCCTTGCCTTATAATCAATAAAACTTACATTGTCAGCCAGGGCCGTGCACAGGGGGGTGGCCCAGTGGCTAGAGCCACTTACCCTCTGCCCTCATTGGCTGAGGTGCCCCTCTTAAACCCCACCAGCACCCCACCCCCCACTGAACGTGATTGTCTGTTAAGAATCGTGGGAGAATCATCTCTATTTGGAAAAAAAAAAAGTGATTCTCAGTTTATCCAGAATTGTGCAGCTCCTGTGTGTGACTGACATAAAGTGACGGGCAAATGGTAATTTCGAGCCCTGACACAGGGGCGTAGCCATCATTTCAGAAGTGAGGGGGACATAAAGTAAAATATAATGCTTTTTTTGTCTAATGGACAGGTGATTATAGTACGATTATTATTATTATTTTGTTTCTCTTACTATTAATTGACTGAGAAATCAAATACACTGTATCCAATAATTTGTATTCTATAATATTTTTTCCTGTAATTTCCTAATGACAATTTTATGATTTTTTTATGTAATACAAACACTTTTCCCATATTTTATTACAGAATAAGACAGAAGATGTATGTATAGTTCTATAGCCAAATGTAATAAATGCTATGTCAGTTTGCACTGCATTATTCAGATGCTTTTTTTATTACCTGGAGACTTGAAATCAACACACATAAACCATATATTGTCGCAAACATGTGTTTACTGTCTTCACGTTTCATCAGTCAAAACTTTTCCTTTTATTCAGCTTAGCTACTGTGATGGCATATTAGGGATTTCCTGGCAGGTCGTAAGTTATCACTTCTATGAGTCCGTTTTGGACTTTCTGTGCAAGAGCTCCCTCCGGTTTTGAGTATGAATAAAACATACAATGCATGAGAGTGTTTATGCCTCGGTTCTGACCACATCACTATCTTCACTGGGTGTTTTTAGGGAATATTTGCATTTATTCACATGCGACTGGATTAGCTACTCATGTGCTGGACTCTCATGATTTGGCTAATGCAGGACACTACTGAATGATGCACGTCAGAGGGGATTTAGAAGTGGGTATACGCAATGCCGGTTGATAAAGAAGCACTACACTACACCACTGACTTTCAGTAAGAAATGCAACAAAATGCAATGTCAAAACTGCAAGCAAGCGAAGCAAGGTGACAAAAGTATAATGTTTCCATTATAATCAGCGAACTGTTTACATTGAATGTAAGCGAAGTGCCCTAACAAAGCAGTGTACTCTGCAAGCGTGCAAAGCGACAAAACTAGAGGGCATGCATTATAATGAATAAAGCTGTGTACAGTGCAAGTGAGTGATGCAACAAAACTAGAATGCATGCATTATGATCAATGAAACCTACATTGCAAGTGAGAAATGTGACAAATCTTATGTTGATAAGCATCTTTCAACACTGCAACTGAAGCAAGGTGACAAAACTAGAAAATTTCCCTTAAATTGAATGAAGTTGCCTTTACTGCAAACAATAGAACAAAACTAAAATGTTAGTGAGTGAAGTCACATGGAAAAACGTACAATGTTTCTGTCAAGATAAAGCTGTCTACACCGCAAGCGTGCAATGCAACAAAACTATAATGATTCCATTATATCAAAGAAGCCATCTACACAGCAAACACGTTGCAGCAAAACTAGAATGCTAAACAGTATCAACAAATCCATCTACATATAAAACAACTGAAAGGGCGCAACTAAACTAGAAAGCTCTTGTGATAATAAGTACACTTCAAATGTGTGATGTTTTATAGTCAACAAAACTGCAAGCAAGCAACGCGACACAACTAGAAGTTCCCCTAGAAATTAGAATCAACAAAGCTGTCTACACTTCAAGCGAGCGAAGCAATGTGACACCAGAAGATTGTTCAAATCAATGACGTGTTCTGCACTAAATGCACTAAAACTTGAATACTCACGTTACAGTACATAAACAGAACAGATCGTCAGTAAACATAAACTCGGTTTAGATAACCTCAGTATGGATATCCTCAATTTTTCATAACGGGAGGGTTCTAGTTTTGTCACGTCGTGCAGTTGCAGTGTAGACGTGTTAGGTGTTAGAGCCAGAGCTGAGATCTGCTGCGTGTGTAGCTCGGTGGAGTGCGGAGATAAGCAGCCACGTAGAGCGTCTCAGAGCCTTGGGAAATGTGTGTGCGTGTGTGTGTCTCAAAAGGATTAGCAGGGCTGGGGGCCGGTGCAGGGAGGGGGAACAAAACGCCTCGAGAACTGAAGGGCCCACATGAGACAGTCACACACTCACGCAGAGCAGCGGAGCCTCGCTGGCTGAGTGGAGCGCTGTGTCCTGCTCGCTTTTCCTCTTTTCTGTTCGGCACCGTCTCTCTCTATCTCTGTTTTCACAACTCACTGCCTCTGTGAAAAATCAGTCGCTCTGCTGAGCAGTGTTTGCCGTGTGTGTGTGCGCTTTTGAGGTGTAATACTGGGGAAGATAGTTCAATGGAAGTGTTAGTGAGTAACTAACGAAAAGTAGCGGCGCTACTACCCTCTACTTTTTTCAGTAACGTGACAAATGTTTTGCAGTGAGGCATGACAAAACACAAATTTATCATTTAGCAAGTTTGTGCATAATTCTGGATTGAATTGAGAACACCTTCATTTCAATTCATTCCTGACAGTCAGATAGATCTAGTTAGTCATTTCCCAACACGCTACACCTTAAAACCACATAAACGCCACAGTTACACACCTGTCTGGTCTAGTTAGTGAACAAAAGAACAATAAATACAGCTGTAGCTTACAGTATAAACTGTGTGAGAGAGAAATTCTCACACTGAATGGATGCGGTCTTTAGGGAGCGAGAGATCGTGGGTGAGAGAAACGAGACACAGATTAGAACTGCATAGAGAAAGAAGCGGGGGAGATCAAATGTGGGAGGAGGGTGCAATGCTACTTAGGGAAACGCACACAAACACACACACACACTCAAATCCCAGTGTGTTTCTGAATGTTGTGTCAGTCAAAGCCAAAGAGCTCAACGGGGGGTCCGTGATTGGAGCCCCTGGCATTTACTACAGAAAAGAGAAAGCAAGAGAGAAAGAGATTTGGCTTTTCTGTAGATTGTTGTGATCAAGACCAGAAGACGTACTATCCAGCCATCAGGGAAAAGGATGCATGTTTATGTACGCATATAAATTGACAAGGCTACATTGCCTATTATCTCCAACAGGAGGTTTATTATCTATGCTGCAAGCAAGTGGCATTATGTGCTAAAACTAGTATGTTCCAGTTATCAATGACACTGTCTATACTGTGTGCACACACTGTAGACACACTACGAGTTGCATGCTTGCAATTTAGATAGCTTTCTTGATTATACGTTTTTTAGTGTGTTACGCAAAGTCAAATGCTAGTAGTATAGACAACTTTTTTGGTTGTAAAGGGAGCATCTGAAACTTCATAATGTAGTGTAGATACTGGAGCATTTTCTTTTAGTGTGTTGCGTGATGTCATTGGGTTGCATGAAAGCATTTTAGTTCTGTCAAGTCATACAAAATCGAGCATTTGCATCATTGATTATAATGGAACCATTCTAGTTTTGTTGCATTTCTTGCACATTATAATATATGAGCTGTCTATACTGCAATTACCATATAGTTTGTCATGTAGAAGTGCTTTATTTTAGTAGTGTAGATGCATCCTCAAGTTTAGACCATTTAGTTTTGTCACGTCATTACAATGTTGCTTGCATACGGGAGTATTTTTGTTGCAGTGTGCAAGTTGTATGTTGCATAGTTACACACTTGCAGCTTTGACCGTTAAGCATTTTAGTTTTGTCATTTCAAGATTTTGTAGTATTATTATGATTACTGGATCGCATTAGTTTTCGTCAACGTACAAAGTCATATGCTTGCAGTCTGGATGAAGTTAAGTGATATTCACATTGGCAGCGGTTTTACGATGACAAATTTTCAATGATAATTAACATTTTGAGGTGGAATACGCAACCATTAGTAATGCACCAAATGTGAATTTAACTATGCAAAAGAGCATCGATGCAATCCATCGACTACAAATGGGATAGAAGACAGTCCTGTCAGATACCAGCGGAGTAAGAACACCTACTAACGACCAACAGGACAGAGACTTGGCGACCTCCAGTGATTTAATTGCTGTCAGTGTGAACACACCTTAACTAGAGCCTTTTGTTTGTCGTATCGCTTGCTTGCAGTGTAGGGCACGTTGTCAGTGTGCAAGTGAAAATTGTACCCAGCTGCGGCGCTGCTGTTGTTGGTGGGGTGGCGTCAACGTGTCGACACCAGCATGTCAAAAATAGCAGCACTCAGCTATCAATCTCTGCATGCAGACCCTCGAATACCAGAGCGGCAGTGGGGAATATCAGAACCACCGCCAATGCTCCAGAGGAATGTCTTTGAGACGGAGAGAGAGAATTGCTCCTTCTATCTATCTTTATCAGTCTCAATCTCTCCACAGCTGCGTTGAAACAGGGGCGCTCTAAATCTTGAAGTCCCTGTCAGTCATCTCTCTCCATCTCTCGTTTCTCCGACAGAGGTCTGTCTGTAGCAGGTGGTAGTTTGCGAGCCAGCGGGTGGATTTCCCCCCGGTTGGCGGAAAAGGTCGGAGAAAGGTGACAAAGACGAATGGACGAGAGTGAATGTGTGCATGCCAGAGAGCTCAAATGGCAAAGCATGCATGCAAGTGTGTGTGTGTGTGTGTTAAAGAGATCAGTGAACTTAAAGGACGAAATCCGTGACCGGTATAAAAGCACAAGTGTGCAGTGCCATAGGTTTGATTTCAAAATGGTTGTATATACGCCTATGATTCACCTGTGACTCAGATGATCTCATTTTTAACTGTAGGAGGTAACAAACATTGCGAGTATAAAAGGGGTATGCCTAAGCCAATTCTGTACACCGAAAAGAAGGCACTTCTTCAAAAGTGGTACGCAATATTATAGTTGCTGCATGAACTGACTAGTAGTGGCATGCTGATTGAAACAAATATTCTTCACCTATGACTCAAACACAGTTTTAACCTGGGAATTATAAAATGGGTATGTTTTAGCCAATATTATACAACAGATTTTGTATTTACCTGACTGATATTTAGTCGGAGGGGATTTCAAGAGACTCTTTCTGCAAGTTGCATCATTAAGCCAGTAGGTAGCGACACATGACTTTTCTTTATGAGTGATTCGATGATTCATTCATTGAACAGATTCATTCAAACAGACTGATTCATCTGGGACCAAACACGAGACTGTCTTTATGAACCCGTCATTGAATTATTCACTCAATGGATTTGTTCAAAAACACTCATTCTTGACTGTCTTTATGAGTTTTATTTGCTCAAGCAATTCACTCAAAAACTTTTTTAGAGGATTTATGTGGCAACACCACAATTGTGGGGTTTGATTTGGCTTTGCTTGGAAATATATTTTTATATTGGAAATATATATTTGTTGGCTATGTCACTGGCAATATTAGCGTAAACTGCCACAAACTGTAAGTCTTCGCCTTTAGGTCAAGGGTTGTGGTGAAGAAACAGTTTGAAAACAAAAATCTTGCTAAAAACTTTAAAGTTAGTAAACGGTTGACATTAAAGCTAACTAGTTTAAAGCTAACTATCTATAATTTTCAAAGTAACTCTATCGGCATCTTGAGTCCTATGGTTTGTTACCACCAAAGCAACACACTTGCATACTTGTGTAGAGTATGTGGCCTTAACCTCTTGACCCTGAGCAAGGCCAACATCTCACTCCAGCTCCTTCTGAAACATTGCGAGTGCTAAACTACCACTCCATCTTTCCGTATCTCTCTCTCTTTCTCTCCCGTGGGTTCATTCATTTTTCATTAGCTGCGCTAACGCAGGCAAAACACTGTCTATCTCTGGCTGCTCTGACACACACACACTTTCCCCTCCCTCTCAATCTCACGCACTTGCTTTGTCTCTCTGGCTTGCTTCCTTGCAATCTGTAGTGCACGCAGACACATACACACACTCAGACACGCTCCCTTTCCCTCTCTCGCAATCTCAGCCTCACACACATCTCCCCGGCGCTCATTTTCTCTGCCTCCCTCCTGCTCACAATCTTTTTCACACACACACACACACACACGTTCCCTCCCTTTTCCGCGCTCGTTGACACTCGGCTCTCTCTCCAATGCCATGCCGAGGCGAAACGCTTTCTTCTCCTCTAATTGAAGCTGTTCCGTTGCCATGACGCCGCCCAGAGAGAGAGACACACATAGGACTGCTGATTGTTCAGCGGCAGGGCTGTTTTTCTCTCGCACACACACATACATACACGGGCTGTTTGTTCTGCGCTATGATTGCGAGTGTATGTGTACATGTCGGGGGAAAGAGGCGTGGTGTTAAAATATTACCCTTGGCCACCTCAGGCTTTAATGCCACAGGAAAAAAACTGCATTGCCTGGTTACCTATGTGACGTGATCAGGCCGCATGATTTTCTAGAGGCTTGACATCCAGTATAGACCGCAGGTGCTTCTGAGGCTGAAAGCAGATTTCTCAGCTCTTCTGCATTAATACATGTCCATTTCTAGATCTTTCGGCTTCAACACATTTTGAGCTCTGGTTCTTTGGCTTTTCTGAAGTTTTAGTCTTTCTACAGTAACAGGATTGTTTGGCCTTTCTGCTTTTTCTGCTCTCCTGCATCAACATATCTCAAGTTCTAGATCTTTCTGCTTCAACACATATTAAGTTCTAGATTTTTCTGTCATTGTACATCAACACATTTCCAGTCCTGGATATCAACAAATCTCAACTTCTAAAAGATTTTTTTCTGCTCTCTTGCATCAACATATTTCAGGCTTCTGATCTGATGCTCCAGCACATCTCAAGATTTTTCTGATCTTTCTGCATTAATACATCTTTGGCCTTTCTACATTAACACATCTTCAGTCCTGGATCGTTTGGCATTTCTGCTGCAGTAAATCTCAGATTAAAAATTATTTCTACTCTCCTGAATCAACTTAATCTAAGGTTATAGATATTTTATGATACAATGCAATCTCAAATGCAATCTCTTTTTGTTTTTCTGCAGCAGTGCATCTCAAGTTCTATATTTTCCTAGCTTCTGTGCATCAACACATTTTCAGTCCTGGGTCTTTTGGCCTTAAAATATGTTCATTATGTTCCAAAAAAATGTTTTTTGGCCTTTTCTGCTTCCAGCACACCTCAAGTTCTAGCTTTAATTCTATCTTAAGTTTTCTGATACTCTGCATAAATGCATCAACTTCTGAAACGTTTTCGGCCATTCTGCAAGTTCTAGATTTCTTGTCCTTTCTGCTTCAATGTACGTTTGTCCTTTCTGCTTCAATGAACGTTATGCTCTTCTGGATCAACACATTTCATGCTCTAGACTTTTCTGCATTAATGCATCTCAAGCGGAGTACTAGATCAGCAGAATGAGCTAATCTTCATTGTTTGGGCTTGAGTAATCTACGTTCAGGTGGAAAAGAGCTCTATTTGCATTTTAACAGAATTCTCAGGCATATATTTGTCACCTTGTAAACACCTGACACAGAGTGTATTTGCAACTACCAAAAAAAACAACCGGTTCGTCCGATAGTATTGCTGCTTTCTCTTGCACGTCTATCTGTCTGCCTTCTGTCTTGTTGCCGAGCGCTCGACTGCATTTCTAATCTGATCTGTTTGGCAGCAGCGGAGGGTTTGGCTTTCACTCTGCTAACTCTTGAGGTCGAGTTCGGCCACACAGCACACACACGGCAGTCTGTTTGTAATGAATGCTGCTCGCAGAGCGTAAATTTGTCTCTCCCTGCTCAGCGATCATTCTTTATTTCTGCCATCTCCAGAGGGAGGCTGTAATCAGGACCGTGTGCGATTAAAACTGGTGCAAGGAACAACAAAAAATCATCTATTCCCGTTTTCAAATGCCATTTGAGTGGGCATATGGATGCAAAATGCTCTGCCTTCATCTGCGCTCTCTCTCTCTCTCTAAATACCACCCTCATCACCTCCCTCATAGACATGCATATATACAAGCACGCAGGCGAGAACCAGAGGAAGCGCTATTGATCTGTTGTTTTCCACGAGTCATAGGGTTTTGTGATTGGACCATTTTTATTGGTGAGCACAGCCGCCAGTGTGTTGACCAGAACAACTCAATCGACGAAAAGAAACATCACATCCCCTCCAACGTGAACGGACTACTGTGCATCGCGCGCCGCTACGTCTACTTAAAATGGTGAGATGGAGAGAGACTTTTTGGCGCGAGAGAGATTAGAGAGAGATCAGACTCAGGTCATCATTTGGATGTGTTCGCTCAACTTCAGCGTAGCTCTGCCGGACCTGTCCAGGGTGAAATGAATTAGAAAATGACTGTTATTTTGGAAATTACATCTCACACCCACTGAGGTTAAAGGTGAAGTGCGTCATTTCTGCACTGGTAGAAGCATCACAAATTGCAAAAATAGTTTTTAGTCAACTGTTTTTTTCCCAAACACTAGTGTCATCCCTTTAACCCCGTCAACGTCTTCCATTGTTCGGTATAACGCCAGTGGTCCTGCCTACAATTACACATTTCGGCTTTAAAAGAATAAAAGAGGAATTATTAATCAATCATTTTTTTTTTTAAAGCACATTTATAGTCAAACAGTTAAAAGCTTGTGGCGCTAAAAACAAGGGGGTTAGGGTTCATATTCTGGGAAAAATGGGAAAAATAATTAAAAGAAAAAATGTTATACCTTGAAGCAAAACACTAGGTTATAAGGTGCAGAGAAAGAGAAAGCAGGCAAAGGCAAGGATCTAAGTGCAAGACGTAAGTTAATAGAAGAGGAAAAAACAGATAACATCCACAAAAAACAGAGAAAGGAACAAAATACTTCAATTTCAAACCATACTTTGAGCCGTTTTTTGACGCGAACAATCGATGACACCGCCACAAGCCAGTGACAAGTGAAACACTAGGACTATTATATACACAGGGGCTAACAAGCTTAACAAAGTAACAAAAGGGCTTGGTAAGTTGTCTAGGGAACACATGAGGGTAACCCTTGAAATTAACAAGGGACCTACAAAGGCAGGGCTAACACAAAAGGGGAACTTATGGCGCTTTTTCACTGCACGGTACGGTACGGTTCACTTTTTGGGGGTTTTCCACTGGGTACAGTACCTGGTACCTGGTACTTTTTTTTAGTACCACCTCGGTTGGGGTTCCAAGTGAACCTTACCGTTACCAAAACATGACGTGTAAACACTGCTGATCACTGATTGGCCGGAGAGAGCGATGGAGAGAGAGAGAGGAGGGGAGAAGGAGGGAGAGAATCGTTACTACCTGCGTCACTGAACTTGCGACTCAAACACAACAGAACCGCTGGATTTAAATCAGCACAGCCCAGCGAAGGATCAAACGCAACTGTTTTGAACAAGCGCACCTTTTTTTAACAACCAAAAAGTTTTGTTGTCTGTTGTGGAAGAACAGACGTTCCTCTCGTTGATAGCAGAGGAGCGGATCCAGCGAGCTTGATGGGGCAAAGCGGAATGAAAAAGGTTTTTTTGTTTTTTGTTAGGCGTCGTGGTAAACAAGGAGGGCGGCCAACATAACGACAGGTGAAGAGTCCCGCCCACGCTTTAAAGCGGTACTCTGACTGCAGTGGAAAAAGCAAAAACCGGCCGAGCGAACCGTGCTGCTGTACCGCTTAATAGAGCAGGGCCCAGACGAGTCATACCAAGCAGTTGGAAAGATGGAAAAGTGGAGCAAAAGAAAAGCGGCACACCCATTAACAGGACACAATAGGAACAGGGAAAACACTTCAAACAAAAGTTCAAACACCAACACAGGGAATATATAACAGCTAGTTGCTTTGGATAATTTGTAAATGTAGTCCATGTGCTTAAAATCCATTGGTATTTGGCTCCTTTGGGTGATGCAGGATCAAGTTTACTCCGTGATGAGTTTGGATCCCATTCCCACCCATCCTCCAGTACTTTTCAGTCAATGTAAATGTAAGATATGCCTTGGTGCTCATTTGAGTCTGGTCTGCAATGAGCATAAAGTCCCTTCCTGCTCATTCCCAACTGTAATTTCTTATCATTCTCTAATGTTGCTTTCAAATGAATTGGCAAAACATGCATTAAAAGTTGCATAAACTGCACCATATTGGTATTCCCACTTATACAAAAATGCAGTTCCTTTACCGGTGGCGTCTTGATTTGTGGCCTCCGATTTCCCCCTACTTTTCCCACCACATTAGTTTCCAGTCATTCGCCAATGTTTGTGTCTAAGGACGTACCAAAAGCTGCTGCAAAAATGGTCAAACACTGCAGCATATTGTGGCATTTTTACCAGCCACAAGATATAGACTTTCAAAACCAGTAAGTAAAAAACGATAATCTTTTGACCAAGTCATAGACAACAAACACGAAAGTAAGAAGCAATAATCGAGGAATCTAAGGAAAAGACGGATAGCACTACAAAAAAGAAAAGACAGGCAAGAGAAAGGACGTAATGAGATGTGTGGAGGAAGGGAAACAGCTCGCTCCCCTGTCCTTGTCAGGCCCCGACGGGTTCTCTCGACAGAGTCAAGGCCAAGAGCGTGTCAGGGCAGAGCTGTAAGGGTCTTTTAAATGCCGCTGCCTGCGCTGAGAGAGAGAAAAAAACTAGATCCAAAAAGAGAGATAGACTTAAAATGGGCAGTAAGACAAGCCAGAGTGCTTCAAAAGACCCCGTAGCTCATGGTTGTGTGGACATACACTGCTTTGTTTAGCAAAAATAATCAAATTTGATCTTGTTCTATATTAAATATAATAATACAAATTTGAAAAACAAAAAATACAGATTTTTATTTTTGGTTTGGTGGTTGTATAGGAAACACAACCCCTGTTGTTGTCTCAGAGTGAAGCGTTTCTTAGGCTTTGCGAGACTGTGTTGAGAAACAAGAGCACTTCTCCTTCTGTAAGATGTGGTGATCAATGATTGTATGCGGGGGTATGTGTGTGTGTGTGTGTGTGTGTGTGTGTGTCTTGAACCGTGGCAGCTTCTGGCTGTCGTCCGATCTCTTCGATCTCTTTGTTACCAAAGGCTGACTCACCACAGCCTCTCTCTCTCTCTTGTTTTTTTCTCGCTCTTGACTCACACTCATGTTCCTCTTACCCAGTTAATGTTTGAACTTCCGTGCATCAGATGTTGTTGCCTTTCCCCTTGTGAACGTTGACACTAAATGCTACCCAGAAGAATAGATTTGTCATTGCAAATACGGCTTTCATTATTTATTCTTTTGATGTTCTCAGTAGCGTTTCATTTTGCATCAAAGAATCAACTTTGTCTTAAAGTTTCTCTTAAAATTCCTCAGACACAAATGAGACAATTGCTGACATACAGTAAGTATATATTGCTATAAAAATAAATTGATGGCATAGATCAAAACATTTGGTCTTGGGAGAATTTAATGAGATTATATTGAGATATTACACTTGATTGCAGACTTTGGTATTTAAGCACAGTTTGAGATATTATTTAGACATCTCATAAAACTCCATAGGAAATTCATTGTAAGATTACCTGGGTCATCTTCTCAGATAAAAAATCACAACAGTGTCCATCTGATCACCATTCAGTGTTTTTTTTAATCAAGGAGAAACAGCTGAAATATTAAAGAGATTCGGGAAGTCCCATTTCTTGCGTTCTCTAATCATACTTGGTGTCTGGGCGGACAGGGGGATGTGATGGAGGGAAAAAAATTAAGGGTCGAAGGGAGAGTGCTGTGTTCTATGTTTACACACTGAGATGCTGAAATGCATCCTTTCAGTGTTACTGGGGGAAGACAGTTAGCCATCAATTTCAGCAAAATTGATCACACCCTCAGAAACAATTACTGCCTTGACCAATATAATCACGTTTTAAATAAGACAGTATTTATATATAGGCTATATTAGATATATATATTATTATTATATATTCTTACTGTATACTTAGTATCTTATAACACTTAATACTCATTTTATCTTGGCTTTATGGTATTGATTATAATACAATATAATATATGCTAAGTTAAATTAAACAATATTAGCTATAAGACATATTATGTAGCCCAGCCCCTTTCTGCAGGTTTGGTGTCTTCCAGATTGGACTTCCACAGCATTGAAGGCGTACGAATTTCTGGAAAGAAAAGAACCAAAGCCACTAGAAGCAGGCCTGCAAACCTCTTTAGCCAAAAAAAAACGTTTTATCGGCTAATGCTACTATGCTTACGGTTTGCCAGTTACGTGTGAAGGAGTTTTTTTTTTTTTGAAGGATGTCAATGGAGGAGAGGCTTCACAACGCTGAATAAACAGCTTTTGGGGGGAAACAGCTTAAAATGTAATGAATCGACAGCCTATCAGCTTATCTCCAACATGTTTTACACTAAGCAATACTTTCAGATTAAACTATTTTTCGAGTTTACACCAAAAAAAATAACGTTTATAAGAGAAGTCACTGACTTTTTGCGACAAGTGGGATACAGCTTACGGCACTTCTCATTTATTCCTATGGTATCCGTAAACAGCGATTGGTTGTCGCACAACTCAGACTGTAATTCAATGACGTCAAGGCTGTAATGTGATTGGTTATTACATGTGATCCAAGTTGACCGTTACGCTTTCTCCAATAGTAAGTAATACAGACCCTCTCATCTCCCTATAGTAAAACAATCTCTGAAAGAACTGCTCGTTTTAAAATCTTCCCGGTCTACTGACATTTGTTAACATCCGCTTTAAACAATAGCCTACATTTCTCCCAGTTATACTATAGAAACTTACAGAGCTACCACAAAAAAAATACAAAAAAAATTTTAATTAATGAATTAAAAAGCTTCATTCAAAGACAAAATACTAAAGACGGCTGTGCGCTTGTTTCTCTGGCGCATATAGCCTATAGTCTATTTAAGTTTGCAATTTCTCTTTTGACAGCGAAATAGAATGAGACTGCTTGTTTGTAGTATTATATTGTTTACTGTATTGGCAATATTGTGTGTTAAAGGCACAATATGTCATTTTCGCCGCTGGAGGGCGCGTATTCAAAATAACCAAAGAGACAAAGGCCTAGTGTAACTGAGTGTGGAATCATGGGAGTTGTGGTCTTCATCCCCACAGCCGATGTAATCCGACGGGACTCGAGCAGAAATCATGTTCATGGATGAGCTAATATGAATATTTATTAACGTGGTAGTATGAAGCAGGGTGAGGCTGAAAGCCGTAGAAGCAAAACGAGGCCGCTGAATGAGCGTGAGACACGGCTCGAAAGCAGTGGAGCTTTATTATGCCACAGTCGACCGCTTCCTCTGCTTCCGGTCGTGCGTATGTGGGGTGTTAAAGCATTTAAGCATCAGCGCTGTTTTATCATAATAGATACATTTGAAAGTTCTGTTAAAATGCTACTCTGTGCAGTCGTCACCTGTCTAATAAAACACACAACATATTAAAGCATCTTTGGTGTTTCCATGTTTTTTCTACAAAACAAAAACAGAAATCGAGGGGTTATGACGGGTCATTGCAAGGCGGACCACGATCCGCTGTCACTAGGTTTTTTAATTAAAATTGCTTATTTCTCTGGATTAAAAAAATTATTCGAAACATTTGGGATAATGTAAATAGGCTACTCCAGTCAGCAAAATATATAACACTGTTCTAGAGGGTTTTTTTTTTTTGGATATTTTAATTAAAATTTTTTTACATATTGTGCCTTTAACATGTATGCTTTAAAGTACTTTAAACTGAAAATAGAAAAAATCGAGTGTGTGCGGTTCTCAAGTGAACACTGCTGGGTTAGTATGATCGCTCGAGGTCACGGCGCTGGAGGGGGAGGGGGGGATGGCGTAAACTTAGCGTGGCAAATTTCTGACAGTTAAAAGAGTACCGCCGCGGAGCGGGGTCTCCCCGACGGGGACGCCAAGCCAAAAAAAAAAAAAACACTCTCACAGCACACGTTTTACACACAAATCCTCTCCTCTCTCTCTCTCTCTCTCTCTCTCACCGCGAAACACACCCACACGCCCACATGCTCGCGCAGTTGCTGCCGTCTGCGTGGATGGGATTAAAAAGTTAACTCTTTACTCGCCAACAACCTGCTGCGCAAAACAACACGGGGTTGCAGTTTCAGGCGATAATGGAGCGAATGACTCTGGAGCCCCTGAAGCAAATGAGAACACGCGAGAGGTCTCTTCCCGCGCTGTACTCGGCATTATTAAACCCGTATCCACCCTGAAGTCTGGCACGCGGAGCTCGGGTAGCCAGAATGCTGTCTCTCTCTCTCTCTCTCTCCACGGAGACAGTTTGAGGCCAAGCTCGTGCAAGTGTCAACACACTAAGAGGGTGTGGGTTGCTCACCGCAGACACGCAAAAAAAAAAAAAACAAACACAACAGAAAAAAAACTTGCGCTCAAAGAACCACACCCAAATCCACTGACCTGGTTTGAATGGTGACGCCTTTGGGTGGAGGATGGGGGGTCGGGAAAACGGATTTAGACACGGAGTGGTAAGAAGAAAGGGTAGCTAATAACTAAAGCCATAGTTAGCCTGTGACACAGTAGGCCTATATCTATTCTATATTAACAAAATTTGGGGCAGTCAGATTTTAATTTTTTATTTTTTTTTTTAAAAATAAATAATTAAATTAATTAATACTTTTATTCAGCAAAAGTGACAGTAAAGACATGTATAATGTCACAAAAGATTTACCTCTGTTCTTTTACAAAACTATAAACAAACAAATAAATAAATTATGAAACTTAATATATCGTACCTATAATTACACAAGTGTTTGTTTTTTTTTTGTTAAATAAAATAAATATGAGAGTAAGTAATTAAGTAAATAAAATAGATAGATATTAGTCGTGTAGGTAGATATGGTTTTAGTTAGGAGTGTGGGCCAGGTTTTGACTGACGTTTAGCATCTTTGCGCACACTTTATCTCACTTTTTTGATCTTTTGTAAAACATCCACGCCAGACAAGTGTAAAGATTTTACTGCTGTAAATGACAGCATTAAACAGCTGCCGCTATATTATTCACAGTGATTCTCGTGTAGATGATGCAAATGTATTACGCTCAAACCCAAAAGCACAATGTGCACGAGGGATTGGATTTCGTGTTAGAAACAATCAATCCAGGCGCTACATGCTCAAATCTGCATGCAAGTGTGGCGCAACCGTTTAGTGCATTTGGGGGGTGTAAATAGTTTTGGAGGGATTACTGGCAGCAAGGATGTAGAATCAGATTATGTGGAATGAGCCGGATAGGGAGAGAGAAACCGGTTCGGAGGGGGCAGTGGTAGGCTATAATGCGCGTCTCTGTCTGTAATCCTCAGCATTTGTTCCTCTGTTACTAGATTTCCCGTCGACTCTTCCCTCTGACTGCCCGAGTGTGTGCGCTGGTTGATCTCACGATGAAACGATGCTATTGTTTCGCTAAGAAGGAAAAACTACAGGAAGGAAATTCACGAGGAATGGAAAGACGCAGCCGCTCGTGAGAACGGAAACAACGAGGTTCATTCACAAGAGGCGCAACAGCGGCGTGTCCTACAAACTGACCAGGCTTGTCTGCCACAAAAATGCACTGAAGTTGTGATTTCTCTCTGCGGCCCTAAACAGGCATGAATTTCCGTCCTCACTGAAAAATGCGTCCCCCAAGGTTTGGAAAACTCAGTGTATGAAAAGGGTTTGCGAGCTTGCAGGTGTAATCGTGGTCTGGACTTGTTTTTTTTTTTCCCTCATTTTTTTTTTTTGTTTTATTTTATTTTTAAGGTGGTGAGTGGTGGTTGATTGCGATTTCACTTTTTTAACGTTAGTTAGTGTGTAATGTTGCTGTTTGAGCATAAACAATATCTGCAAAGTTACTAAGCTGAAAGTTCAACGCAAACGGAGATATCATCTTTTAAAATTATGGCAGTTTAATGACTACAAAAACGGCTGGTAGGGGCTACTGACAAGAAAGTTAAAAACAAATCTTCCCGGGTTTCGTGACATCACAAACCCAGATAAAACCCGCCCCCGGGAAAAGGCAGCAGAGGGGGCGGAGTGGGGTGGTTGAGGCAATGCTCGTTGGCCATGTTTTAGAGAAGAGGAAGAGAAAACTAGAGGTGCACTTAAAAATCTATTCATATATGAATCGCGATTCTGTCTTCTAACGATTCTAATGGATTCACAAGTTTCAAAATCAATGTTCTAAAGCAGCGGTTATTAATACCGTTCCTCGCGTCCCCTGCTATACACACGCTCTGCATCTTCTCTTTTCTCCTCTCTCTCTCTCTTCTCTTTCATTCAGCTCAGCTCAAACAATGAACTGTTACAATTATACACATATTTTCACATAGCTCGTGAGAAGCGTTTTTTTTTTTTTTTTTAAACATGGAAGCCTATAGTGTGCAGTGCCATACGGTTATTTTAAAGGCTTTAATAGGATGTTTTTTTTTTATTTTTATTTTTTTTAATTTTTTTTTTTTTTTTTTTTTTTTTTTTTATTTTTTGTTAATTGAAAACGTTATATTAAAAGGTAAAATAAGCAGTAGCATTTACAAATAACAGCGTATCTAAAAGTATGTGACAACAACAAACAAAAAACATAGGCCTACCATTAAAAGCCGTGCTTGCACAGGTTCTGCACGATCCTCTTCAATAATATCCTCTGCTTCTCAGTCGGGCTCAAACTGATATAGCTTATTAACGACGCCGTTGTTTACAATAAACCGGAGCACATGCCGCTGAGGTGAGGGGCGGGACGATTAGACGCGCACTGGAGGCGGTTTAGCCAATAACAACACATTGGACTAGCTAACCAATCAGAGTCCATCATGTATTTCTGAGGGAGGGGCTTTATAAAAACCGGAAAAGCAGGAGGATCAGCGTGTTGATAGGAGGAGAAGGGGGACGAGCGGATAGGGTAGAGTGTGGAAATAATGAATAAAATAAAGGTAAATTATGTGAAAAACAATGTGTTTTTTTTTTAAACTAAGCATTAACACATGTTAGACTGCACCCCATAAACACAATCAAAGCTTTATTTTAAAATATAAAACCAGTGAACCACCACTTTAAATCAGGCAGATGGATTTCATGTGAAAAATTCTCCACTGCACATTTGCATGCTTGCACAGCTTTTTTCATATTTTATTTTAATAGGTATTTTTTTATCATTGTATGATAAAACAATGATAAAATAACAGCGTATCTAAAAGTATGAGAACAACAAAAAAAGTTTACGTTTAAATTCATTTTTTTTAAATGTAATTCATTAATGATAAATAAAATAGCTACTAAAAATCGGAGCATTATAAAAACACAAGAAAACCATGTTAATTCGAAATTTTGAAATAGTTTGTTTTACAGGTTTGAAATAAAAACTCTCACACACAAGATATATGAATAAACTCTTGAAAAAAATATGTGCGCACCAGTCTGGGCTTGTTTAATGTTCGTTAGATTAGCTTTACACAATAAAAATAATGTTTATGGCGTTTACATGAGTTTACACATTGTTGCATTATGAAGTAATCTTCGCTTTCATTGGCATCTCAACTCTGCTCATTTGCATAAAGTTCACTTCTACTCAGTTTTGTCACATCGTTATTGGTTGTAGTCATTTATGTTGCCTCAAATTGCCAACTCTCAGTGAAAATCAAAACTTAAAAAAAAAAATCAAACAAACAGACCCACATAGCCTACACAACATAAAAATGAAATTGGGACATGTGCCATGGTAGTACTATGGTATTCTTGCAGGTACAGTACTTTTTTGTAATGGATGTAATGTTTTTGGTAATGTACCGTGGTAATACCATGAGCAGTTTTACATGTACTAGTAAATGAGGCAATCCTGCAGACGCACAGTGATGCACTGTTAGCGGCGCAAGGCAGGAAATTACCAGGAGTCGTGGCCTGTCTGCTGGTTCTCAGAGAGGGTGGGCAGAACGACAGGGAGGGAGACCGAGAGAGAGACAGGAAAGTGTGACCTTTCTTCCAAATGTCAGCAGTGTGAGCAACGATTAATGGCTGTTTATGTGCTGGGGACACATGCCAGGATAGTGTGTGTATGTGTGTAAGTCGCAGCTGAGCTGAAAGTGAGGTCTTATTCGATGCCTTGATTTCCGAAAATGGCTCATCTGCGTGTGTGTTTTGGTATTATGAAGGGGAAGGAATATGAAGAAAGATGGAGAACGAGGTTATGTTGTTGTTGTCTGTGTGTGATCCTGATAGAAGTGTGACTGCTGGCGATGTATCAGCCCACACACACACACACACACATTAATAGCACTGCGATAACAGACTTAAAAAGATCTCGGTCTCAATGTTTTTTTCTCTTTGACATACATCACTGTTTCCTCTCTCTTCTGGTAGACACAGGTATTTATGCAGTTCTCTGTAAATGAGTGTGTGTGACTCATTTCACGTTTTACACTTGCTTGCCATCTTAAAGATATGTGTGTGTATGTGTGTCCGTGTGTCCGTGTGTTCTTAATGTCGTGGTGTGAACGACAAAAAGAAGAGTGGAGGAGGGTTGTTCTGAATATTGGCCTTCATCATCTTTAGTTCTGGGATATTAGAAATTTTTTTGTTAATGACGGAAGATGTTGTGGTAAGCTAGTATCTGATTTTAAGTATTCAATGTAAAGATATTAAATTTTTTTTTTTGTTTATTCATAATCAATAATATATCCATTCTTATTCTTTTATTCTACTACTACCTACTATTATTATTGTTATAATAGTAATGATTATTATATTATAATTAAAATACATTCATTATGTCACAAAAATAACGTGGTACCACTATTAGGGCCCATTATATATTGATGGTGGTGTGTGTTATAGAATGGAGCAACTTTGCCAACAACTGCATACGTGGCATCCTCAAATGTAAATAAATGCATAATTATAATAATTATTATTATTTAAATTACAGATATGAACATATTAATTGGTGATGTCAAATACAATGACAGTGGCAAAAGTAGTGATTGAGTATAATTGCACTCACAGTGATCTCTTTCCGCCTTTTTGTTTTGTGCAGACCTTGAATGAGTCATGAGTGTGTTTGTGTGGTCAGGTTGCTGGTTCAGAAATTATTTTTTTTTGACCCTTAAAGGTCTAAGGGTTAATTACAATGAGTTTGTGTTTTGTTTATTGTAGAGGCGTCACGGGTAAATGTTATTGCGGTAAACTTAAGGAGGTTGCAATGAAGTGTTTGTTCACTGAATGTTGGTTTTAGTCTGCCCGGTTGTGTTTTGTGTGGTTTGTGTTGTGGTGTGTGGGGGGGGGGGGTGGGTTCGTTGGACATAAGACAACCTACTTAGGGCATGGCTAACTTAAACCAATGTGTGTGTTGTGGGTGTGGGTGTGTGGTGTGTGTGTGAGGGGTGTGGTTACCAAGACACCTACTTAGATGCATTGGTCTTAACTTTAACAACTTAACAATGTGTGTGTGGGGTGTTTGTGGTGTGCTGCTTGGTGTGTTGTGTAATTAAGACATCTGTCATATATGTGTAAGGCTTTCGTAACAATAAAATTGTGTAAACATTGACTTGGCAGAAGCTATTTGTGATTTTTAAAGGCATGAAGGCATGAAATAAAAAAAACAAAGTGTTTGTGTCAGCCAACCAAACTTTGTACCTCTAGTGCTTAAAAAAATACCTTAAAAAAGTTTGATTACTATTAACACTTTAGCGGTTGTGAAGTGGTAGCAGCCTAGTTACTGATATTTTGTCTTGCCACCACCCAGAATAAGGAATTAAATATATTTATTGCAAGTATGAGAACAAAGACGTTCACACATTTATTTTCGCACGTCAATATGTTTTAGAATTGTTCGGAGCAACTCATTGGGCACCGTTTGTTGCATTCTCAGTGTTGCCACTGGGGGCACTATAGCAGACATTTGCATAAATAAAGTTAACCAAGTCACATTTGCAGGGAGGAAAAAAAAAAAATTATAATCAAAAAGAAAAACCCTACAAAAAACTTGTGTGTTTTTTTGTGTGTATGAGGACATTTTTTCATGAAACTTTTGCAAATGTCACTTTAGGGGCATCAAAATTTAAATCAAGGTGTCCGTCAACCAGACAAACTTTATGGTACTTACAGCGAATACTTGAAAATTTAAATACATTTTAATGGTAGTAATATTTTGTAGTAACTGGTACTGATATTTTGTCTTGTCATGACCCAGAGTAAGGAATTAAAAGTATTCTTCATAAGTATATGAATAAAGATGCTTCAAACTACACATTAATTTTCACACGTTGCTATTTAAAATATTTTGTTGATAGTTTTAAAATGTGTCAGAGCACCACCATTCATCATGCAAACGTGCATGTTGCGTTATCGGTGTTGCGTTATCATTTGCGTAAACTCAAAATGTTTATAACTAGCTACCCAAATAATTTGCTATGGATATATAAAGGTAGCTCTATCGCCCCCTTCGGTACTGCAACAGCAGCGCAAGAAGTGCCGACCACTCGAGTCAACGTACTTGGTTAAAGTATGTCAGCTGTAACTGATACGAACTCCAGCAGAAGATTTCTGAACTAGCGCACATGACGGCACATGCTAGTGTGCTACAGGTTTAAGGTCTTGCTGTCACACATACACAGACACACACATACACTCGTGGAGTCTCTAAGTGGCTGCCAGTCAGACAGCAGCTGTGAGGGCCGCCTGGTTGTCAAGGCGTCTGCTGCCACCACTACATTACATAAAAAACCAGCTGCGCATGTGTGTGCACAACGGCACAGAGGAACAAGGCAAGGTGAAGCGCCCGTGGCTCGCTCGTCTTTCCTCATCTAACCTTGCTCTCTCTAGGTTTTTAATATTAGGGCCTGAATGGATAATGTGAGTTGACAGCCCACCTCCACTGTTTGGCTGAACTCCCATCCACAACCCTTTAACCTTCTCCTTTCTTGCCTCCATCCTCGTCCAGGCACTCTTATGTCCTTGAGATTATCCCTCCATCTTTCTCCCCGCTCTCATTTGTCCAGAGCTGCTCCGCTGTTGTCACATACGTGACATATGACCTTGTGAACGCGTTTCCACCGCCTGCCTGCGGCGTGGTCTTGCTGCTTCATCTATTCTCAGTGAAGGAGAGCAGGCCGTGAGCAGAGCAGGTGTGATTTGGGTCTGTCGTTCAGATGTCTTGGCCAGATGACACATTAGCTTCCTCTTAACGTCAAGTCCTCTACAAAGAGGGCAAGAATTAAGATTGTCTGGGCGATTACAGCCTGTGATGTTCCTGTCTTTTCATTTTGAATGCTTTTTTTTTGTTTTTTCTAAAGTATTATACACTCTTAGATATGGCCATTTTGGGGTATGCATTATGGCAATGCATGTTTTTTGGACATGTACTATGGTAATACAACTGCTCTTTGGAACATGGTAATACCATGTTTTTGGATACTGACCACAGTAATACTGTAAATGTAAATGTGTTCTGTTTTATAAGTGTTAAACCATGACATTTTGAGATATACCATGATATTGTATGGTTACCATGTTCACAAATTATGGTATTTACAAAATACTGCAGATTTAATAAAGTACCATGGTATCACCATGGTGCATGTTCAAAATGTGCTCAAATTAAAAAGTAGCATGGTAATACCATGCATTTTGGGACATGTGCCATGGTAGTACTATGGTATTCTTGCAGGTACAGTACTTTTTTGTAATGGATGTAATGTTTTTGGTAATGTACCGTGGTAATACCATGAGCAGTTTTACATATACTAGTAATAGCATGTACTATAGTACTCTCAAACGGTTTCAAATGGTATTGAAATTCACAAACTCTGGTGTTTATATGGTACTTAACAATACCAAGGTACTACCATGGTACGTGGCCAAAAAATATGGTAGTCAAGCACTATTTCTGTAAATCTGTCAATTTCGTAATTACCATGGTATATGAACATAGTTATCATATGGTACTATGGTTAATCTCAAAACATCATGGTTTTTACACTTACAAAAAATGGTTACACTTTTACAGTATGTGTACTTAAGAAAGGGGAGTACAAGGTAACTACATGGTTAAGGTTAGGTTTAGGGGTAATTTCAGGGTTAGTACCACGTTATTACCAAGTTATGGTAATTGCTATAATATTTACATAGAATGTATATGTGGAACAGTACTGTAAAATAAAGTGCTACCCAAAAAAATAACCAATGGTAAAGTCATGTTTTGTTTGTTTTTTGAAGTTGGTTCTATGGTATTTTTTAGAAGTACCACAAATGACTGTAAATACCAGTGTTTCTTGTTGTTAACTAAAACTAAAACTATTAAAAATGTTGTTGGTAATTGAAATAAAGTTGAAATAATGATAAAAATATATATAAAATATATAAATATAGAGAGGAACCGAGCTTAAACGAAAAAAAAATTAACTAAAGCTAAATAAAAATAAAATAAAATTAGCAAGAGCATAACAAAATTATCTTGACTTTTAAATTAAAATGAAAACAAAGTTATTTTAAAATATTAATAAATACTATAATAAAAATGGTAACTCCCACATAATTTTTAGCACCACTGTAAGTTTGAAAGTACCATAGCATTTCCATGCATTAAATTTTGTAAAGGTTTATAAGCATCTAATCAAATATTATCACATTTACAAAACCAATTTCAAAAACACTAGAAGCTTTTTCTTAGAAATGCATAAAAAAACTATATGTACGTCTTAAAGAAGAAATAATTTATACACCCTCAGTTCGTTCCAGTTTCTTTCTTCTGTAGAACACAAAAAGAGATGTTTAGCAGAATGTCTGAGCTGCTCAAAAATGGTGTCATAAAGGTATTCATGAATTTGGTTCATATTCTCCTGCACTATATTTCGAGTCTTTGAGGTCATATGTTTGATTGGTGTGAACAACAGGTTAAAACTGATGTTGTTATTCACTAAAAACCGGCTTTTCCACTGTAGCTCTCAAGTGTCATCTGGGCTTCCGCATATTAATTACGTCAATGGTGTCATCACATATGTGTCTGAATAATCGTTGTGATGACACCTGAGAGTCATTCCTCAACCTTGAGGCGTTTCAAAAACTCACACAGTTATTGGAAGGTCTAATTGTGTTAAAATAGGTGGAGGTCAGAGTTCACTGACCTTTAGAGACGCGTCTGACGCAGGCCATCGTGTTTCAAAGCACCGGACCATAATGAGTTCTTCCTCCCTGTCAATCAAGAGTGTAACACTAGTACACGGCACGCATCATTACACACACACATACAGGCTGCTTGTGTGTTTCAGTGTGAGCGTGCAGGGGACGTTTTTCACGCAGTTATAAGGAGCGTCTCTCGTGTGCGGAATAATCGAATCGCGCTGTCATACGGAAAGAATTATTCCCCTCGTATCGCCGTGCGGGCAGTAATTGGATACAATTTAACATTTGCAGCTGCTTGCCTGTCGGTTCCCCCTCACACACAAACACACACACACACTGTCGTGCGTGGAGCATCGCGCAGGGAAAAGGAGAGGAATAATTTTTCAGCTCTCAGGAAGCAGGCTCTGCGTGACAAACGGATATTACGTGAGCGCTCTGTTGTGTGTGTGTGTGTGTGTGTGCGGGATACAGATAGAGAGCTATATAAAGGTATTATTTCTATAAATGTTGAAAAAATGTCACGAGAATTTAGCTAAATGTGAAAAATATGCTTTTTGGAGGACATACTCAAAGAAAAAGGCTATAAATCGACAAATTGATTTAATAAATTAAATTAAATGTTTCATGTTTTTCTAAACATATTATATATTGATTTATGTAATATAATGTAATAAAATATATATTTACAATAATATATAATATTTATGTATTAATATATTTGAAGTCAAGCTCATTCTAAATGATTTTACATTAAAAAAGGGTTCATTAAATTGCTAACTACATTTATGAATTAAAAAAAAACAATAATATATTACATTTTGTATATATTTGGTATTATATAATTATTGTACAATTTATAGATTAATCAAATAACATTTCCTTTTACATTTCAAATTGAACATAAAACTTAATAAAATGCATTTCAAAGCTGAACATCATCAGAAAAATCAATCTGGTACTTGATAGACCTATATACCATGGTCCTTTCATATCTTTAAACGGTAGGCAATGGAAAACCAAGGTACTGGAAAATGCCATGGTACATTTCCAGGGCAGTAGCCATGTTAGCTTGGTAATAGGCTCATGATTTTCATATCCGTGCTGTAGCTGGGAATAATAACATGGGTTTGGATGAATAAATAATTCAGAATAGTAATTCATATATCACTGTAAAAGTACCGCTAGTGTTAACTTCATTTAAACACCATTTTTCATATTTTTGGACATTAGCACTTTTTTGCTGTTTGATGAGACTCAAGCGGCTATAGATACACGTGTGTGTGTGTGTGTGTGTAGTGTGGTGTGTGTGTGGGTGTGTGTGTGTGTGATTGTGGGTGTGTGTGTGTTTGTGTGTGTGTACCTGGGTTATGGGGACCAAATGTCTCCACAAGGATAGTAATACTAGTAAATTTTGACCTTGTGGGGACATTTTTGAGGTCCCCATGAGGAAACAAGCTTATAAATCATACAGAATGAGTGTTTTTTGAGAAAGTAAAAATGCAGAAAGTTTCCTGTAAGGGGTAGGTTTAGGGGTAGGGTTGGTGTAGGGCAATATAACATACGGTTTGTACAGTATAAAAACCATTACGCCTATGGAATGTCCTCATAAACCATGGAAACACAACATGTGTGTGTGTGCTGTATTCTCACCTCAGGTTTGAAAACATTTGGTCGCCAAAGGTAGCGGCGAGTTAAAGCGCTGAAGAAAGAAAAGAGAGATAGCGCGTGCGAAAGTGTGAGCGAGCGCGAGGGGGAAATTGAAAGCAGCAGCTGGCGGTGGGAGTGAGATCAGCTCGGGCAGGAAGCATTAAATCTGAGTCTTTAGGGGTTCTGCAGTCTGTGTGCCGCTCGCGTATATGCGTGTGAGTGGGACGATAAAGGAGCCTCGTAAACCAGCGCTTTAACGACACGCTGCGCTCGTTAAACCTGACAGCAGCCAGAGAGACAATCTGCAATCAGCTCACGTGCGCGCTCTAGAATCAAACCAGAACCCTTTCTGGAACGGTCTGGTTTTTTTTAACTAGTTTGTGCTACCCCGTTTTGAATAAGTATCACAGTGTTATAATGTTTTTAAATGATGACCATGGTTTCCAGTACAGACGGTGATGTATATCATGGTAATATGGTGCTCCAAGGCCCAAAAAGACTATAGTAGCAACATGATATGTTTTGGTATGTGTTATGTATCTAGTACCATGGTAAAGCCATGGTATTTAGATGTTTTTTTATTACAGTATATATGTACACTACCGTTCAAAAGATTGGGATCAGTAAGACTTGCAATGTTATTTAAAGAAGTCTCTTCTGCTCACATAGCTGCATTTATAAAAATTAAAAAAATTAGTAATTTGTGGAAAATATTACAATTTAAAAAGAACCTGTTTAATATGAATATATTTGAGTGGAATTATTATTCTGTGATGCCAAAAGCTGAATTTTCAGATCATTTACTCCATCCTTAGTAATAGGATCTCAGAAATCAGTCGCTAATAGCTGATGATGATCAAGAAAAATATTTATGTATATTTATTCTTGTATATAATATATATATATATATATATATATATATTTATACATACATACATATATTTTTTTACCTTACCTTGGAGTACCATAGCCTATATATTAAAGTACTGATCTGATACTATAACTGTACCATAGTAAAATCACAGTAATATTTTCGTAAAAGGTAGGCTTCTGTTTTTTATGCATTTGTATTGAATTATTCAAATCCATTTTTATTTTATGATTATAATCATTTCTGTGGGTAGATAAACCATAAAATAAAATACTTCTGTTTTACCATTTCTGGAAAAATTCAGCAAGTTTGTCACCAGAACTTCAGTTAGGTCAGAAGCACACACAATATGACAAAGGTTTCTCAGCTCCAGTCAAGTACTCTTATTGTTTACAGGGGTTGGCTAAGAAAAGTGCAGATTTTTAAAGGCACAGGCGATGCATGCGCGTGTGTGCGTGCAATAACAGAGAGGCCTCTAATGCTGTCACAGGGGAGTTTCCAGAGGGACCGGCCCCTCGCGAAATTCATGTCAGTGCTCGAATTTACTGCCAAGCAAGCGGCCCTCCCCTCCTCCTCCTCCTCTTCATCCCCCTGAGGACTTTTCTTCTTCTCTTTGCTCTCGCCGCTCAAGTAGCCTGTAACGCAAACATGCTGTGGGCAAGAGGCGTCAGGGATTTTGAAACGGTTGGGAAAAGCTCTGGTACCTGTTTTGTGCACACAATGTCAAGGCAATTAACAATTAATGGGCCTCCGTTATGAACCAGGTGTCGCTGGATACACAACACTGGCATCCCTGTGAAATATTGTGGTGACAGTTTATAATGACACGCCATTAACTAACACTTTATCAATCTGAACCCATCAGTACTTGATATTAATTCAAATATTAATATTTATGAATCAAAGTGTCATGAAATTTGAATACAACAAATACTGAGCATTATAAAATGCACAGTTCCAGTCGTGGTATCTGATTGGTTAATACTGCATTCCAGCTGTGTGAAACCCTACGATACATTTTGTGTCCAAAATCGTATACTGTCAGAGCTCAAAAACACGTTCGGACTGAGTTTTTGCACCCCTTAGGGCCAGTTTGCACAGAACATGTTTTTAGCATTTCATTGCACAATTGTTTATTTTTTTAATTGCAAGAATGAATTCTGTGTGCCTTTATTTTACATGTTATGAACATTCTTTATGCAAGTAAAGATTAAAACATTAGTTTATACTGTTGAACTTTTGTGTTGATCTGCCAGTAACAGTACCCCAGTACTTAAGGGGGCGACAGTATCCTTCAAATATTTGAGCTCTTTAGGTAAGTTGCATTAAACAATTCCCTACTATAAAAAAAGTATGTGAAAAGAGTAGGATGCCCAAATTCACAGTATTCATAAAACAGTAGGCATAACTATTGACCTACTATTTCCAATAAGATACTGAAGTGCACATTCAGTGGACAATTTAGCATCCCATGGGAGGTGATTTGTCAATACCAGTGAAGCGACACAACTGACGCTGGTCGGTCATGTTATAATGGCAAATTGGCGAACGTAGTACGTCCGAATTGTATTCATTCTACACACATTCATACTATACAGAACACACTTTTTTAGCAGTTGTGAAGTAATTAGCCTATGTATTCAGAAGAAGTGCCTACTCAGACACAATACGATTTCGGACGCAGACACAGTTGCTTCGCAAGATTCTCGTCAAACTGCTAAGACAGTAAATGACGAAAGAGAAAACTGACTAAATTAAGACATTTATGGTAATAACTGCTAGAGTTTCCTTCATAGAAATGCTGAGAATGCAACACACACTTTCAAGCTTGTGTAGAAGTATCTATATACAATTATCTAGAAGTATCTGTGTTTATGTACTTGCCTAGCTAGCAGGGTTCATTCTCAGATCTTTGACTAACGTTCTGGCAAGGTTCCATAACGGTTATGAACAAACGTTCTTCCAGGAACATTAATAGAATGTTTGTTCAAAGTTCTCTGGTCTTTAATAATGCTCTCAAAACATAAGAACAAAGACTTTATTATAGCAAAACGTTCTTAGAACATATTTTGTTAACTGGGTCTGTAGGGTGTTACAAGCCTAAATCTTTTCGCACAAAATAAATATTGTTTTAATGACAAAGCTTATTTTCAATCAAGAATAATTTTATTAAAGAATAAGACAAATTCATGCAATATTGTGAATATAATCGCAACTAGTAAGGCATGACTTTCAGTGTATATTCACAATGTATTCGCACCTTGTCATGTAAAAACTGCTTTAATTAACTAAACATTTTAATTTGTTACCAACCTTTTATCTCTCAATATGCACAGTTGTAACTCACAGTGTTTGAATAGACACTTGGTTACTTGCTTGGTAACCATCCTTCCATCAAAAACCTGAATTGCACATCAAGGCATACACACAGGAGGGAGAACCCTTGTGCTGTTGACTCTGCAGCGGCAGAACAGCGTATTTGCACACTGGGGTAGGGGTGGAGTGATGAATGTGTGTGAGCACGGGGCCTCGGTCAGGCTGCGCTACTCAGGCAAGACCAAGAAAAATAGTCTCCTGGGAGCGTAGAGAGAGAGAGAAGCGCAGGAAAGCAGAAAAATGGTTTATGAATTGAGGGAATCTTTCTAACAGCTGCACCTTTAACATCGGCTACGTGTTTTGAAGATCTGGATGCCCCACAAATGCCCCAGGTTCTGTGTTTTTCAAGCTTCAAACAATAAATACATCAGGTCCGCATATAATCCGCAAATAAATGGCCCTCTATGGCTGATTGTGCAGATAAAGAGTAAAGAACAAAGATCTGAACATTAAGAAAAAGAGTTTAAAATGTAAGAAAAAGTGTTATTTCAAACATCATTCAGGTTTTAAATCCCTTCTTAGAGTAAGTGAACACCCCGCGGAGAGCCAAGCACGATGGAGCTTTCTGGAACCCAGAGGCCCTGACAGGTCAAAGTGTCAGCCTGCGTTCAGCATTTGAACAAAGAGAGCTTTTATTCATCTTTTCTTGTGGATAGCAGCCCTGAGGCTGTTGGGATAGAGCTGGGATAAGGGTCATACGGACATGATAGTGTTCAGAATGTTTACAAGCTCTGCAGGGACTATTAAGCATGATAAACAGGTCCAGTGCTCTTAAAAATAAAAGCTTCTTAAGTGGTTCTTTGCAGCACTTGAACATTTATGTATACAATAAAAAAGTTCTTGATGTCACATTACAGTAGTTGCTAGTGAGTTCTGGGTAGTTTCTAGGGTTTTGCTAGGTGGTTGTCAGGGTGTTCAGTGTGGTTCCTAGGATGTTGCTAGGTTGTTGTGATCTTCTGAATGGTTTCTGGGGCATTGCTAGGTGGTTAAGTAGTTTTAAATAGTTTCTGGGGTGTTGGCTAGGTCATGTTAGGGTGTTCTGGGTGTTTTTGGGGGGGGGGGGGGGGTTGATAAGTGTATGTCAAGTTGTTTTAAATCATTTCTATGGCATTGTTAGCTGGTTGCTAAGATGCTCTGAATGGTTTTTAGGATGTTGCTAGGTGGTTCCTAGTGCGTGTTGAGTGGTTTCTAGGGTGTTGCTAGGTGGTCATGACTTTCTGAATGGTTTATAGAGTATTGGTTCCTACTGTGGTTCCTACTGTGTGTTGTTTGGTTTCTTGGGAGTTGCTAAGTGATTGTTAAGATGTTCTGAATGGTTTCTAGGGCATTGCTGGTGGTTCCTAGTGTGTTCTGGTTGCTTTCTAGTGCATTGGTAGGTGGTTTATTGGATATTGCCAGATGGTGGTTAGGGTGTTCTGGGTGGTTTCTAGGGCATTGCTAGCTCGTTGTTAAGATGTTCTGAATGTTTTTTAGGATGTTGCTTGGTGGTTCCTGGTGCGTTCTGGGTGGTTTCTATGACTTTGCTAGGTGTATGTCAGTGGAGTTCTGAATAATTTCCAGGACATTGCTAAGTGCATGTTAAGTAGTTCTAAATAGTTTCTAGGGTGTTGCTAGCTGGTTGTTAGGGTGTTCTGGATGGCTTCTAAGGTGTTGCTATTAGGGATGGGTATCGAGTTCAATACTTTTTAGACACCGACCAAATCGAACACACCTACTAGTTTACGTCGACACCCAGAGATGTGGCTCACACGTGAGGCTGTAGTGTGTAAGCATCTGACCCCCATAGATGTAAGGCTTCCTTTACACTAGTGCAGTTTGAACACAGTTCAAAATTCTCTATATAACTGGAACGTGCCAATAAGGCAAGCAAGTCTGGAGAAATGAGAGGATGTTGTGTATTTCGTTGTCCTCTCACTATTACACCTGCTACCCCCCCCACCCCACCTCTCTTTCTGGCTTGTATTCATCTGAGAGCAGTTGAGTTTGCACTAGTGGCTTCTTCAGGCGGCCCACATGACCGTGTTTATAGATGCGGTCTCAAGGTTGCTGCCCCTGATGCACATTCACACACATACTAGTCGTAAACACGCCTGTGCACACACAAACCACTCAGGGAGCAAGAATAAAACTACACGGGCAAAAACAGAAATTAGATTTTCTTTCCCTCGTGGAATGAAAGTAGGGATGACACAAATCTTTTTAAACCGACGCAGCCCAGAATGGTCGGGTAACATTCCAGTGGGGTAATTAGTCGCGTGTGTGCGCGCAAGAGCATGAAATTGGAGTGTGTGCTCAGATTTGTCGATAGCTAAATGTGCATGGACTGCGCAGTCCAAAAAACATCTGACTGTCTCGTGCACACAATTATTATGCTTCAAAGATGACATGGAATCAAAAACAACTCTAGATACTTTGTTGAAGCATATTCTTGGTCTTGCTGTGAACGATTAATTTTTTTTCACATTATTTAAGTAAATTTTGCAGCTTTTAGTATGTGTCTATTAGCGTTAAGGCTCTAGTCTTAAAGGAACACGCCACTATTTTTGAAAATTGGCTCATTTTCCAACTCCCCTAGACAAACTGCGTAATATCATTGCGCCTGCTGCACCCATGGTACGGCAGCAAAGTTCCTTGATTATTACGCCGGAATGAGAGTATAGTTCCAAGCCATATCGGCCTAGAAAATCGCAACTTTTAATTTTCCGTCGGTCTTAGTACACGATATCTGAATCGATACCCAGCCCTAATGCGTAGTTCCAGGAAATGCCTATGGGCATCTTTCTATCACTGTTCTTCAAGCCTTCTCAGGTATTTTCATGATAATAAAGTATATTTATAATGATGATGTAGGACGAGTGTTGCTTTTACAAATGCACATTATAAGCGACTAAACTCATAGTGATTTCAGATGGAGCAGAACTTCATACTGATCAAAGAGCGGTGCTTCATAGACAAGCTGCGCATAAAAACATAATCGCACTAGACAGGTCGATTTACACGAGATTTAGTGTTAATCGCGATTTATCGGGCAGCCCATAGCTCTGATGTAACTAAAGGGTTACTGGTTATTTAAAATGAATAGAGAGCGTTTCGACTTCCTGTTTCAACAGGAAGTACAATCAACACAGGACATAAAACCAAGGTAGTCAAGCAATTTCATACATTCTCTAATTAAAAGGTAATTTTAGCACAGTTAGCAAAGTGAACTTCTTTATCTAAATGCATGCGTGTACGTGTATATTACGAAAATTGTTGTGAGTGATCGATGACGTACAGGTGGATCTTGCTGTGTGCATGCGTGTTTGTGCACTAGACCTGATTTATAAATGCTGCTGGAGGCTTCGCAGTGTGCAGAGAGTTTCCTGCAACCTGAGACCCGAATAGCGTGTGTTCTCTCTCTCTGTCTCTCGTTTTGGCCGCATGCCCGCGTCATTGTTCCAGCTCGCCACCACTCACGCCTTCAAGCCACGGCTGCTGCCAGCTTCTGACTGCACGGACAGATGGCAAGATGACAGTTACCTACTGGAGTGCATGATCTGTGAGTGTGTGTGTGTGTGTGAATGTGAGAGATACAGAGAGAACTAAAGGAGTGGCTCCTGACGGCGTTAGGGGCCATTCACTCAGGACATGCTCTTGCGCAATGTGTTTGTTTGCTGGTGTATCTGGGAAGTTGGCATGCAGTTACAACAGTGTCCTACAGTGTGACATGTTAAATCTATTAATCTGAAAATATTTTAAACTAACATTTTCCAGTATATATATATATATATATAGAGAGAGAGAGAGAGAGAGAGAGAGAGAGAGAGAGAGAGAGAGAGAATAAAGTGTTTGGTTTTATATAATAAAAATGTTGTTTTAAATTTATTTTTAAGGTTATGTGAATTACAATACTACATTAAATATTTATACTATAAATAAAACTGTCATTACAAAGTACCAAGTACAAAGTACCATAATTAAATTTATGAAAAACAGATTAAATTAAAGTGAAACATCCAGTTTTCCTTTGTGTAATATTGAATAAATCTTGATGTTGAGTAATAAAAAGTTAACTGGCAGGCATCCCGACTAGCCTGACACAACAACATCAAATCAACCAATGGTGTGAGTTTAGGGTGGGACAGTTTGTCCACCCAATAAGGTGTACCTGAGTCAATATTTACGCTCTTCTGTATAACAAATGGTGTGATAGTTGAGTCTTTTGGACGAATTCACTAAAAAGCACCGGATCATAGGAGTCGTTTGTTTGTGAATCGGATATCGTTGGTCGCACAGCGATTATAATGCAGTAGAAAGGTGTGTTGTCTATTTATTGTCTTTCTCTTATCACATTAAATTCAGACTTTGAGCTAAAACATCATTTTATTTGCTGTAGCGCTGTGGATAACCGCTGGGAAAAACATAGGCTTTCAAGAGCCGTTAACAGAACCGAATGTGATGAAAATCATTCGGTTCCACTATATTTTCTTCAATTCTGATTCCCAGCCCTATACTCACACGTCCAAACACATCCAAAAATGTCAACCGTGTCTCATTCTTTGCGTATTCTCTAATCCTCATATGCGTATCCTTTGTGTATTCCCTAAAAATATCGTCATACACACTCACCAGCCCCCACTTGCCGGCACGCATACACACACTCGAGGGCAGCAATATCCTAGCAGAGATCGCGCTGAGCTATTAGAGCACGCCGCCGAGGCCCCGAGAGACCGGCGCTCTCTGATTTCCTTTCGCAGCGCAGAATAATGCAATCCTTTCAGCCTGCCTCCCTCGCTCGCTCACACACTCTCTCTCTCTCTCTCTGAGAGCTGCATGCGGCGCTCTGAAAGGCCCTTCGCAGAATTAATTAGTGTTGAGGTTACCTAATCCGCCAGAGAGCGTTTTCCTGCCTGCCCTCAAACCAGAAATGTGCGTGTCCACGCCAAACCCCTCTCAGAGATGGGCACAGCACTGACCCTTGGAACACACACACACACAAAACCTTCCGACAGCTGCAATAAAGTGGATGCCCAGTCTGCCCCTGAATATAACACACCCTACCCAGTGCTACCCTACCGATTACATTGCACTGAATATGCCTAATTTTCAACAGTATAGTATGCAAAAATGAATTTTAACATTAATGAGTTGTATGTAGCATATAAATAATAGGTGAAAGTACTCACATGACTTCTGTTGAGATTCTGAAGTAGTCATGCTATCCCATGAGGCCACAGGAGAGGAACCAAAAAAAATCATAAATGCCAGGGATCAGCGACACAGATGTAGTTCATGCACACATGCATAGTTAAACAAATGGACAAGTAGGCCTGTATGCAATGTCAATTCCATCAGTTTTATTGAGAGTTTGCAGTATTTGGTGACAACAGGAGCAGACAATGCAACAAAATAATGTCTGGAATTAAAAACTTCATTCAGTTTTCTCTATAGGGAAATAGATTTTCAACGATAACTTTAACGCTTTTTAACAATAAATGTTTAAAGATATACCTGATGTGAGCTCCGAGGTTGTTAATTGATGGTATATGCATTTGCTGAAGCCAACATTCATATTATTTAAAATTATTTTTAAATAAGTTGACTTTGTGGTGAAAAACTACATTACCCATGATGCTGTGCAAAAATTCCACCAATCGGAAAGTCACAGCAAGCAAATGATGCCAAAATAATCTTTTTTTAGTTTAAAAAAAAAACATTCTTTGTAAACTGCCCTATTCAATTAGAAATAAATTTTGCTCATGATTTATGATAAAAGAAGCCCAATGTTTTTTGTAGAATTTTAAACCTACATATAAAGTGTATTTTTATGATCGCAGTAACTGTAAGTGGACTATTGTAATAGGTAAATCAAATGTAAGCTAATACAGTACTAATTACTATAAGCTCAAATGAGTTAATGTGGGTTTCTTAAAGCAGTTAAAATGTAGTCATTTTCTTTATTATTTATTTTCATTTTTAATTCAGTGATTTTAACTTTTAATTTAGTTATTTTAATGCTTTAAAGAGCAATTTTAGATTGTTATGCTCTGATGTTCTGCTATCTGTTCTGCAAAAGATACAGCTGTAATACAACCAGAGAGAAAGGCTGCATTGCTAGAAACTGTAAAAAAAAAAAAAAAAAGTCAAATAATAGTATGTGAGACAGTGGCAATATCATTATGTTCCTGTTGGTCAGTAGAGGAGCTTAGCTTAGCCTGACAGTTAGCCTGCTTTAGACCAGGTTAGTTCCCCAGCATAAGTTGCCACAGTGACTAAGCTTGATCTAGGCCTATGTTAAATTACCAAATCAAAATCTAAAGTTAAATTTGCTTTATGGAACCGAATCATTTGACAATGAGTCAGACTAACTGAAATAAGCCTGGCTTATTTGGTTAACTTGGTTTATGAAACAGGCCTCGAGGCATTAAAAGTGATCATATTTTCTCCATTGCATCATATTGCATCGAATCGCATTGTGTTGAATCGGAATCGAGGTGAATCGTATCACATCGGTAGCTGCTTCATATGTATCTTTAATGTATCGTATCGTTGGCTATGCATCGAGATGCGTATCGTATCGGCCTGAGTCATGAGATGCACATCCCTAATTAGAACGCAGCTACCCAATGTAATCTCAGCGTTTCCACAAGAGGCGCTATAACCGGAATCAGCATAAACTGTCTACAGTCTGAGACTGAGCAACATTCTGAAGAGAATCTTGTGGAGCAGGTTATGTTAAACTTAAACTATTGACATTTTTATAACTAGTTATATCACTATTAGTAATGATTCAATTATAATATTTGTGTATAAAATAATTTTATGTCAGAACAAGTGTTGACAAGGTGTGAGGCGGACGCTCTCTCTCTCTCTCTCTCTCTCTCTCTCTCTCTCTCTCTCTCTCTCTCTCTCTCTCTCTCTCTCTCTCTCTCTCTCTCTCTCTCTGATAGTCGAGTCCCGTCAATGTCACAGCTCTGAAAAAATAGAGAAGAGCGGATTAAAACCGTAGTAAACGGAACCGGGGAAGGGGGGGGGGGGTGGGTGTAATTACCAAGCCTAATGTAATTAATTGTTTTTTATTAGATGGCACATTCTTCCCTGCAGTCCAGATTCCCACTGAGCTCGGTTTATATGGCTCTGTCTGTGCAGGTCAATCAATTACGCTACAAGCAAATTTGAGCTACATTTGACACATTCATTAAATCAGTGGATGTATTGAGCAATTTTATTCCATATTTATTTACAAGCACAACGTTAAACAATTTCGCATATAGAGGCCATTAACCTTTTAAACCACCCAGGCTTGTTCTCTTTTGTGATAATCTTAATATTTTATATTTCCTATAATATTTGTATTTTTAATATTAGTATATTTTTAATACGTAAATATTACTACATTTTTTTATCACTGCACACTGCATTGCGTGGTTTATTGCGGTAAAGTGGTACACACATACACACATACACCACACCCACACACACACACACACACACACGATGCGCAACCCTCCTCCACATCCGATTGAAAAGTCATAGCAAATACTTTTAAAACTAATAACAAACAGTAGCTGAGTCAGAAGTGCAGAGGCATAGCAAGTCCGAATGACCTCCTTGAGGGTTCACGAACAACGGCGTCCATAAACATGCATTGCTGTTCGGTTGTAAGTCCTCTTAAATGTCCTAAAGCATATACTTCGAAGTCCAAATTAAAAGCTGCTTTTGCTTTCACCTAGAAGAAACACCAAACAGCGGTCCTCCTGACATGGCTGCTTCAACACTAAACTGCGGTTACTGAAACCACGCCTTCTTCTTTGCGTGCACATTTGGGCAGCAAATATTTCCACATAGTGAGGTAGAAATGTGGGGGCGTGTTAGAACGAGCCGTTTAGGGGGGCGTGGCAGAGTCTTACGTTGATAAAGATAATCTCTGTGGGTTGAGACTTTTAGCTTTGCAACTTCAAGGGATCTTATCTATGCACATCAGATTGTAACCCTCCAAACGCGAAAGGGAAAAAAACTGAAACTAGACACTCCATCGGACCCCTTTAAATAAACAGATTCCCAGCTCTTAACAACCTAATTAACTAGAATTATTAAGACCTACACCTCTTCAGTTCAACCAGTTGAACGATCCTATCTGAAAATAGACCACCAACCAGTCCATTACTGTACCGTGCCTCAAATACAACAATAATTTACCCAAACATTAAAACTGTCATTGTTTACTTACTCTCAGGTCGTTGGAAAACAAAATGATTTTTTTTTTCAGCTTTGCACGCTTTTCCATTCAATGACAGTCAGTCATAACAGCTGTCAAGGTCCAAAAAAGACCGACAGACCAGTTTAAAAAGACCATATTAATACAAGAGTAAATTACTGAAACGTGATTATTCTTTAGAAAATACTGTGTGGCCCACAGAAGAAATAGCATACAGGTTTGGATAGCGACTGTAACCTACAGTATTTTTACTTTTGGCCAGTTGCGGTACTTTTCAAGGTGTCTAATGTAAATTAATTGACCAAACCAATAGCTATTTTTATAAATTCGCTGATTCGCAGATGACATTTTGGTCAGGTGGTCACGTTGGTTATGTTGACGTAAGTTAGCCTATTTTCAGGCACTGCGTAATATCATTGCGTCTGCTGCACCCATGGTACGGCAGCAAAGTTCCTTGATTATTACGCCGGTATGAGAGTATAGTTCCTAGCCATATCGGCCTAGAAAATCACAACTTTTCATTTTCCGTCGGTCTTAGTACACGATGTAACTACAAAAGAGTCAAGTTTTAAACAGGATTAAAAAGATTAAGATTATCGAAACTCTTTGGTCATTTTTGAGCGAGATGCTAACGGTCTAATCAGATTCAATGATCTATGCTAAGCTGCAGCTAAAAGTGCTACCGCCAGACCCGGAGATCAGCTGAATGGGTTCAAAAACGGTTTCAAAAATAGTGGAGTGTTCCTTTAAAGTCTCAAGTTGTCAATTTAAACGAACAGTACAAATTGCACGGCATCATAATACCATGAAATTATAAATATTTATATATGAATGGAGAGCCCCATTTCACCAAATATCTACTCACCTCAGCATAGATGAGAAGCTTCATCAAATTGGATTTCATCCACATCGCCGACACTTGTTTTTTTCACCTATTGTAGATTTTATGACATATTAGGATACTGAAAGCTGATTGGTTTGATTTGGTTATCTTTGATAGTGATTGGTTATATATGAAGAAGAAAGGAAATTTTGTATAACCGCCCTTTTTCGGTTTTCACCCACATTTAGGATGCAAACAAATGACGTAATTTGAATATCGAGTTAGGGCTTAGTAGCCCAAGGAGTATGACAATTACATTAAAGTTAAGGAACGTAAACCAAGCCCATATTATCCGTATTGCTATCAGATTAACAAAAGCCTCCCTCACTCCTGCCTAAGGCCTCTAATTTCCGGCCATTCTTCATTTCCTGTTTTGTCCAGCAGCACAGGATGTGGCTGTCTCTCTCTTCTGTTGTATAGGGCTGATCTGATTGCAGAAAAGTCGCTATGGAATTTAGACCTTAATCTCCGAATATAGTGATAAACAAGGAGGATTAATAATCTGTTTGTGCATGAATTATTCAGAGCAGCCCTATAATCTCATGCTCAATTTGGTCGAACAACATGAAATTATATTCCCAACCCATTTTTATTTCTCTAATGTAACATATTTCAGCGTGAAACAATTTTGTTTAAAGTTTTATCCATGTTTTTGAAATAAGAACAGAAAGTAAATATAATACATTTTTGATGTAATGTTGACTAATATAAGAAGACCACAAGATGTACACAATCTTTTATTGCCATTTATTTAAAGGAACTTTTTTTGGTAAAATATAAATACAAATGATAGGTATGTAATTACAAAGTCCGAACACTTCTCCAAAAAAACAATAACACACGTCAGAAACAAGTTACTGAAATAGTCAACCCATTATTTACAAGTTCAAGCATGTCTTTGCCTAACAAAGCGTCAGATTAGTATTTTACAATTACTTTAATATTTTTTACAAAGAAAAGCCACATTCAAATATCTTAATTTCTACTCATAAATAAGTGACTTAGTCAAAGCAACAGCTTGCGTACAGGGTACGAAACAGCTTTGTAGATTAGAGTTTAACACGGGAGACCGAAAACCCACACTGGTTACTGGTCAACACCATAAAAACGTCTACTCCAGGCGAGGAAAATCGCTGACGAAGTGCGCTAATTAACTCTTGACGAACCGAAGGGGCTTACAGCCTTTGTAAATCCTCTAACGCTGACATCACATTTAAAACCTCAATTCAACCCAATTATGTATTTACAACATCGTAACTCCAATTATAAAATAAAGACCTGACTAAACAAGACAAAAAAGGCAGCGCATATATATGATTTATAATTTAATATATATTTATATCAATATATATAAACCAAATAAAATACCGTGATGTATATATACTTATATTCCTATTTAGAAAACATCTCTTTTAAATTAAAGAGTTCTTTGTTGCGAGCATGGCTTCATATCTCAGAGTTAGCCAGAGATAGTGGTTCAAATCTTAGGTCCGTTCAAATCTTAAAACCGTACAGGTTTGCATCGTCACCAGGAGAATTAGTATGCGAGAAGAGCGCAAGAGATGTCGAGATGTTCCGAAACCTTCTTGAAGCCAAATAGAAAGATCAGCTGCACTGTGACCCAATTTCGCCTTTGGCTACCAGTCCAGAAGTTCCTTGAAATGTCAAGAACTGCTTCAGAATATCCTTTTCCTTTGCTTCTAGTTGTCCATGGGTCTTCCAAGAGTCTGTCCGAGAGTCAGTATGAGTGTGCATGCATGTGCAGAAGCTCACAAGCGAGGTCTGGATACTGGCTCCCAGCGGTCGTCCAAGCATTCGAGGGACGACCCCAGCAGCGCCACCAGCTCGGCACTGATTTCCACCAGATCCAAGAGTTCCTTGCTGTCGGGCATGAATCCCTCGAGCTCTTCCGGACAGGAGAACAGCTGACTCAGAGAAGCCTGCTTGTAGAATTCTGCCTCGGCTATAGTCACTACTTCAATGTGCATGAACGTAGCGCGGAACGATCTGGCAGACATCTTCAGGCGCTTGAGGACATCTGAGAGCAGCAACCAGTTTCTAGGTCTGAGAAAAAGAGAGAGAGAAAGATTAATTGGCTGAAAAAGAGAGCAAGGTTTTCATGCTAGCATCGTGGCGGCTAGTTTACACCACTTTGCGGTAAAAAAAACAGGTTACTTAGGCTTAGTTTTATTCATAGCATACTAAAAATAAGATGCTTAAAGTTGGCGCAAATTTGCAGCGTCCACGTGAACACCAAGGCTAAATGTGTCAGAACACGTGCACAAAGTTAGAAACACCAAAACAAAAATGTACATGCACATACACCGTGTCAAACGCTCTCCCCAGAACAGACGCGCATTCAGATAATCAGACAAAAATACACAAAGGTTCTCAAGGCCTTCACTCACCCAGGAACACAATAGACTACACACACACACACACACACACAAAGACCATAGACTGAGCCTGTCAGACACGCGCACACACATACACAGCGGGGAAAGCAGTAACAGGCAGTGCTCAATCGATGGCACTTGAGGCGGTCTGTGGCTCTTGCGGAGCGCGGAACGCTGAATGGAGTGGGAGAGGGAAAAGGAGAGAAAGAAGGAGAGAGGGCGAGCGAGAGGGGGGGGGGAAGGAAATGTGAGGAGAGCAGAAAGCCATTAATACTGCATCAGCCAGCCGCACCGAGCGAGAGGGAGAGCGAGCGAATGAGGGCGAATGTGAACGGGGGAGGGGAAGGCCAGAGACAAGCGCAGACTGAAGATTATACATAACAGTGTGCGCGGCAGCTGAGCCTGGGAGCGAGACAGCGAGCGGGTGAGCGAGGGAGGGGTGGCGAGAGAGTGGAGCACGGTAACGGCAGAGCAAGAGCCTATGTGGGAGGTAATTAGCTGTCTGTTTAGCAGCGTGTCACTAGACTGTCTCTCTCGCGCACGCTTTCGCTGTCCTTGCTCTGTTTAAGTGCAACGGGCCTCACGTCTTTGCTAACACTAAACTAACGTCGTACCTGGCTGTCAGTCTACACACTCCGCAGCCGTGCAGTTCTTAAGTGAAACACCTGTCATATAGGTCAAAGCTAACTCACGTCAGTTCAACTATTATGTAAACTAACAATTGCCTAGTCACGATCAAATTATGACTTAATCCGATGAATTGAAATAAAAACTGATGAATTCTAAGAATCAATTAGAGTTTTGGGGGCCCTAAACAAGCATTCCCGGGGGGGGGCCCTCAGTAGAAATCACGTTCCTTCCCCCTCGGTAGAAATCGTGTTCTGGGGGTGGGGGGCCTTTGGTAACTTGCGTTCCTTCCCCCTCCGTAGAGGTCGGAAGGAGAAATTGCGGACAATTGTTTAAATTAGAAAAAAATATCTTCAGACAAGATATTCATATTTGAACTGCACAATTTCATACAATACTGTAAGGTAGGGCTGTCAAAATGGCTGAAAAACTAAATTCAAATTTTGTATTTAAATTCGAATTATATTTGAATTTAAAATGCATAATTTCAGTTAGGGTGAAGAAAGTTATTGGCTTCTCTTCTGAGGGGGGGGGGGGGGGGGGGGGACTTACAAGAGGGCGAATCGAGACCAATATTATAATGCAACGTTTATTAAAAGCATAAGAACATGACTTATGTGGAAACAAGGATCTGTTTAAAAACAATTATAATATTAAAGTGTTAAAGAACTATAAACAAAACAGCATCATGTATGTATGTATGCATAATTTAATACAAAGGGCGGAAAGCCAATCACACAAAGTACATTTTTCATTTAAAAACATGAGATGCAGTGGGATGCAGAAAAACCGCCATAAAGTCTCGAGACATGTTTTTTAAAAGTTGAACTCCTTTTAAAATTGACATGCTCTAACACAGGCGGGCATTTGTGCGAGACACGGTGCAATGGGATAGATGGCTCAGAATGCGCAACCCAAAAATATGTGTTCTGTGTGAATGGCTTGGTTTCAATTTTGATGTAAACAAGATCTTCTCTACATTGATGTTCTCTTTTCCGTGCAATATTTGTAATTAACAACGCAGCAGCGCCGCATCTAGTGGCTTCAACTGGATAGACTAACAAAAACATTATAATGCAACGACACTTACATCGTCATCGCATCTCGTGCGCCACTGATAAGGCTGCCTCCTTAAAGGCACAATATGTAAGATTTTGATTAAAATATCTAAAAACACTGAACAGTGGTTAATCTTTCGCTGCTGACTGGTACTTACAGTATCCAAAATGTTCGAGAATGTTTAATCCAGAGAAAGAAGCGTTAAAGAGTGACCAGAGTGTCCATAGTGCGCTGACAATGACGTCATAAGCCCTCGATTTCCGGTTTTGTAGAAAACATGGAAACGCCAAAGCCGCTTTAATATGTTGTGCATTTTAATAGACCAGTGACGACCGCACAGAGTAGCATAATAACAGAACTTTCAAATGTATCTAGTATGATAAAACAGCGCTGTTTTTTCCCCCACATACGCACGACCGAAGGAGCGGAAGCGGTCGACTGTGGGATAATAAAAGCTCCGCTGCTTTCGAGCCGTGTGTCCCGCTCGTTCAGCCGCCTCGTTTCACTTCGACGGCTTTCAGCCTCACCCTGCTTCATTCTACTACGTTAATAAATCATTAGCTCATCCATGAACATGATTTATGCCCGAGTCCCGTCGGATTGCATCGGCTGTGGGGATGAAGACCACAACTCCCATGATTCCACACTCAGTTACAGCGTCATCAAACTATGCCTTTGCCTCTTTGTTTATTTTGAATACGCGCCCTCCAGCAGCGAAAATTACATAGTGCCTTAAAAGCACATCTAAAATTCGAATGCAACGTTTTTGCATTCTAATGTGGATTTTTATTTTAAATTCGACAGATATTCGAAATTTAGATTTTTTTTTTGACAGCCCTAGTAATGTGCAATTCTCTAATAATTATAAAAATTTCGACAAATGATTATCAGTGTCCTACTTGGAAATGGAAGCTCTATGGCTACATTCGGCAGTTGACGTACAAACAAAACATCTTTAGCACAATCTACTATCCTACAATGACAACCTAACTTTTGACAATAATTACCAGCACCTTTCTTGAGGTCAATTTCTATTTACGAAATTTGTTCAGATCAGAATAAAATGCCTTAGTGCAATCAACAATCGTCCAATAACGACTGAACTTATTGGTGAACAATTACCACATTCTGGGAGCAATCAGCACTTTAATTATTAAGATTCCCAATTATGAAAATTCCACTAGGATCAAAAACTTTATTAGACTTTGAAAATCTGATATTAAAAAAACTAATAAAAATGACTTGACAAACGGTTGCAAACATCCTGCTTGTAACCAACATAATGAAAATGATCAAATTCAACAAATGATTACAAGCATCTTGCTTGGAATTGGAATCTCTATGACAGAATTCCACATTTACAATATTTCAGGCTAGTACTGTGGCCAATTTGGATTGATTTTTGCAATAGATACAGTTTTTGCTATAAATAAAAGCAGTTACAGACATAGGTCAGTCAAAATGGAAGTTTTAGGCTCTTACCCCTGTGAGAGAGACACCTGGATGTTGTAACACGGCAGCAGCGGTCGGTCAGAGAATTCGAACTCGAAAACTTCTCTCTGTTCATCCTCGTCTTCACCGGGTCCAGGCGGGTTGGCTAGGATGTCATAACCAGATGAGTCGTCGGCAGGCTCTATTAGTCAGACAGACAGATATTGATTAGAAATGAGAGACGAGGTGTGAATTATGGAATCACACACACACTCTGAGAGCTACCAATGGATTCCGCTCCCATGATATCCCTTCAAAGTCCTCTCCCGCCCTCCCTCTCCCTCCCTGTCAGATTCATGCCGAGACATGTTTTCGTGGTGCTGCTCTCACATCGCTCTCTGAACACGCTCTCCTATTTGCACTCTCTTCCATTAAGCGGCACTGCGGGAAGAGCTGCGTGTGAAGCCACTTCACTCGTTCGTGCATGCTAGCGGCACAGCGTACGCCTCGGAGCGAAACAGGCGGCTCTACCTCTTTCTGTTACGCTTTGGGTTTTTCCAAGGCGGCGCAAAGCTCCCAAAAATAGCTGCGCGGCTCCCTTCCACACCTCCCCTTCTCTCCCGGCTTTGTTATTCCAGGAATCCAAGGGAAAATGTGCAGTAGCAGTGGGTTTGTTTTCGGCCAGCTGGAGACGGGCCTGCTCACACACACACCGAGCGATCTGCTGATATATGGCAGCCAGGGGAACTCTTGCTACGCAGCTAGAATTCATTTAAAAAAAGAGCAATAAAAAAATGCTGCCATCTATTTTTGCCCCCATGGTGCTGACCCCACCACCCAGCGGACGGGGGATTTTTATATAAATTCTTTCAAGCGAACATCAGAGAGGTAGAAGCACACATGGATGCTATTTTTTCAATTCTAGATCAATGACTGTCTACAAACATTGATGATTCACACAGAGATTTACCTTCAGGTGTTTATCCAACTGTCTGTTTGCATGATTCTTTTCTCATTTCCATTGTTTTTTGTGTCTGTTACTGTGGGTGTGTTGTGCATTTCTGCAAATATGTGTGTGCGTTTGAGTGTGAAAGTGGTACTCACCGCACACTGCGCTGCCGTAAAACTCCCAGTACACGCTGGGGTCATCGTCCACTCTGCCCTGCAGGTCGGCAAAGTAATCTAGAGTGAGAAAGAGAGATGAGACCATTAGTGATGTAAACAGGAAGCAACTAGAGATGCACTGACAGAATATTTGGCAGATACTGATAGCTTACCCCCCCCAATAATAACAAAAAATAAACGGGCAAAGAAAAAAAAAAACATCTAAACTTCCAGCTAATATTAGCATAAGATCATGCTAATCATTAATAAGTTAATAAAGACATTAAAAATAATGCTCAAAATCTAGAATCCATGCTAAACAGCCTATAAATATTATAAAATTAAAATAAATCAATGGAATTGCTTAACATAAATAAATAATAAATAACTTCTTAAAATAAATAATAAGAGCTAGCATGATAGAGATTCCATGAATACTGATAAATCTCACTATAAAAGGTGGAAAACAAGGCTAATGTTTGGCGGTACCGATATGAGACGATAAATTGGCAAAGCTAAACAGACGCATTCACCAAAGTGACAATTAGACGATGTATTCTCAGACAGCAAGAGGCTCTGACGCTCTGCCAAACGTTATGTGGTTGCGTGCTCAGATGCCACTTGCCACTGCAAAGCACAGCCAGCCGCAACGGGAGCCACGTTTGCCAGCGCAGCCATTAACAATTCCACCCAGAGAGAGAGAGAGAGAGAGGGACGAGAGAGAGAGGGAGAGAAGACGAGAGAGGGGAGAGAGAGAGGAGGATGGGAGCGAGAGGGAGAAGGAGGAGGCAGAGCGGAGAGAGAGGATGAGAGAGGATTGAGGAGAGAGAGAGAGATGGAGAGATGAGAGAGAGGGAGAGGAGTTGTTGATGATGAGGATGAGTGAGAGAGAGGGGAGAGAGAGAAGACGGAGGAGAAGGAGAAGAAGGAGGATGGGGAGAGAGATACGAGAGGAGGAGAGAGAGAGAGAGAGAGAGAGAGAGAGAGAGAGGTTGATTAGAAGGCTCCCACAGAGGGAAAACAAATTTGGGGAGGGTCTTTAAATCAGCGCAGCAGAACGGGACAAGCCTGCTGATTCTCTCAAACACACACGCACAATATGCTGCCCTGCGCTTCCAGGCCGAGCTCTTTCCTGCCTCACGAACTCATGCATAATCAAACACACACGCAGCCAGTCAGTGTGAACCTCCACCATGTGACTGAGCTGCCCTTTAACTGGCAGCCCTGAAGCTAATCCACACACATACACACACTTATTAAGACGGCTTTGGAGGTGAAAGAACTTGCGACTGCCTTCAAGAACAAATGCTGGCTGTGTACAAATTGTTTCGCGATGCCCTCTAGTTCAGCTCGAAACTTTCAGACCATTAATCAAGCTGTGCCTCAAAAAACACGACTACTGTCACTGAAAGAGAGAGAGAGCGAGAGAGCACATTTCCTTCAGACTGTCATGGCGAGGCTGTGCTCGGGCAAGAGGAGTCACAGTGTTAACACAAACTCAGGAAAGGCCTTCTCGGTAAATGCCACGTCTCCTGCGATGCCATCTTCACATGCACCTGGAGCACAGCTTGTCTTTTTCCATCTAACCTAGCTTGAGCATTAAAACTTTACTTCTGCACACAATGGGTGGTGAACAGCACAATGACAAGGTTAACGCTCCGCTAACGAAAAAATGGTAATGGTATAAACAACTCTTGAAAGAATATTCTGGGTTATTTTCAACCAAAATGTGCATTAAACAGATCTGTCAAGAAAATGACAATCAGTCTTTGGTCTGGCAAACAGTATATTTAACAGTGGGTACCAACTGCCGTGAAAAGTGTGGATTGATTTATAATAACAGTAAGTGTGCATGTACCGCTAATCAATGCAATTACCACAGTGATATACAACAGTGAATTCCAGTCACTTAACCGTAGGGGGCTCTAAAGTCGCCAAAATACACAAAACTACATACAGCTGCTTTAAATACTCAGTGTAAAATTTTTAGACCACCAGTGGCACCAAATGGAATTGCAGTTTCTTTTTATTTGAGTGGACTGACAAAGCAACAATGTTGCATAAGTAAGGGGTGGGATTTGTCCAATTGACCAATGATAGATGGCAGGAGAGTTTGCCATAATAATGACTGTTTTCGATCAAGTTTCAATTCTGTTTGGTGCTGCAAGCGGTGCAGAAATCACATGCTGTAGCTTTAAAAGTCATTTAAGCTAAATCAAGATTTCTAAAACCCGATTTAAATCCTTGAAAGCATTCAAATGCTGCTCTTGAGGTGTAACTGGAAAACCTCCCCCCACAAATCACACACATGCACATTGAAAAGTCCCATCATGCTACTAGGTGTTCCTGAAATGCACTTTATACTTTGATTTATAAAGCTCTTAAACTCAAGAATTTTGGCCTTTCAGGAAACGCCAGTAGAAAAAAAAAACACACACATCAAGCTGTTTAAAATCAAGGGGTCAAAATTTTCTAAAACCAAAAAAACAATAGCCTATTTTAGCTCAGATGGCTCCAGATTAGGCCCAGATTACCATATCAATAATACAAACCAGCTTTTCCAAATATTGTTGTGTGCGACAAACCCGTACACCCTTCAAAACAGACACGCCGCACAAGACCAAATAAAGACACGCACACGGACGAACATGCACACATAATCTCCTTTCAGGGAAAGCTGATTTGCCGGTGCTAAAGGCTTCTCCTCCGCTCCAGCTGTTGCTTAGTAACCAGATAGCCAAGCGGAGCCAAACCTTCGGCTGCTACAGGAGGGAAATTCTGGGAATAGAGGTGGAAGAGAGGTACAGGGCTCTCTTACCAGACAGAAAACACTCCATTATGTCACTGTGGGTCATCTTCAGCAAACTGCGGCCTGAGTAGGTAGCTAAAGTTGGATCGGCGCCGTATGACAGCAACAGTCGGACCACGTCAAGATGATCGTTTTCCACAGCATCATGGAGAGGCCTGTTGGAAGAGAGACCAGAACATTTACTTCGCAAAAAAATAAATAAGTAAAAACAACATTTATAATACCATTTATATTTATTTTATCCATCAAATTTTGATTAGATCATGAAAAGTATTACTTATTTTATATTAGGTTCTCCTCTGACTTTCACAATGCAACAACCTACCTTCTCCTAACATTGGAGAAGGTAGTACATTTTTACTAAAAATATGACAAATATACAACAATAATAAAAAAATAAACAAACATTATTATTATTATAGATATTCTTCATCTTAAATAAATGAATAAATCTTTAGAATAATGTGCACTGACAAATGGTTCACAATAAGACCAGGAAATTTTAAGAGAGTAAACTGGATACATTTTTATTCATCAGTCTTTTTAGCATCCACCTGCCGATGGTTTTAAATACCAAAATCTTCATTTTTTAAAATTTCACTTTCTTTGGCAATTGCGAGATTTTCTTTTTGCTTAAACAGTTCAATTACGTCACTTGTCCATAATTACCTTAATTTTATCTGCTGGCATTGCCCAATAAAACAGTCATTAAAACCTGTCACCATCATTCATCTTTCCGACAGGAATCGGAACGCTAAACGAAATTGGATTTTTAAGTGTATAGCGAAGACCGGGATCTCACACGCCTAATCTGCTCTTCTTGCAGTAATTATCCGAGCTAAGATTCTCGGCCTCTTCTGTTGTTGTAAAGCCATTATTACCAAACATATAATTACTGACATTGAGTGTGCGTGCGTCAGCACGTGTGCGCACATGTAATTATCTGCGCCTCAGTGGCACGCACATACTCTCAAACACAGTATGATGAAAGCACAGGAAGTCACAGAAATTAGTCCTGCATGTAAGGCTTTGCCATTTAGGTGATATCATGAATGCACATGTGTTTACCTGGTGCCGTCCTGCGCACTGCAGTTGATGTCAGCCCCGTGCTCCAGTAAGTGCTGTACGATGGAGAGCCAGCCGCGGGAACAGGCCTCGTGGAGTGCACAGTAACCCGCATTATCCCGATGATTCACGTCACACACTTTATTCTCCAGACAGTACAAAACTACCTCCTACAGCAAGCGAGAGAGAGACAGAAGACGAGCGGTTACTATGGTGCAGCGAGGAATGAAATTCATTAAACACCATTAAAGAGCGCAGAGAAAGAGAGAGAGACGGGCAGAGAGCGGACAGACAGTTCCGCCCAGAGCTGATTATTGATGTGTGAGGTATCAGGGGCTTTACAGACGAATCCTGCCCCAAGCCTGCTGTTCACTTTCTATACGAGACGCCTGAGACAGCACTGTGTGTGTGAGGCTACAAGCAGCAGCAATGTAGGAGCGACTTGAAAGGTGGGGGAAATGTGAGCGATGTTTGCCCGTGCAAAACCAGCTGCCATGATGATTGTGTTGGACACAAGTTTTCCATATTTTCACACCTCTAAGATATTTTGGAGAACCCAACAAAATGCTAAGAATGTTCCTATGCGGTTGCTAGGGTGTTCGGAGTGGTCATTAGAATGTTTCAATGTGGTTGCTTGAAGAAGGATTTTAAATCATAAAATTCTAGGTTATTTTGATTGGTTTCAGCCCAGAACACCCTAGCAACCACAAATGCAACAACCGCTCAGAACACCCTAGCAACCACAAAGGAACATGTAAACAACCACTCAGAACACCCTAGCAACAACACATCAACATGCCAGAAATCGCTTAGAATGTTGCTATGTGGTTGTTAGAGTTCTGAGCATTATCATATTGCTATGTGATTGCAAGGCTGTTCTAACAACCACTCAGAATACCCTAGCAACCACACAGCAACATGCCCAACGACCGCTCAGAACACACTAGCAACCCCATAGCAACATTCTGAATGATTGTTGGCACGTTGCCATGTGGTTCCTAGAGTGTTCTGTGCTGGAACAATTCAAAAGAACATAGAATTCTATGATTTGAGAACATCATTCAATTCTGCCAATTTTATCGTCCATCAGGCAAAAATTGTAAGTCTGATCGCTTAGAAAAATAATAGCATAGCTTTACTGAGATTTGGCATAATAGCAGTTGATACACATAGAAAGCTATCAATGTATATCACCCCCATTCGCACTTTCTACCATTCGAGTACACTGATTATGAACAATGTCTGGAAGAGGCCGGAATTACAGAGAGCCCTCGCAGAATTAATTGGAGAGTTCTTCTGCAAGCTTGGGTTCAAAGGAACTCCCACATCCATCACCGCAAGCCGATTCCTCGTGCACGGCGGCAACAAAAACAAGCGCGCACACACAGATGGGCTGGAGAGGGGAGGGCCGGTGTCCGCTCGGTGCTCAGACGAATGAGGGCATTAGGATTCAGGAGGCGTAGCACTCGCACTTCAACCCTGGCAGCGTCTCTGAGAGCGCATTCAACCCCTCCCTCGACAGAGTCACACAGTGGTACGACCTGCCCCACGCTGCTCCCAGCAGCTCTGCCTCGCGCTTCCCGCCGGCTCCGTATCCAGGATACGGCATGCCGCTGGCACGACTGAAAAAAACCCCAAGCCGTTAGCAGGGGCGCCGAGCCGTTAACGAGCCCAAGCGGGAAACTCTCGCTCCAGTGCGGATGTTCGCTCCCGTCGGCCTGGAGAGGTGGACCAAAACACATGGAAGGTAAAACATACACACACACACCTACCACGCTTTATTACCAAAAGCGAGCCGCAGTTCAAGGGAGAATTTCTCTATTTCCGTTTATGTTTCCATCGCCTCATTCCCTTTCCAGTGAGGTCTCTCTCTCTCCTGCCTCAGGGAGTTCCTCAGTAGGGATGTTTGCAGGCAGGAGAGCTAAGTGTTACATTAAACAGACAATAAAGCAGTGTTACACAGCCTAGCGAGAAAAAGATTTGTCGTGATTTTCTCCTCAGAACTGCTCTTTGCTGTAGCGTTTCCTCCCCCGCTGTCCCTTGCGAAAACGACTCCCAGCTAACAACTGCAATCAATGCTTCATTCAAGACACTTAACCCCTTCACAACAGCAATCTCACAAAACAAGACGCAGGCTGGCTCAAGACCGAACCCGACATGCAACCATTTTACCACAACCTCAAAGCCTAGTCATCCCAACCCACATCGTAAAGAAATAAAAGGGCAAGAACTACAGCTGGCTTAGGGAGAGAGACACTCAGACAGGAAAAGAAGGGGAAGCTTTACAAGGCAGACCTGAACTGAAACCAGTCTGGGTCACTGCTAGTCTGGAGTCAAATTCTGATGCTGGCAGCCCCCTTTAAAACCTGTGATTCAAGTTCAAACTCAAGTCTAGAATTTCAAGGGTTCAAGAAAAAAAACTTAATTACGACTTCTGGAATTCTAAGACAATTTAAAGAGGGTCCCGTAACTGTAAGACCACTAATAAAATGTTCTAGAATTCAGATGCACTTACAGAATACTGAGGTGGTTTAAAGACAATTCTGGAGCTCTAAACCAGTTTCCAATAAATTCTGAAAGTCCAATGTAGTTGATAAGGGGCTAGAATTTGATGCAGTGTATGACAAATGTTCAAATTCAAAGGTAGCTGAGAAACCTTTCCAGAATGGGTGTTTATAAGAATTCCCGAATTCTAAGACAGCTAACTATGAGTTCTAGAATTCGCAGGCAGTTGCTCAATGTTTGTGGAATTCTGAAACTCTTCATAAAGTCACAGAATTCTAAGAAAGCTGATAAATAGTGCTAGAGTTCACATGCAGTTGAGTCATAGAATTCTGAAGTAGTTCAAAAAGTTCTATAATAGATGCAGTTTGTAAAGAATTTTAGAAGTTTTAATTCCAATGGACCATTCCAGAATGGGGTTTATAAAGAGTTCCAGCGTTTTAAAAACTGTTAATGAAGTTTATTAAGAGTCACAGAATTCCAAGAAAGCCAATAACAGTTCTGGAATTCTTTAGATCCAACATTATAAGACCTCTATTAGTTAATTCTGATATTAATTCTAAAGCTTTTTAAACTCTGAGATAGTTCAAAAACTGCTATAGAATTTAAGCAAATTTGTGTGGATTTTTTTTTAGCCTAATGTGTAGCGGTTGCTTAATGATCCTCTGGCTGCGCACAGTGCTGACGAATGTTCTAATTTTATATGCAACTCAGGAAAAAACAGCCTTCAGACTGAGGAGACATCACGTTGCATCGGAAAGTGAGCGGCTAGGGATAGAAACAGACAAAAAAAATGACACAAGAAAGAAAGAGCAGGATAATGTGGAGGGGAGAGAGGGAGCGCCGAAATTCCCTCAGCGTGGTTTTAATTGAGAGAGCCATGGCTGGAGTGGGAGTTGTGATAACAGTGGGAAAAGGCCAATGTTCATTTTGACAGGCATTTTTTATTTAGTCTTAATCAGTTACGTGAGACAAAAATGCTTGAAGGTCTAGTCACATTTTAGTCATTTGAGTCTTTCATAGTTTTAGTCGACGAATAGTCATTTAATTTTTGTCAACTTTTAGTCATTACTTTTAGTCAAACTGCAGTTACCAACATTTATTTTGGTAGCTATTTTATATGTAGTCTTCAAACAAAAATAGACATTAATTATTCTCTTTAGACCAAATCAATTAAGCTTATGAGGCACGAAGACGCGGCATAAATTTTGTCATAAATTTTATAATCCGATATTAGTTTTAGCTGGTCAACGTCTCATCTTAGTCACAGAAAAAATGTTCGTTAACAAATATTTTTCATTGTCGTCTTCGTTGGCGACTTCGTTAACACTGGAAAAGGGTTGAGGTGGCCTCCACAGAATAAGTGCATCATTAACGGATCAGGAATTTCACTGACGGCTGGCCAGGACGTACTGAACGTGATGCGTCTCGCTCAGCCAGACCTTTGACTAAACCACAGTTGCAAACCACAGTTTGTTTTTACATGTAATTTAGGGGCGGGTTTATCTTAATCTAAGATAAAGTGTGATTAATCTAAAATTCTGAATATCTGTCAAACAACTTTGGCAAATCCATTGGTTAGCTCTTCCACAAAAAGTAATCATTGTATTAATCAAGTATCTGAAAAAACCCCCCCAAAACTTCCCTTTGTACCGGAAGTTGTATGAAGTCAGCCAATCAGTTCTGCACTTGCCAAATCAAGGAAATACTTTCCAGTTTCATGTGCAATATGCATCAGGCATTTAATGAATGACTTTGGGCGGTCAGGAGGCATCTGTGGCAGAGACTGCGAGATATAACTGCCGTCGCTCTAAGAGTTGAAGGTCTGTATCCTGCTATTTGCAGGCTTGGCAGACAGTGACAAAACAGGGTGCGACACACACACACACCTCACTGACCCTCTGTATATACACACACACTTTCTGCTGGATACTAAATTGCAAACATTCACATGTGAACACTATTGCTTTTAAAGGGATAGTTCACCCCAAATTAAAATTGTCATAATTTATTGACCCTTATGTATTTCCAAACCTTCATGAGTTTTGTGTTCCACATAAGTACCTTTCTGTTTTTGACCAGTCAATAAGGGTCCAGTAGGACATTGACAACTCTATTTACTTTTTATGGGAGTGAACTATGCCTATTAAAGCTCTGTTGTCATTTATTGTCCCTTATGTCTCAACCTATCTTTTTTTCCCTTCCTAAAATATGCACATTGCAAATAATCTGAGAGGGAATTTAGATCAGACTAAAAACAATGCATGCAACAGGGTTATTTCAGGTCACAGACTGTTCTGCGGTCGCAATCTAGATCAAAAGATTCGCTTGCAAGGAATCCTTAGTACGCGGCCTTGAACGGACAGCCTGACCAGCGGACACGCTCATGCCGTCAACTGTGGGAAACACGCAGGTTTTTCCACTTGCGCTCGGTTAATGCCTGAAATGCAAGCCAAAATGACTCAATCGCACACGCACGCGCGCGCACACAGAGAACAGCTCGAAGGCGCCCGGGGGTTTCATCAAGCCAAGAACGGGTTGTTTTGAAGGTGCGAGCCCATGAGAAAATGGAAACGAGAGCGCGCGCAAAACTACGTGCCGTTTGCATGTTTACTGCAGTTGCGCTGGGACCGAGATGGAGTGCCACGTTTAAGTGTGTGAACTCTCGTTCTCTAGCGCTCTGAGACACACACACACACAAACGGAGCAGCTGCCGCGGTCTGTGTTGAAAGGTTCGGCCGCGCAGTCATGTCATATTTCCGAGCTCTGGCAGCGCCGCGGAGCTGCTCGTGGCTTAACACACACACACACACACATATAGAGTGAGAGAGCGCTGGCAGCTCAGTGCGTTGCTCGCGGCTTATCTCTCTCCTGCACCACCACACACACCACTAGAGATGGGCGTATCTATCCAAAGTATCGATATATCGATACTGCCGCGAGTATCGAAAGTATCGATACTCAAAAAATAAATATCGATACTACGGTGTGTTTTATTTACCAGTGATTTTGTTAATTTAACAAAAAAATGTAATGCGTACAATATGTATTGAATTGGACGAATAACCTTTGTTGGCGAGTAATTGTGTAGGACTGAACTATTTTCCTGCTCATCTGAACACGCAAATGTTGCAAGACAGACCAATCCCCTCAAATAGAGCATCCACTCACTGCTGACAGTGCATTCAAAACAGGGCTGCGTTTCCCAAAAATATCATAAGAAAGCATTAAAGCATTTGGGAACAGCAGCACTGAACAATGCTTATCAGAGAACAGAAATACAGAGTTATTTCACAATAAACAAACAGAAATTGTAGCCTACATAGTTTGTGCAATTATAGTTATTTAAATTGAATGTTGAAAGATATATTGATCATGTTCTATTATGTAATGTTAATATAAATCATACACTGTCTGAATAAAAAGGTTGTATTTTATGCATGTAACAGCCTGTTACTGGCAGTCCCTTATGAAAATGAACAAATGGTTTTACTAAAGTGACTGTAGTTCAACTGTAGTATTTTATAGATTTGAATCATGTGTAAACAAAAAACATATCTGAACCATGTGTAAACAAAAATATAACCTAATAAGTTAAAATTAAAGCGTATTGAATGTTAAAATGCGTTTTAAACATAAAGTTACGTGCTTATCATTACCAGTTTTACTCTTAGTAATTTAATAATTTTATAAATTTTATAATTTAAAAGTTTAGTTCATAAGTATCGTATCGGTATCGGCGATACTGCCTTGAAAAATATCGTTATCGTATCGAAAACAAAATAAGTGGAATCGCCCATCCCTAACACACACAGCGAGAGAGCGGCTTCCTGTCTGATGCAGGAGCGCGGGGGGGAAAAGGATGGGGACGGAACGAACGAAGACTAGAAAAACAAGCCGATGTGGACTGACTGAAAAAACACACGCGAGACGGAAGGTCTGTCCCCACCTGCTAAGGGCCCGTGCGTGTGTAGGGGTGCTTGAACGAAGAGGAGGAGAGAATTAGCAATAACCGGTTGGTAACGGTATTAGCATTTATCTCGCTTCCTCTGACCCACACACACACACAACAACACACATCCGCACGGATAGGCGCCGAGTGCCCTCCGCTGCGCGCTCTGCCGCTCCCCCACCGTATATGTGGCGCACGCACAGCCCCGCGAGAACAGCCGCCTTAAACCGATGTCACCAAGCGCATTTATAAAGCCATTAGAGCAGAATTAGACCCCGAGCGCCAGCGGGGAAAATCACAAAGCCCTGAGACTCAGCGGTAACGAGAGCACGCGCTCTAGACAAGCGTTCGAGAAAATCCGCCGCTAGAGGAACACTGTAGCTCTCTGCGATCTGGGGAAAAGCTCATTAGAGGAAAAGCTGTTTAGCTATTAGTAAAAAAAAAAAAAAAAGGTTTGTTCTTAAAATCCGATGTTAGCTACCGTAACACATTTTTAGCTATTAGTAAAAAATAGTTTAGGTATTCACAGTTAATCTATTAGGAAAGAGCAATTTACCTATTTTTAGCTATAAATTTAGCGATTTTAAAACAGTTAAGCCATTCCTACACACAGGGCAGCAATTTCTAAACACTTCAGCTATTCCTAAATATTTGCTATAAATGAAAAATGTAGCTATTCGTAAAATTCTTCTTTTTTCTGCGAGAACCGTCAGCCTTTTTTTGTGGTTAGAAATGAAGGAAAACCCACCCTCCATTTCCGTGGGCCGTTAATGGCGGGCGTTAGTTTGGGGGACGAGAGATCGGGAGGTGTGCGGAACAGGCGGCTAATGGCTTAAAACAGCGCGTGTTTAGCACCTTCAGCCGAATGATTAATTAAAGTGGAGATTACGGAGAGCACTTGTCAGATCGCTGATTGGACCTTAATGGCAAAGAGCCATTCTGCCTGAGAGCAAAATTACCGACAGAGTCTAGCAACCGCAGCAGAATCAGACAGAGAGAGAGAGAGAGAGAGAGAGAGTGTGTGAGGAAGAGATGGATAGGGCTCTTTCACGCACACACATAAGACGAAGGTTCATCAGCACACAAATGGGCGGCATTGTTTTTTCGAGTTCATAAAATGGGAGGCAACAACCAAACACAAGTGTAAATAAGCAGCATCGTAATGCAAGCGAGAGGTCAGCAGCGTGCCCGTTGTAATGTTGAAAGAGTGTGTGTTGCTGTAAAACTCTTGGCTTGAGAGCTAAAGGGAGGTAAAGAAACGCAAACAAGTGAACAAGAGACGTTGGGGGAAGGGAACTACAAATGTATGTGTGTGTGTGTACTGGTTTATATATCCTGGTGGGGACTTAAACCTGACTACACACCTACTTAAGGGGACTCGTGTCATGGTGGGGACCTAAATTGTTGTCCCCACGGGTATAAAAACAAAAACTTATCATACAGAATTAAGTTTTTTGAAAATCTAAAAATGCAGAAAGTTTCTTGTAAGGGGTAGGTTTAGGGGTAGGTTGGTGTAGGGCAATAGAATATACGGTCTGTACAGTAGAAAAACCATTACGCCTATGGAGAGTCCCCACAAGGATAGCTGACCAGACTGTGTGTGTTTGTGTCAAAGCATGTGGTGGTGATGGAACCGCCTGGCCACTTCAAGCACAAAACGTACAAAATACACAAATACAGCAAGCGATGGAGCACAGTGGAACAACGTGCCATCCCTAGCTGCAAGAAAACAAACCCACAGACACATGTGGATGCACGTTATAGGCAGAATGAGAGAAAAAGGGAAAATAGCAGATGGGGGGAAAATCTAAGCATGGAGCGTCGGACTACGTTGATTCCGACGGAGGCGCTGCGCGCGGGAAAGCTTGCTCCTATTCTGGAACAGCACCACTGCCTCAATGCTAAAAAATGCTCCGTAAAATGCAATAAGAAACTTTCCCTTTTAGTGGAATTCAAGCCACCGCTGCGGAGCGAGAGAGAAGGGGGGGCTGGGGAAGGAGAGAAATCATGCGCTCGCAGCAGTAATCGCTCATTTCCTGTCCTCCGTGCCAGTCCTTTCAGACGCACTGCCGGAACTAATCCAGCTCCCCATTAATCTACACAAATTGGACACGGAACGCCGCACCATTCCAGAACCTGCGGAACCACCGTATTCCAGAACTGTGGAATACAGTCGAATTCCAGAACAAAAAGGAATCTACTAAACAACGAGATCAGTGCAAGTTCTGTTGCATTACAAAAATGCTGAACACTGTAGACATATTATTAACATGAAATCTGAATTTTAATAAATAAAAGTCGCTAGTCTTATCCATAATTCATCAGTGCATGTTTTTCTAAAAATAATGTTTGTTTTTATAAACTTAAACAAAAATGTAATAGCATGTTATGCAGAAAATAGGGTGCAAAATTTGTTGCAAGCATAATAGAGTGCTAGAACGTTGCTGCACTCCTTTACAAAATTTAGTTAACCGAATGATCCAATCAAATTTTAATAGGTAAATGCAGCAATATTTACTATAGATATTCCGTTTTGTTTGTAAAACATGCCATACTGTGAAAGATAAATGCGCTGCAAATGCAATTTCATGTTGTCTTTAAAAATGCTGCAGTATTACAAAAACGGCAAACACTCTACCGACATTTGTGTTAAACTCAGAAAAGACCGACTACAAGATCAGAGACAGAGTGCAAAGGGTTAAGGTTTTCCAGTTCAAAGGAGAGAAAGAGCAAGGGCGAGACGGAAAAGCTCGAGAAACAGCGTGCCTGTGAAAGCACGGGAATGAATGTGAGCGAGAAAGCTTTTGAGTGGGAGTGCAAAAGCCGAGAGGAGAAAGAGATGAGACGGCGCGTATGTGTATGTGCGAGCGAGAGGCTGCATCGCAAGAGGGAGGAAAAAAAAACTGTGTGTGTGTGTATGCGCATGCCAAGCGATCGCTCTGTGCCTGTCAGGGGCTCTCGCATGTCAGACTCAGTCTCACACAGAAATAATGAGATGCGAAGAGAGCAGGAGAGGGCAGCCGGAGAGAGAGACAGTCGCGCACACACACCTCATATCCCAGCCGCGCAGCTCGCTGCAGTAGAGTCTCGCCTGCGTTCTTGTTGACAATGAGTCGGCGTGCTTCAGGCGGCATGGGCCTGCTGACTGGCGGCTCCGCTGACACTGGAGGTGCGGGGGCAAATGGAGGTACCGGTACATCCGGATTGGTGCTTGGAGGGGTCGGGGGTGCCACGGGTTGGTAGGCAGGAGAAGGGGCACGAGGTTTGACCAGAGAAGACTCGTAATCGGAAAGAGATGATGGCTGCTTCTGGGCAGAACGTTTCACCACCTGACAGGGGAATAAAATTGAATTACTTTACAAGGCCTCAGATTTTACACAGATTTCATAGTCATAGTACGTCGCGGCACAAACAGGGAAAGGCAGACATTCTTTACAAAGATAAAGCGGACGAAAGGATGAAAGAGCTACACTCGCTTGGTGCCAAGAGACAGGCAGGATGGAGCGCTAATTAATCACAGCAACAAGTTCATAGTCGGCACTGCGGTGTAATCAGCGAGAGACTGAAATTTGAAATGTGAAAAATTTGAATATGAAAATGTGAGCTATCCCTACATAACTTTTTTTGCAGCCGTGGAAAATGTAGCCGAACAGCAGTGCAGGAAAGGCTGTTTCCCACCATAAACCAAGAACAAAAGTGTGACCGTCAACAATGGCTCCTCACACACACACACACCCTGCATGGTCAGCAAGGTTATTTTTGGCCTGCAGTTAAACATGGCGAAACAAACAGGGACTATTTACACCAGTACAATCGTCCCATAAACATTTCTGTTAAAAACGTGCATCTTCCCACATTGAGTGCAACTTTTTTTGGCTCTAGGCTGTGTGCTTGCTTGTGAGCTGGATGGAAAGCTGCAGACACCGATCTGTCAGCGAGCGTGTTCCCCGGCAGGGAAAGTTAAACAGGAAACAATGGAAGACTTTGGCTCTCTCCCACTCGCTTTATCTCTCCCGCCTTCCGTGTGCAAGTTCTCTATCTGTGGAGTGCAGTAGGGCAGGCGGATGGGAGCCGTGTGTGTGTGTGTGTGTGTATGTAGGCCACGAGTTCTGCAGCAGACTGAAGGTCGGGAAGGGGGGTGTTCGGGGGGGAACTCCACCCACCCTAGAGGAGATCCACAGCGCAGCAGCTGTCAGAGTAAAAACACAGCGAATAAGCACACGCACATGCACAGCTCTGACCTGGGCGTAAACAGCGCCGAGAAAACAAGTACAGATAGTTATAATTAATAATACTTTCATTTTTTCATCAAATTTAATAGTACTGATACGATTAAATTATTATTCAAAAATAATATTTTTACATTATACTAATAAGTATACGAAGTATGTATTCAGGGAAAATTAAATTTTTAAAGATGCAATTTTAAAATAAATGATATAAAATAAAATAAATATTATATATTTATTTTATCTTTATTATTTATTGTATTATATAATGAAAAAGAATTCGAAGAAAATATGTATATATTAACACCAAGCAATTATTAATTTCGGTTTAATTGTTATGGGTTCAATTTATTTTTATCAAATTAGTGTAGCGTACACACGACATTTATATAATAATTATTACTACTGTTTAGCTTCATTATTTTTATATACATGGTATTTAATATTTAACAATAACTATAAATAATTAATATTAATAATAATTTATATTACTAATAGGACAATTAGGAGGAATATGTATATTATATTTATAATCATCATCATCATCATAATTTTCCAAATATTTAGTTTTTTTTCTCCGAGTAAAAAGATAAAACATAAAATGGTAAAAGATAAATATACAAATTCCAGCAAACCACCAGACACAAACTTTTAGGAGTAATTTTTTCCCAATTGAGGACGTCCCGTATGTCTCCAAAGGCAGGTTTCGGAGAAAGTAGTTCACTTTGCCAACCATGTAAACCTGCACACACTGTATTGTGTAAACACCTACATAATATTTTCATAGGAGTGTGTTTGTCTGCTGTAAACGCTGTGTTTACGCTGTATGTGTTCTGTGTTCAGCTGCAGAACGCAGGCTGTGTGTGTGTGTGCGCTACATCTGCGTGTGAGATCGCAACGGGGAGAACGCAGGCAGTGTTATTTAAAGAATGCACAGCGGGTTCACTGGGGAATAATTTTCCTTGACGGAGAGAGAAAGAGACCAGAATTCTGACCCGGCCTTCACTTCTCCCCTCCCCCTCGGTTGCGTCTCTCCACTGGGAGTCTGTCTTTCAGCACGAGAAGAGGTCAAAGCAACTGCAATCTAAACACACGCGCTATGACCCCCTCCCGCATCCGTTGAGCCGTCCCAGAGAGCTGCAGTGCTTCCCTAATTGGGATGATTAACATTGTTGTGATTGGAGACACGTTTTTAAACGGTTCCTCGCTGAGCCCAGGGAGAACGCTTGGGTTGTGAGCCAAAGCAAAGAGCACCGTTAGTCACGTGCGCGCAGAAAAAAAAAAAGGGCCGTTCTTGTGCAGATAAACGAGCACCTCGACCTTCTGGCACCACACAGACATGTGCCGCTGCTCTTACCTTGTGTTGGTGGGCGGGGCTGAGTTCAGGACACTCCTCATTGGTCATCTGCAACAGCATCCTGCGCTCCTGTTGGCCGAGGTGCTTGGTCTTGCACTGCCGCTTGCCCTTTGGCTTTTCAGGGTCACCGTACCGGCGCAAACGAGATGGGAAGGTGCCATCTAGGTCCGGAAAGGGTGAGGAGGATCCCAGTAACTTGCGGTGCTCCTTTAATCGCTGCCGTTTGTCCGAGAGATGAGATGGAATCGAGGAGGAGAACTTTTGTACAGAATCGCCACAAAAGCCGTCAAAGAGAACAGGAACAGCTAGAGAGAAAGAGAGAGCGATTAAAGCAGTTAGATAATATTATGTTCATGCTGAATTTAAAAAAAAAATTTAATTTCTGCCATGATTGTGGTGGAAAATCTGATTATCAGATGTAATTTTGCAAAATGTAAAAATGCAGTAAAATGCGTTAAAATGAGCTGAGATTGTTATAGTGGAATAACAAACAGAAAAATTCAGCTGAATTCAGAAAAGTTGAACGTTTTTGTTTGTGCCGTTTCTGCACTGATTGGGTTGAAAAATCTACATCATCAATTTTTCATAAAAATTTGGTAAAACGCGCTAAAATAAGCTGAGAATATTACACTGAAAAGAAAAGAAAAATACAGCTGAATTCAGCTAAATGAAATAATTGTCCTTTTTCTGAACTGACTGGAGGAAAATCTATGCAATTGTGCACAATATAAGAATTCGGTAAAATGTTAAAATTAGCTGATAATATTACAGTAGAATAAAACAAATATACACGAATGAAAGAAAAATAACTAACTATTTAATAAACATTCAAATTATAGTGAAAATGTGTTGTTCAAATAACAAAATGCATTAAATACATTTAAAAAAAAGAATACAGAATTTTGTGGACGCAGATTCTACAAATGAAGTAACCGACTTTTTTTAATCTTAAATTCCTCAATTACAAATCTCAAAACAAATATGACAGGAAAGACACGGCACAAAAAACTGCAAGAACACAAATCTGGGATTTACGTTTTGTGTTTGCACGAGAGAATTCATCACGGGCAACACACACACACATCAAACCGACAGAAGCTTCCTTAAGGTTTTGTTAGGTAAATCAGACTGAACAGCAGCAGGCTGACCGCCTTATGAAGGACGGACAAAGGATGAAAAGATTTACAAAAATTGATGCATCCTTTCCTTCGCCTGCTTTCTATTTTACATCACGTGACCAGAGCTCAAGCAAAAGAGGCACGTTTAAACTATAACATCAACTGGCAGAGAAGGACGGAAGGGAAAAGAGGGAAAACATGAAAGCAAGACCAAGATAAGACAGGGAAATCAAATGAAAAAAGAAGCAACAGCGAACAGAAAAGGAGAAATGACGGACGGACGTAAAAGTGGAAGAATAGAGAGAGAAATGCAGCAGCGAGGGAAAGAGACGATGAAAGGGTGAGCACAAGGCCGAGAGAGGGAGAGAGAGAAACCGAGCATACTCCACATCTGTTCCATTATTCATCATATTCCCCGTTCAGTCACACACACACACAGAGCCAGCGAAAGCTCCACCGCGCAGAGGAAATCTCTCTCACATGCATGCAAGAAAGAACAGAGGACGCCAAAGACGGAATACCGTATAGCCAATAAAAACATGCACTACCAACTATCAAAGCACCAATATATTTCAGTCAGGCCAAATATCAAATTGTAAAATTTGGGCGACAACCTGATTTTTACTGACAAAAGTTCTTCCAGCCTTATTAATAGATAAATTTGAAAGCTAAAAAATATAAATACAAGATAAGTGGTTGTTTTAACAGTACTGTACTTATTCAATTTCTATTCGTTTGTTACATTGTAGGGTTGTGCAATTAACCACATGCGATTGTCATGCGCATCTCGTCAGTAAAGCCGGTTCCGTGATTGGTAGTAAATCTCCATCACCTGCTTTCAGATGGAGCGGCATTTAATACACAGAGCCGTAGTTCACTGACAAGCTAGGCAATATCGCGTTCATAATTGGCAATGAATCGCCTGCGATTTTGAACGCAATTTTGTGTATCTTGTCAGTGAACTACGGCTCTGTGTAGTAAATGCCACTCCATCTGAAAGCAGGTGATGGAGATTTACTACTAATCAAGGAACCGGCTTTACTGACGAGATGCGCATGACAATCGCATGCGATTAATTGCACAGCCCTATTACATTGTGTCAAATTTGGTTTAATTTTTGGTACACGTTTTATTTTTGTAAATTTTTTTAAAGTTTTAAGTAAAAGAAGAAAAATAATTAGTATACGAAATGTACAAGTTTGCAACCACAAAATATTGCATACATTTCACCCACCCTGCTATCTAGATGAAAAACAAAACTGAAAAAAAAACATTATTGGTTGACCACTACTACAAATATTCACAAACATGCACAAGTCTACACAAGCAGTAAATTTGCAAATCGTATTCTCACCACAAAATCCGATCCACCACACATCAGTGGTCTCTGCAATGATTTAGTTTGGTGGAGATGAAACTGGTGGATCTAATAGATCGGCCAGAAACAAAGGCACCTTAGAGAACTTTCAATGTGCAGACCACCAACTGTGCAACTGTTCATGTTTGGTGTGTGTGCGTTTGCGTACAAGACCCCATCCTCATGGGCAAACTGTTCCAGCCTGCGTAAAGCGCTCCTCTCCTTCAACAGGCTAATTAAAGTCCTACCCCGAGAACCCTTGAGACCGGATTCACCGCACCTACCCCACACACACACATACACGCACAAGTGTGCGTGCTCTGTAACCTAAGTGAATCACTCAATTAGCAAAAGGGGAGCAAAGACCTTAATGCCTTTAAAAATCAACAGAACAAAAGCAGCGTGCTAAAAATGCACACACACATCCTGGGGCATACAGCGGAGAGTCGCGCATCACTGACATGTCTTGTCTCTCACACCTCATCATAGAGAACACAAATTAGCCTGCATGTGCATACGAATTCCCTTGGCTGAAGAGAGCGAGTATGTGTGTGTGCAGTGGGAGACGGATTTTGACAGGGACATCTGGGGGATATTAGCCTCCCATTAGCACGTAACTGGGCACACGCGCGCACACACGCACACTCGCACACACAATAATGCATTAACTAGCAAACCATCTCTCAGCTTGAGTAAATGCATATGTATTAGGACATATTACTCGCACGCACGGAGTGAGGGATAGAGCGAGATAGAGTCTCGTCTCTCTTCTTGCTGCTCTCTAATCCTCCTGACAGAACGCCAGCACAATATCCAGCAGCCAAGATACTGACGGGCAGCCTCACACACATACACACACGTTGTTATTTGCACAGTTGTGGAATCTCATGGCTCATTACTCTGCGGCATGCGCTTTCTCGGCGATGCTTTTATACCAACAAAGAAGCGAAGCGAGCGTCTGAGAGTGTGCGTGTGAACACGTGTGAGTGCGGCTTGTCAATCAACAAGAATCATTATTGCTATCCCAAAGCCACAGACACAGGGCGACGTGCTCTGCTTTCCTCTAATCTGCCTCTCCCTACTGCCTCGCTCTCGTCTTTCACCTCAGTTCTCCCCTTAGCACTCTGTATCCGCTTTTCATCTCTTTCACGCCTTCTTTTCCACCCTTTCCCTCTGTTTTCTAAAAGCCGTTTGTTCCCTTTCTCCGTGTCTCATTTCTTCACACTTTTGCGTGTCTCCCCGCTCAGTTCTCTCCTTCTGGGTCCTTCTCTGACCTGCATAACTAAATGAGACATATTCTTAGCTTAGAGCACTATTTACAAGACTGCCATTTGAAGGACACCAGGTGTACTATGTAGGGTGTAGTATATAGAATATAGTATGTAGTGTGAAAGGTAGCTTGTATAGTGTAGAAAGTTATAGTATGTAGGATGTAGTATACATGTGTAAGGTATAGACTGTAGTATATAAGGAGCATTACTTAAGTAGGGTGTAGTGTATATCATGTAAAGTGTAGTGTGTAAGCCATAAATGTCGGATGTGAGAGGTATGTAGGCCATAGTATGTAGTTTCAAGGGTACAGATTGTAGTATGTATGTGGAGGTAGCCTGTATTATGAAGGGCATATGTAAGGTATAGGTCATAGGCTGTAAACTATGTTGGATGTGAGGAGAAGGGTGAAGGGAATTGTTTGTAGGGATTGGGAATAGGGTGTAAAAGGTAGTGTGCTGAGCATAGATTGTAGTATATAGGGCGTAGATACTAAATAGACTGTATTGTGTAGAGTGCAATATGAAGGAGGTAGGTACGCATGTTGGGCATATGTAGGGTATAGGGCATAAGGTATAGTATGTAAGCCGTCTGTAGGGCGTAGTATGTAGGTTGTGGTGCATAGGGTATATAGGGACTTGAGAAACAGCACTCTCTGAATCAGCACTCTTTACCTTAATGATTTGTGACTAAACAGCTAAATGAGGAAACTGTTTAGTCACGCAAATAAAACAGGATAACAGGATAATTTACACTATTGTCCCTTGCCATCTTTAGTCCAGGGTCCTGTTGACACAACCGTCCTCTAAAGATGTTCACAGACAGGCTTCTCTGTTCTACCCAGAATGCTCTGCTCTCCACTTAAAACCCTGCATTTAAATGAGACTTAATGGGAAGACGTACCTGTGTCGGACTTTGCGTATTCCAGCTGATCCTTAGTCCAGCCTTTCTCCACTTCTGCTTTCCTCTTCACCCCCTTTTCTTCAAATCCATTTGCTTTGACCTTTCGATCCACAGCAGGGACACCATGGGTGAGTCTCGGGACCTCTGGGGGGCAAAGGTCAAGCTTTTCCCTCCTGGTGGTTTGGATTGGTGGAAGAGAGCATTTGGATGTGGGAGACAAACCCATGTTGGGAGCTCCGAATTGTGGCCTGTCATGGTTGAGCTGCCCCTGTCTGTCCCACAGTTCCTGGAGATTATGGAGGTGGCGGGGTTTACTGAGGCGAAGACCTGTCAACTCGATACACACCTTCAGATTCTTCACCTCCTGCTCGGAGGGCTGCGACCACACGTCTGTAGAGAGAGATAGAAGCAATAGGTTTCTACCTTGTATTAACATTCACCTTGGATGATCCGATCTTAAGTGGTCAGCTGGGACGAATTGCTGCATGCACCTGGATTTACTATGCATCTCAAATGTGATTTGCAAAAGGGGAGGTTCTGATTTTGTGACTACTTATATTGCATACTAAACTGTATCCACATTTGTTTGGAAGAAACCGGATATAGCATCCCAACAATGTCCCAGTAAGTCTTGCAAATGTATGACCTTTCCCAGATTTTTTTTATTTCCTTCTGGCATAATAAGTATGTGGTTATATGAATCATTTGCTGTTGCTTGACTGACACATTTAGGATGCATTAGGCTGTACATTACAAATGCTCTGTAGCCAATGCTCTCCCTGACCACCAGAAGTTGTTCATCCGATCACAATGCATCCCCAGAATCCATTGCAACCCATTTACAGCTGAATTTAGCGATGTCCACTTGTGCCAATGCAAAGTATAAACAAAGGGTTACACACTTAGAGCAGGAATTGTTTTCTAATTGTTAACAGAGTAGTTTCCTTCTAGAAAACAAACACGCACAAGTTTGATAGCTTTTAAATGAAAGTACAGAGCTGAACAGACACCCACATTTTGCTGACAAAAACAAGCTTTCTGGGACACGTTTAAGCGATGCGTGTTTATACAAAGGTTGTTTTGATGCCTGAAAACGCCCTTTAGACTGAGCACAAAGAGAGAGTAGGGCAGAGAACACCCGGCAGTTGTGTTTATTTGGACCATGTGACAGCAATAAACACAAATCAAGATGAATCGAAAAGGCCAGCAAAAGGATCAAGGCCGGAGCAGGCAGAGGAAAAGGGAAAAGAGCAGCTGGACCTTGAGAGAGTGAGACGTGTCAGATAGTGAGACAGGAGGTCAGCGATAGTGGTCGACTGATATATCGCTATGGCCGATATATCGGCCGATATTTGACATTTTTTTTTTATCGGCATCGGCCGATAAGTTTTCCTGTTTGGCCGATGCATTCGATGCTTTTATTTTGACAGCGCGACGGACTTTAATTTTGACGGCGCTGAGAATGGGCGCCTGGGCACACAGTGCTCACATTCTCCCTCTTGTTCGCTGTTGTCGTTAACAGTTCTGTCTAAATATGGATAGAAGTCTGTCTAATAATCAGAAAGAACGGTTAAACAAAGGAATTAAAATGTATACAAAAAGTCTTATAACGACTGCTTTTATATTATTAGTAATAGAAAGGCAAACATTATAATACTTCCTTGTTTGCCGTCAGCATTCAGCAAATACGCATTTATATCATTTAAACAAATCTTTGGATGTCTAATAATCATCCAATTTCAAAAACCTTGCAAACTTAGTCAGATCCAGTTGTGAGATCTTGTTAAGTGTGTATGTGTATCCTGCATGATCGCGTGTTCTCTGTGTGACGATCGGTCTGTGCGAATTGAATGCTGACAGGAGGAGAGTTCAGCTTCAGTGGAGACGCGCGATCGACAAACTGTAAACTCGTGATTTTAAATTATGCTGCGCTTTATGCATTTTCCCACGGTCATATTCATGTCATTTTCACTGTGCTCATGTAAAATGAGTGTTAACCATGATTAATGCACACAAACTTCCCAGAATACTGAGTGCCCTGGTGGTTACAGTGTTGACTTCCTTTTTAATAATTTTTATAACTATTTATTTATATGTGAAATACGTTGTCATCTAAAGGTAAAGTATGTTTAACAAATGTATTTTTTTTATGAAATTTCAAATAATTTCAAATTTCTAAATATAAATTAAAATACATAACATTATTCGGCTTATATCGGCCACCCTGCTTTCCAAGATATCGGCATCGGCAGTCAAAAAACCAATATCGGTCGACCACTAGTCAGCGATAAGATGAAAGACAGAGCAGACCATCCACTACTTGGACCTGGCGGAAAGAACGGGATGAAAAGATGGAAAAAGAGTACGGACATTGAAGGACATTGGAGAGACAGACAGCCCAGATGTCTACCTGAAATCAGTCTCGCTCTCTTCGCCGTGATGCCATTATCGTCTTCTCCTCTCGTCCGTCTCTCTCCATCTCTCTCTTCTGCGGTGTGAGTGCAATCAGGGTGGCCTTGGCTCTGTTCCAAACCCAATGCACGTTTCCTGCCCGTCGCCGTGCCAACAGACCCCTCCTCCTCTCCTTTCACATCCCTCACTCTCTTCTCCTCTGCTCGGCGGGACTGCGGGACATCAGCTGGTGGGCCGCACCGCTGAAGCACGGGAACTCTGTTGTTTGCGAATGTTGGTATCGCACCTGCATAGCCACACAAACACAAATGCGTTAGTCAGATCCATTGCGTCACCAGCTTGCAAATAAAGACCTTTTTCAAGTTCAAAAGAAGCGCGACAAGAGGCCAAGAGTAGAGGCCACAGACAGAGAGATAGAAAGGAAAAGACTACAGAAAAACAACCCAGTCCCCCCCACCCTGGACACTTGCGTGTTTGTGCTAACTACACCACACCCATCACACACGGGGAGCTAGACAGCAAACAGGGACGCACTTGCTCGCTCTCCCTGTAAGCTTAAATTAGCCCGAAATATCCGTGCCAAGAGCGCAAGCGGCAACCCAGCTCAAGTCTCCTCTCCCCCCCTCCTCTCTACCTTCCCGCTCTCCTCCCCCTCTCCTGCTCCCATTCTGTGTGTGGCAGTGAAAAGCGCTCCTTGAGACGTCTCCCGGCAGCTAAGAGCAGCAGCGCAGATCAAAGACAGACGCAAGGGGCTCACACTCCATACCGCCCGCTTCTCTCTTTCACACACACACAAACACTCCCACCATATATAGTCACATACATGTCCTAAAAACATGCACACACAAATAATGCCGCTAGCCCAAACCAAATCTATCAGATTTACAAAAATACACATTCCACAATAATTGTTAAATAGTGCATAATCATACATACAAAATGACTTAACACGCTCTCGATGCAGAACAGAACTACCTTTATACTGGACTGGGTAAGAATGCAGCCCACTCTGCCCCGGGCTCACACAGACACGCACAAAGCATGTGACTAACACCACATGCATCCCATAATTCATGGCAATGTGTGCACCATAGCAACTCTGCACCAAAACAGATCACCATGGTAACATCATTCGCGTCACCCGGAGAGAGTTAATGTGGCCATTCCAGAGAGCGAGAGAGAGATGTTGAAGGACAGACGGGGCATAAAAATCAAGAGAGGAATGAAGGACATGAAACATCCAGAAAGGACGCACAAAGTCAAATAATCAATTTTGTTTCTTAAATCAATTGAACTATATTGATTGTTGAATAGAATGCTTTTCGACAGAGGAGATAAAATCAAAGCTCTGATCAAAACTACAGAAGGTTTTTTGTAGCATTTTCACCCTCAAAGCTTCACAGGAACTGCCGCTCTGCCGAGCACACTCTGTTTATGTAATCCAGAGTTCTGTTAATTGTCCGTGTGGCTGGCTGACACACATGCGAGCGTTCACGCGCACACACACACACACACACACACACATTCTGACCCACGTGCACAGGAAACGCCTCGCCTCTGTGAAATCACCGGGACGGCGGGGTCACATGAAGCCAATGTGATTTGGAAAATCTGAGGCATTAGGCATTAACCAAAGCTCAAGTGGAAAAAACAAGAGCCAAAACAGCCAGAGAGAGAGAGAGAGAGAGAGAGAGAGAGAAAGAGAGAGAGAGAGAGAGAGGGAAAGAGAGAGGGAAAGTCAGAGCATGTGCGTGTTTATGTGAGTGCTTCCTGTTTGAGGGTGGCGGTGGCGGAAGCCATGTTTACCACGTCGTTTCCGCTGGTTTAACGCTGTGGCATGGAGCGCCACAGCACAGGGACCGTCCCTAGACACAAGGGGAGGAAATGTGTGGGGGTTGGGGGGTGAAGAACGAGCAAGCGCCTGTAAATCGGGTTTTAATGGTCTTAAATTTTGGAAGATTTTCCGGGCCAGGGGGAAGGATAGGGACAAAGGGAGAGCGGATGAGTGAAATGCATGAAAAAAGGCAGCCAGCAAGCAAGACGAAAGTTAGAGAGAGCGCATACAACAGACATTTCAAGAAAGACAGACAGTGTGAAACAAAGATAGCCAGAAAAGAGAAAGAAAATAAAAGGGAGCCCAGGAGTGGGAGACTGAGCGATAGGGATTGCACTTGAGTGTGTGTGTGTGTGCGCGCATCTTACCGTTGTGCTGCTCGATGGGATCGGAGAGGGCCGAAAGGGCTGCGGAGGGCCTGGAGCTTGGCTGGCTTCGTTCCCAGTCTCCCGCTCCGCGCTGGCTCTCTGCCAACTCCCTCTCTCTCTCCCGCTCTCTTCCCTGTCCGGGCACTGCAGACGACACACACCCCTCCTTTTCCTTCAGTTCCAGCTCCGAGAAATGCATCATCGCACGCTACACAGACACACACACACACAGCACAATCGTGAAACCAGATCCAGTGTTACGAGCACCAGCTGTAAAGCCTGTCTCTTGTGTGCTCCAGTACAACAAAAATAGAGGGAAAAAACAGAATAAAACTTGCATAAAATGAATCTGCAATCAGAGTTGAACAGGAGCTAAAGCACATTAGAGTAAATGCAGCAAATGCATATCAATAACATAACAAAAACTGATTTAGGTGAAATTAGGGGATTCATTTTACTCATATTTGACCATGCAATTTTCAGGGCCCCTCAGAAAAGGGGAAAAGGAAGGGGAAAAAAGTCTAACTTCACAACCGCCTGTGGGCGCAAAACCAAGTGTTACTCATTTCAACTGATTAGTAATTTAAAAATAAAATGAACTGACCTCCCAAAACGCAGCTGGTTGACTTAAATTACTGTCCTCTTGTGATAATCCTTCCATCTAAGCAATCAGAATGGGGCTCAATATCTTTTTCAATGATTTGAATTGAATATTTACACAAATTTAACACATCAACAAACATTACCTCACCCTTATACACAAAAATATGGGGGAATTAATTACATAGCTGATAATGTCAAAGCTTTGAAAGCTACTGTTCAAATGATGCAAACTTCAATGTAAGATTTATGGAAATGCGTAGTATTATTACTGTATTAGTAGTATTAGTGCGTAGTATTATTACTGGGCTTATTTAAAAGGACTTTCCAAATTGCGTGGGCTATCTGAAATTAGGGCATTGTCTTTTCTCCCTTGCTCTCCCTCCGCTGTGCGACTATGTGTGTGCGCGCTAATGACTCTGCCAGTCGGCGAGCGCTCTGCTCGCTGCTGCTGGTAAGAACTCTAATCTTCCCTATCAGGAAAGAATGGGCCGGATTTCACTTAAGCTGGGAGGGCTGCCACCACACATGGCTAGTGGGGGCCTAGGGGTGGGCATGTGTTTGTGTGCATGTGTAAAGAGAGGAACAGAGTGCAAGATGGAAGCCTGTAGGAAAGGGTGTGCGATTTTGTTTGGGTATGCCCCACACACACGCACACACCGGTCTCCAGGGCTCACTTGCAGGTTAACAGTTGCCTGCAGCATTATGTGCTAGCAAGGCCACGGCATGCACACACACACACACACAAACACTCGGCAGCTGAGCTTCCGCACGACTGGACAAAACAGCCACAGACGGCACTTTGTGTTAACCCTTTCAGCTGTTGACTGAACCACACACTCAAACGTATGTGTTCTTGTACAAACACACAAGTTCTCTCGCGCTAACTGTAGAACTGCTGCCATTAAAGCCTGTTTGACAGATTCACAGCAGGGGCCCAAAAACTGCTAGAAAGAGAGAGCAGGAGAGGAAGTGTTGGTTACAGAGATCTGTAATTAGTAAAGTGTTCAATATAACCGAGTGTGGAAGTTAGATACGGGTGCCCGTTCAAAGCCGGAACTGAGATCACTGAGCTTTTTTTAAAGAGAAGCTGTAAATCTCAGAATGGCTGGGAACTTTATCTAATTCAATCACAGCTACTGGTTCATGAAGTGTTGACCAGGGAACAGAAAATGTGAGGTGTTCTCAAATTATAGCACTCTTGAGGGGCCTGAATGCTTCTTATAATGAAAGTGTGACAATGAAATGTTCCATAATTGCACAAACTTCCCTATTCATCCTAACCAACATATAATAATTGTGGAACTCACCTGCAAGGCTCGCTGTTCCCGGCTCAATTTGCTGGAGTCCGCATACAGCTCAGTGGTGACACACTTGAAGCGGTCGCCAACATAGCCTGAGGAGTTGGCTATTCTCTTGGCCAAGCTGGATCTCTTGCTTTTAGACAACCCATGTCCTTCCTCCTCATCCTCATGGGACTCTGTGTCTTCTGGTGCATCCTTGCCCATGTCCGCATATTGTCGATTAGCATGGTGCCGATCAACTTTGAATTCAGCACCATCAGCTCGAGCCCTTTCGCCGGAGGTTCTGGCACAGCGCAGTGTCTGTTCTTCCAACGTGTCAGGTAGTGGGCTATGCTCAGAGGAGCTTTCCTCACTCTGGCTGTGCACAGGAGAGTCAGACTGCTTCTGTGGCCGAGGCGGACTGCATACCTCTGCCCTCCGCTCTGAATCAGTTGGCCAGGGTACGGCAGGCTGGCCGGAGCGCAAAATCTGCATGAGCTCTGGCTCTTTCCCCTCAGAATTACTGCCACTCTCATTTCTCATCCCTGTCCCACTGCGGACTGGTTTAGCTGGCTCTTTGCTTTTGGCTTCGACAGAACTATGTTTGTCTGGCTCTGGACTGCCATCTGTGTCATCTTGGACCAGGTCGATGCAGACAATCTCTTTATTCACTATGTGAGGCTTGCTCTGAGACTTTGAGCCCAAAACTTCTTGCCTCTCTGACTCCCTCTCAGATTTGTAGCCTGGGTCTGTGTCAGTGATGCTTTGGCGTTTGAACGGAGCCTCGTCATGATGCCAAGGCTTGTCCAGGGGTCTGTGCCTCAGTTCCAGACGCTCAGTGATTTTGTGGTCCAGGGGCAAGTGGGGAGACATTAGTGGATGAACCATTTCTTGTGAGTCGTGGTAAGTCAGATATTCACCATGACTGTGTGGGATTCCATATGGGATGCCAGGCTTGGGTGGCAAACGTGCTGAATACAAATTGTTAGTGCCCAGCAGAACTGGATGAGGGTACACTGGCCCTTTTCCCGACAACTGCAAGTGGGAAAGGGAAAGACTCTCAGGTACTGGATATGAGAGATATCTGCTAGAATATGCTAAGCTGGGAGGAAGATAAGTTTCACCCTGAGGCATGTAGAGGTAGCTTGGGGCATGTCCATTCTCTAAATGTGATTGCGGAGGCTTGAAGCCAGGGGTTTCAGGTTTTTTGTGTGTCTTTGAGGGCTTTGTAGCTATTGTGGTCTTTTCTGGTGGGGTGGGAACTGACTTTGGCCATTCACCATTAATCTTGGGAGACGGTGAGACAGATGATGGCCGAGATGCTGTAGTCATGACAGTAGGGGCAGAACTTGGGATTGAGCCATTGTTTTGGTCATCAATTCTGGGACAAGAGGAACTTCTTGACTGTGGCACCACATGTTCAAGATTCTTATTCTTGATGATGCTGGAGCCTTTGTTTTGACTAGCCTCAGAGCTGATTGTCTGGGTAGGACTTGGCACCACCCAGGAAGATGGTAAAGTGCTAATTATCTCAGGCCTTTCTGGAGTTTTAGAAGAAGTGCTAACTGTGGAGGAAGATGGCGAAAGAGTCTCTTTTAAAACCTCCCTGTTAGGGGGAAGTCCATAACGAGTGGTAGGGGAATAGCGAAGCTTGGCTAAGGCCTCTAATTTTGGGGGGTACCCATTGGTAGGTCCTTCAAAGTCCATGATTTTGGCAGACAGGTCTAAAGGCTTGTCTGCTGGGTCTTTGGTAATAGGCCCCTGTTGAGATGGTTTCTCAGAAGAGGTCTTAACAGGTGAGCTGCTGCTCTTTCTTTCATTCCCCATACCTCTGTTGGACTCCATGGTTGCCTCTTTGGCTTTAGGCTTCTGGCTAGTAGGCCGAATTGGAGAGCGAAGCTCTTTGGACATGCTGTTAATGTAGACAGTGTGAGCAACCGATGGTGAAGATGACGAGGATGAGGAAGGACTTCTGTACAAAGGCTTTTGGAACTCCATAGTGCTATCCACAAGAGGTGGGAGAGGGAGTGGAGGTGCTGCAGGCGGCTGAGGGGGGCGTGGTGTAGGGCGGGGTGGCTGCATTACAAGGGAAGGACATGAGTCTACTGAGACTATGGAACTGGAGCTGCTGCTAACAGCAACGCTGCTACTGCTGCTAACATTACTGCTAGTGCTGCTTGTGTTTTTGCTGGATGGGGTCCGGATGGACTTGCTGTTGCTGGCACTGTTTCCATTGCTGCTGTGCTGCCTATCACTGGGTGACTGGTGGTGGGTCTGGGTCTGCTGATGTATGGTCTGCTGCCCAAATGCTGAGGGCTCATGGTGAATCCTTGGACCAATACTCTGTATCGTTTTGTCCTGGTGGTGCATCATAGGAGACAGTGCAGGGGCAACAGTCGCATTGGGTATCCTAAGAGGAGAAGCAAGGGGCGACGATATAGACGCAGGGGGATAGGGGGGCATGTAAAACAAGCGCTCTGTACCAGCTGCACTGCCTCCTGTTCCTGCACATAGAGACTGGTAGGCCAGATGCTGGGGAAGGTATGGTGGCGGTTGTGACAGGATTGATGCTTTATACATGTTCAAAGCAGTGAATTTGCTGGAGTCTAAGAAAGGGTACATTCCAGCTTCATGGTAGGGATTCATCCAGGGAACCCGCAGATAGCTGCTACCACCATTGAGACTCAGCTCTGGGGGCTTATCTGCTGGTATGACCCGTCTATCCAACCCTAAAGCATCTGCACCACTCCCAGGCACAATCAGTGGCTTCTGAATCCCAGGATGGGAACTTTTATAAAATCCAACGTAACTGTTTGCGGTCTTTCTGCTGTCGAGAGACACATCTGGTTTGTAGAGCAAGTCATGAATCCTGTCACCAACATAGCCCTTTTCTGTTGGCAGGGTCCGGATTCCTGGTGGATAGACCATCCTTCCGTGAACGTGGAGGCTCTCGCGCATAAGGCTGGTCCGATCGATGCCAAGTGCACTGAGAGGGTTCATTCTGCAGGTTGTACTCGCTACACCCTGAGACAAAAAGCAGAAAGTGGTAGGCGTGGGTGGGTGGGTGGGGGTGGGGGCGACGGGTGCAGGACTGATGACAAAAACAAAGAGCACTAAGACTCAGACAACAGGGGCAGGCAAGTGAACAAAAGGCCAATACAGCTTAACAACAGGTACAATGCATCCAATCTTTATCTAAAGATATCATTCAACTTTCACTAAATGAGAGTGCAGATGTATCACTGAAATAAGAGACTACATGTGGTAAGAACCACAAAAAAATGAATCACAGTAAATGACATAAGTGGCGATTTTATATAAACATCACACTTTCTTATTAAAAGGTCAGAGAAAAGCATCTCACTTTCTAAATCACAAACTGATTCACACACAGTAATCTGATGATTTCCCCACCACCTTAAAAAAGGTAATAGGAAATTACAAGGACGTCACAACACATTGCACTAGTCAAGGTCAGAACAGGCGAATGCAGAAAACGTTCTTAAATGTCAGCTGCAGCAAGGTTATAGAGCGGGAATCGCAGCAGCTTTGATGTATGCATTCTGGGCAGTCTGGCAGACAGCAAAGATCGGTCTTCCCATCATACCTGAGAGCGACCTGGAGTCAAATTATGCCAGTCCTGGCTTGTGCATTCTGAGAGAATGCATCTGTCAACAATAGAGAATTCTAATGCAAGAAAACAGGTGATAACGGTCTTTGCAAGCATGACAGGTTGATATATTTCAGTGTGGGAGGGGATAGTTTGAAAAAACTATCATTTTGTCTCTCTATGAAAAAATAAATGACACCAAGCTGTTCTCACACATGACTAACTGAAATAGAATGTCTGTTTTTTACGTGCATGTATTAAATGAAATGCTTACCATGCTTTGAATGAGGACTCTATTTCTCTGTTAGTTCTCAACAGATTCCCTGATCTTCACCATCCCATAAGGATAATTTTCTGTTGGAGAAAAAAAATGAAGATATTATACATCATGCAGCTCTTGAGGCAGAATATTTACCACATTCTATTATTTATTCATATACTCTTTTCAATTCAGGGTAAACACAATGAACCACAGTGAAAATTAACCTTGATCACTGAGCGAAGAAATTACAACGTGATCTCATGATAATTCGTATGTATTTTACGTAAAATGTGGTTCTATAAAACGCACATTTACTTATGTTTTTACAGGCACAAAAACGTACAATAGTGACATATTTTCAGCATTTAAACGTACAAAACTGACGTATTGACGACACCTAAAAATGAATCCTTATGAATATTGAAATCGCGGCATTAATTTTATTAGTTTTTAGTTGTCATATGAATTAACTTGTTTTCAATTGCATTATTAAATTGTTTACTTATGAAATTATAGCATTTCGTTTTGTTGTGATTTCTGCTACCAGCTCGTTTCCAAGAATATGCCTACATAAAGACTTCACTTTAAACCTTAAAATAAATAAAATTTCTGCAATCGTTTAACCTTTACTTGTCATGTAATGTTTACTTTGATTGTCATGGGCCACAAAAGGCGTTTTCTCTGACATGCTGTGACTGACAATAGAACTATAAAATACACCAAAAACGCAACATAATTACGAAATGAAACAATTTTATTAGTGCGCTGTAATCCAAATCTTCCGAATCCATATGACTGCGAGGAACAGACCAAATCCAAGCATTTTTTGGCGATCTGCTTGCTTCTCCCTCCCGAGCAGGAGTCCAGTGATCGTGAGCAGCAAAGCCTGCGCTCAGTGCGCTGAGACTGACGCGCTCTTTACAAATTCAAATGTTGCCGCTTCAAACGACAGGTTTTACGACAGGATAATCGAACGCTCATTGGCTCTCGCCTGCATTCGTCACAGATTGCGACATGCCGTGTTTCTGGTGAGGTGTGTTTGAATGATGCGCCGCGCGTTCCTTCACGAGTTCACGGAGTGGATCAGGAAAATTATCTGGATAATATTTTCAGCGATTAACAACATAAATTCTGCTCTGGATCACACAAACCTACTGTATTCCGCCAGAGAAGACTGGCTGCAACGCATCGTCATTTGGATTACTTTCGGTACTGCTTTTGACATTTTTGCAATAAATAAATTATTGTAACGTTAATTGCATTTATCTGTCTGTCATGTTTTTTTTATTAGGGTACCGAAATGTTTAGGTTTATAGGTAGGAGTGGAATTAGCGACTATAAATATATTTTAATTAGGGCGGCACGATTAAATCGCATGCGATATTTAACGCGCATCTTGTCAGAAAGCCGTTCTGTAATCAGCGGTAAATCTCAATCACCTGCGGGATTTCACATTGAGCAGCATTAACTACAAAGAGCCGTTGTTCACTGACGAGCTGCGCAAAAAATCGCGCGAATATGAACGTGGTTTTGCGAAGCTCGTCAGTGAACAACGGCTCTGTTAATGCTGCTCAATGTGAAAGCACACACGTGATGGAGATTTACGCTGATTACAGAACCGGCTTTACTCAAGATGCGCGTTAAATATCGCATGCAATTTATCGTGTGCTGCAGCCTAATTTTAATGCTATATTGGTACCTAAAAGTTTTATGTTCCTGCGTATTTCGGTCATTTGCGTTTTATATCTTTTTATATTCGCTATAAAATGGGTAGGTTTAAGTTTGGGGGTAGGTTAAGGGGTCTAAAAATCTAAATCGTTTATTGATAAAATGATAAAAATGCATATTCACTAAAATTTGTAGGTTTAGGTTTGGAGGTAGGTTAAGAGGTCTTAAAATCTAAATCGTTTATTGATAAAATGATAAAAATGCATATTCGCTATAAAATGGGTAGGTTTAGGTTTGGGGGCAGGTTAAGGGATCTAAAAATCTAAATCGTTTATTGATAAAATGATAAAAATGCATTGATATGAATATCTAAATTATATAAAAGATACGTAAATATTATGTTTTTTAGCTAAAAATACATAGCTATTTGTACATTTTAAACGTTGAAATAAGTCAAATTTTGTACGTTTTAGCATCAATAAAAACATAAACAAATTTACGTTTTGTGCTTGTAAGTGTTACGTATTAATACCTACGTATAAACATGAGACCAGGCTGAGAAATTAGCATACTATCGCTAACATGAGCAGAGAGAGGGAAAATGAAAAACGACCTCTTCATGGTGAGGCCTCCACCACCACATGACTTAGTCTCGACAAACGGTCACTGGGCCACGTGCCTTGTTATCTCAGAGCAAGTGCTCTGATAAGGAATCCCTTTGCCTTCCATGCTCAAACAGAGCAACGCAAAGAGGGGAGTGAGGGGTTCATCATTACAGTGGAGAAAGCAGCAATCAAAATCCACCCCCTCCCCTCCAAATACTGCAGCCCAGCCCCACGGCTTGGCAAGACATTACAGCGGAGCTTAATGTAGGCGAGCTGGGCCTCTGTTATTGATGGCTCTACAGACCCCAGATTTTAAGAACGCAGACCCAGAGCTTATCTAGAGACATGGCCACAGTCGCTGCTATTGAAGCAGTGAGACGGTTTGCCCTCTGTCATCAATCAAACCAACTACACGCATACACACACAGATCTGCATGCATTACTTCCATAGCAACCTGCTTTGCACAACAGCTTCAATGCATAAGTAGAATGTATTAATACAATTATAATCTATCACTAAAAGCAGTTGCATTTATGCAAAACAGCATAAGATCCATTCCTACTCGAGCAAAGAACATGCAGAAGGGTAACCCTCTTGCATTTACTAGCAAAGTTGAATTATTGTTCTTTAACTACACCAGCATTAAGCCGCCATTAAACTTAATAAACGTAAATTCTGCCCCTGTTCCCGGAGCGTGTGCCTCCCTTCCCCCATCCTGCCCTGCTCTCAAAGCCTAATCCGACCCTGCCGTGGGGAACGCAGCAGAAACCCACTCGCCTTGGCCATTCAGTCACGTTTTCTGCGCTCTCATTTTCCGTCCCTCCTGTGACCCGCTCTTTTATTGCGCCAGCGGGGCGAGGACATTATGCATTTGAGGGGAGCTTCGGTAAGAGGGGTACTCACCCCCCACGGAGGAATGAAACCTCCGCTCTCAAAGACATCAATCACAAGACAAGCTCGCCAGGCGCTTTGTCTGCCATTTAATGCAGGTGAGCCAACACTGAATCGAGCTGCATGGGCTGTTTTTAACTCTGTTTCTAATCACCTTGGCGTTCAAACTAAAAAAAGGCTGTACAAAGGTTACATTTTGCTACGTATTTTACATTTAGCCCCCCATTACTAAATGCTTGGAGCAGGAACGGAATTGGTTTGTGATTCCTGTCATTGCGCGCTGCACTGATCAAAAAATAAAAATAAAAAATGCTGTAATGTTCAGCTCACTTCGAAGATAATAGACTGTGCAGGTAATGCAAAAAAATATAAAGGCAAATAAAAAGTACCTACATATATACAAATAAATTAAAATTATGGTATATAGCCTATATAAAAACAAGAATGAATTACTAAAAAATAAATAACATTTAAAAATAAGCACATAAAAAAGAAAGAAATCTTTGTATTTGTCATTTGGTATACAAGAATAAAAATGAGGACCAAAACAACAACGCTTAGTTAAACGAATTATTTTCAATGCCTACCCAAAGATTTTGCGCGACAGCGTGGCACGGATTAGCCAAAGGCACTACCAGGCGTGAAAGCCGTTGCATCAGGTCAGTGTTGTTGATAGAAAAACATGAGATCAAGTTATAAAGTATGCGGAGCATGAAAGAGAGTGTTAAATGTTTAGCTCCTGAGGTGTGAGATTTTGCAGTAAAGGCTCAAGTGTAGAGCAAAGAGGCTGCTGAGATCTCCACCTAGAAGCCCCAGAGGCCCCGCCATCAGCTCTCCAACTGTGGCAGATCGCCAAGCCTATAGTCCACCGTGCCGACACTCTCTAGAGCTCTATACTGCTCTTAAAGTGGCAGTAAAATGTTTTATAATATCCGTAAGCAGCAGATAAAAACAAAGCCGAATGAAGGGGGAAATACAAGGACAAAACTTTTCAAGACCCACGGAATGTAAGCCTATACTAAAATGTATCGCATGCCTTCCGTGACTTATGAAAAGAAGGTAGCCTATGTAATACAGCCCATGTGAATAAGATATTTCCATTAAAGCGCGTCATTTCAAAAAGAACTGCTTTGCTGTGAAAGGTATGAGCTTATCTTTATTACCTTAAGCCCAAAGCGTCCAATGTCTAACTGAAAATGAACGTGTCATAGGCCTACTCCAGGATGCTCCGAGTGGAATATCCGTCCGTCCACATTAGGCTACTGACACTCGTAGGCCTATAAATAATTCAAGATTATCACATAGTAGCAAAGGCCAAACCCAGACGTATGTGAACCATTTTGTACTTTCTGTGGTGATTTGGGGTATTATAGAAGAGTATAAATGTAGCAAAAATATTTATTGTTTCCATTTTAAAAACTCGGAGCGAAAATGCACTTTCGCATGTTGACTTGCCTTAAATTTATTATGAGAAAAATGCTATAATACTTTTATAAAGACTTCCACCGCAGCGTAATTTAAATTACCCGTTGTGTTTAATAGCATTCTGTAAAGGAAATGACGTTAAACATTTTTGAATCCTTTGTTGCAAATTTTAGTACATTGCATATTATGTATCTGATAGATGTATCTGATAGAATTGTCTTAAATACAGTTAAATAATATTTTTATTAATTAATTAAATTTCAATAAATATTGATATTTTGACTGATGCATAGCCCAATTTTATTTCACTCATTTTAAATCTGAAAGTTTTTAAATCAGATTTTTTTTACCTGGCACTTTTGTGTATGTATATTGTGTGTGTATATATCTTTTAGTCAAAGGGTCAGTCAACAAGCATGTTTCGCAACCCTATACAACACAAGTCAAGTCTTTAGCCTATTTTCTATGCGCGTGTGCATTAGCTGGCCCATTATGAAAAAAATGACAAAAACAAAACATTCCGCGAGCAGGGCGCGGATATTTAAGACGCAACGTATACAGAAGTGAGTATTTGCCTGCAGACATTCAGCTGTGAGAAGCGATACGAATTGCTGCGAGCCCCACGCGCTGGCAGCGCACACATTCCGCGTGCGGCCCCCGCAGCCATTCCTTTCTCTCTCTCACCTCCCCGTCTGCCTCGTGCGCTGCTTTGAAATGGTGGGTTGCGTGCGTGCACTCTAGAGACTACAGCACTGGCTCTCGCTAACACTCTCTCTCTCCGTCTTTTCTCTTCTTGCTTGCGAATATAAATCGATACGAATTGGGTTCTCTGTGAATTTCAGCTCTGGGATTGGGACCCGAGAACCGTTATTCGGAAATGGTTCAGCTTTTAAACCCGAGTGAGGTTCGATTCCGTTAAGGGTTCTTGAACTTGCATTCTTCCGCCGATGCTGATGGAACCCTGCACTAAAATACTTTAACGGTGATTATTGCGCTAATATTTAGCGGTACCAGAACATCGCTTGCGGTTTTAGTAGCTATGATTCACGATTGAATGACTCTTTCCACAACCAGTTCTCCGACCGAATTACTCTGAGTCGGATCTTTTTAGGGAGTCAAATGCACTTATTTTCGTGGAGTGAATTAATCTGATTCGTACAAGTGTTCCAACTAACCCACCAAGCCCCCCCCCCCCCCAACCCCCCCCCCCCCTCAAAATGGACCAAAGAAAGTGTTCCATAAGGCTCATGATATGACAACATGTAAATATGATCTGCAATTACTTTCTCCCCAAATATTTCAAAAGTACTAAAAGAACCGTTCATGACGAGTTAAGGACACAGGCACATTTCTTAAGATTCCCGTACCTAACCCTAACTAAGGCTGTTTTTAGCTCCTGCACAAGATAATGAGCAGATGTTCCGCTTTACTTATTAACCCCTTAACTGTCACCCCCCATTTTTTAAAATAGGCAATAAAGTGCACTATCCAAACTTAAAGGGGTCATATGATGCAATTTCAATTTTTCCTTTCTCTTTGGAGTGTTAAAGGCTCTTGGTGCATAAAGAAGATCTGTAAATTTTTGCAAAGACTAAAGTCTCAAATCCAAGAGATATTCTTTATAAAAGTTAAGAGGTCAACCATGCCTCCCTAAAACGGCTCGTTCTAACACGCCCCCACATACCTACGTCACGATGTGGGAAGATTTGCATAACGCCGCCCAAATGTTCACGCAAAGAAAGAAGGCGTAACTTTTATTCTCGCTGTAGTATTGTTGACGCTGCAGCCATGTCCTGAAGACGCTGTGTGCTTCATTGTGAAAGCGAAACTGCTTTGGTCTTCCAAAAGAGGACGATATCTGCTTCGTCATGCCTAGAGCTTATTTGTGCTGGTCGCTGAGGGAATACATCATCTTTCACCGTGGACGAAGTGGAATCCAGCCCGCCTCAGCTCACTCTATCCGGCCTCAGCGCACGCTAAGCCGGGCTTCCCCTCACGCTAGGCCGCTGTGTTTTTCGTTGCCACTGATGATTCAAACGCGAGTTTTGGGCAGTGTAGAGTAGCACTTGTTGTTTGTCATTTCTCCGATCACAAATGCAGACATGGTTTTATGTTTACGCAGCGCGATGCAACGCAATGCGTAAAGACAGTATAAGTCATTATAATCAGTAATTTATGCCCCACTGATGCAACAAATGCCTCGTTTATAATGGGTTTTAATGTTGTCTCTTCGCTCCGGCCGGACACGCCATCACAGTATGGTGAGGGGCGTAATATTTCCGTCTCATGCTTGAGGTATTCGGCCAATCACATGCACTGGATAGCTGGCCAATCACAGCACACCTCGCTTTTTCAGACGATGAGCTTTGTAAATCGCCCTCGTTTCAAAAAGGCGTGGCATAGAGGATAAACAATAATAATGTACAGTATGTGGAAAAATGTGTTTTTTGAACCTTAAACCACAAAAACACATTTCATTACACCAAACACAAAATAATGTTATTTTTAGCAAAATCATATGACCCCTTTAAATTGTACCGTTTGGAATTAAATTGGAATACGACCATGGTTGTTCTCTTTTTAAGAAGAAAATCAGCATATTTTTTCCAAAAAATTCTAATATCAAAAAGTTATAGGCCCCGCCCTCCCCCCCTCCCCCCGGCCACCCCCCCCCCTACTTTAAGTTTACTGTAAAGAAAATGCACTATACTAATTTTATATATAGTAAATATTTTACATAACAGGTTTTACTCTAAAATTGGTATAAAATTAAAGCCATATGTCTAAATAAGTTATGTTCCAAATTTGAAGTTGATTTGGTTTTATTTAGGGCGTTATACCACAAACAGCCACCGGGTGCTATCACCAATGTCTAGATTTCTCTGTAAATCTTACTTCTCTCTCAAAATATGGAATCCTGAGACTAAGACCTTTCCAATGATATGTATTTTGTCAAGATTATAAAAACTTTTGATTGTAAAATACCGTAATACATTTTGTAATATGACACTTGACACCGCCCACTAAGGGGGAGGAGACCGCCAAAAGATTTTAACGTACCATTTCCATGGTAACGCAATGTCCGATTTCAAAATGGTTTTCACAGGATGAATCTTGGGCTTCTAAGCTTTCATAAATGATATATAATTTATGATGATTACTAAAATATTTGATAGAGAAAAAGGACAAAAAAAAGTGCCAAACGTCCCACGACAGTTAATGAGTTAATATATATATATGATGTTATTAAAAGAGACCATATGATGCAGATAAAATATTTAAACGTCTATGGAGAGTTAAATGTGTGGATGAAGCCACAAAGGATTTCATATATCTTTCCTTACTTCTGAAGCACTACCTCTTCAGAGTGTGTGGTTCATTTTTAATTGAGAGCGGTGTTTATCATGTCTCTTTCATATGATGACTTTGCACCTTATTGTGTGCTGTTAATCGTTTAACTAACATCCTCCACCATAAAACACTGACTAGTAGCTGTTTATTAAAGCACCAGCAGGTTACATATGGTTTGCTATGAGGAAAAATACATTCTTGTGGAAGTTGCGCTTCTCCTTTTCGGTTCTAACTAGAACCTAAAGTGACTGGCATTTTCAAACCATATCTTTGTAATCTATTATCTCCAATGCATTGTATTTGTATCACAAATCTCAGCTTTTAACGTGTGAAAAAAAAGAAACAGCACAAAGAAAAGAAACAATATATCCATGGGTAGGCGTCGTTCCGGGAGCGCGCAGCGATCCGTGCACGCCGGGGCTCCTGCTGCAGCACAAAAGCTCGGTGAAGTGAAGAGAAGAGCTCTCCCATTTCAGCGCGCACCGTCCCGCAGGACTGCTCGGACCAAGAAGAAACTTCAATCAAACCGTGACGTCTCCAGTGGGAGCCAAACTCCGAAAATCCGATCCCCACGCATCTCTCCACCCTCACTAAACGCTGGCGAATAAAACCAAACGGGCTGCCAAGACAAAAGCAAACTCTGGCAATACGATTTAGTAAAGAGACCAACTGATACAAAATATTTCATATTTAGCCCAAATGTTTTGCTAATTGTTTTTATAGGATATGAATGAATGTATTTGTTTTGTTGGGTGTGCATAGGGTCCATTTTTTTATTGACTGCTCTAGATTCATTTCTGAAATGCAAACTAAAATTCTAATAGCAAAATAATAGAGAAGGTGTTGTTTACGCAAGACATTAAAGCGCCAAAAAGAGAGGAAAATAAACCTTTTGACCCAAAGTAGAATACTTTACATTTTATTAAAATTTTTCTCTATACACCTTATAGGGCCAGAGCACACTTGAAGCACATTTTAAACAGACTAAAATATTTCTTCTTTATATAACGTTAAACACAAAATAATCAGCAAAAAACATTTAAAATGTTGACCGCTGCATGGGCTGGCCTCTAATGTCCTATCATACGATATCTCCATAACCTCTAATGTAGCCTAACTCTGTTATGTGGCTCATTTTGGTGGTCTGATTTCTGCCAGATTCATGACCAACATCAATCACTTAAAATATTCTGTGAACTGTGGCACAGTTTAACTCCGGACTTTAGACTTGTTGGTCTAAATTCCACCCGCGAGTATGTATAGATCATTACAATACGGGACAGACATGTCACACTTTCCCTCTTGCAAATCTGACGCGGACATCAGAATATAAGCTGGTCTGTCTCCAGCAGACAGGCTCCGTGGGTGAGGAGACCATGCAGGCGTGAGCTCACACTGAGCTGACGGGTATAAAAAAACAAACCCGGAGAGCTGGGGGTCTCGACAGGGCGAGTCGGGGGAGTGGACGAAATAAACGGTGGAAAACAACCGGTATTCCTGCCAGTTCGCGTACAAACACTGTATAATCTTTAATGGCATCAACAAAAACAGAGACTAAGAACAAAATAAATGCATGTGTAGAAATATAGTGGGGTCTAAAAAGTCTAATTTAATTTAGTGGGGATAATTTAAGACAAAAAAAGAACACTGAACCGCTATAGGCTACGGAAGCTTCGATTAGTTTGTATTGAACAGACTGGAACAAATAATGAGCAGATTGTCGGCTTTTATATAACATCAAATCAGTCATTAGTTCCACTCTATAAAGTTTGCAATGTTTGATTTGCTACAAAGTAAAAAGCCTAGTTGAACGCTTCAGTGTGTGTGCGCGTGTGTGTGGATACAATTAGGTCCAAAAGGTTCCAGTCTAGTTCTTTAGAAAAAATATCTAGGCCTACACGAAATAACGCAAAAAGTAATAGCCTACATTGATCTGAAGAACATAAATATAATATCAAGCACTCTTTTAATCAAAGAACCAACGGGCCAACTCAAAAACGTACACAGCCAAATGGGTCTTATTGGGAATCCGTAACAAGAGCTGTTGAGGAACAACTTCAGAACATGTTAAGATTGTGCAGCAATGCGCGTCAGATTGATATGCACTTTTAAAGTTGACAGTGTGATTGAATCAGGCTAAAACACTGGATGCCAAAAATATTCGGTTTAGGCAAGCCTGTGAAAATATGGATGGATCCAGGGCTTTCTTTCCACCAGGATTCATAAGGATATGCTCTGACACGTTTGATTAATACCGTCCACAGCGCTTTAATAATGCAGAATAGCAAGTCGCAAGCATTTAGAAACGAGACTCCTGTGAAAAATTAACCCAATGGTTTGACTACAAAAAGCATGCCAGTAACTAGGACCCTAAGGTTGCCTCACAAAGCGTAACCAACAACAATTGCCATGTGCCTTCGCTTTAGCGAAACCAATGTGTGTCTATTTTCAAGATTTGCTAATTATTCATTTAATAGCTTTTATCAAGAGTGACTTAACACTCATTAAGTCAACCTGGATAAATCTGGGGTTAGATGTCTTATTCAAGGCACAGTGATAAAGGTTCATTGATCGGCTGTTTGTGGGATTTAAACTTTCGGATACACCATCAGCTCTTTGACAACTTGGATACAACCCTGAGGTTTTCCTACTAAGAAAGCATCAGGGTGCGACAACACAGCACTGTCTGTTATTAGAGAATGGCATGACAGTCTGCGTGACACAGTGGGTAAAATATTTGGAGTGGAGAAAAATAGCCTCAATATGGATCTTAATCTCCAAACAGCCGCGCCTGTCGAGGACAAACAGGTTTCTCAAACTTCAAGGCTCTATGATAGATTATACACATAACTCTCAATGTCTTCACTTAGTAGGAACTGTCCCGTCCCGGACACAACTCGACAACGAATAACTTCGAGCGCAAGAAGGTCGCGTAGTGTCTCCTCAACATTCGTGTCTATAACAAAAGGACTTGCAGCGTCTCCACAAATGTGCTATGTCTAGCACAAGCTCCATAGGAAACCTTACATTCATTTTATATGAATTGATAGGCTTCTTCTATCCATAATGTTTCCTTTCAGTCCTCTCACAAAGCTTACTTGGAAAAAAAACTGAGTAAGAAATGGAGGTGACCTCCAAACGTGTAGCCTATAACTTACTTGTTTGGAGGTCACATCCAGTTCTTGTTTTCTAGGAGCTTTGTACGGGACCGAAAGGGCTCATTTATTACAATTTCCATAAGGTTGGCAACCGTCATATAAAAGGGCGAGGCTTGCAAAATCAATAGCGCTCGCGGCGGATCCCGATCGGAAAAAGAAAGTCCACGCGCCAACGCGAGCGCGTGCTGCCGTCTTATTACTCAACACGAGAAAACGAACACACGTGAATTTCACAGAAACCAACAGTTCCACAAATCTACGCTTCGATTTCGCTATGAATAGGACGCAGGGTGAATAAAAAGGTCAGCTAACGTTACCAAGGAAAGTCCCGTAACGTGGGAAATGGTCTGTTAGCTCGCGAAGACAGTCAGAAACATTCGATCATTTAGATTGATAGATTTATGAAATTAAAAGCAATGTCTAATACTCGCACACAAACCACCAACAAGAGCAAGAGCTGTCAACAACATCGTCACGATCTCGACACCAGTCAGCCAATATGTTGAAAACGTATCAACAAACACAAGTTTCACACTGAAATGTCAAAGCACGAGTGTATAAACTAGTTTTAGCTATTAAAAACAAACCCTTCTTTAGCGTTGCCAAAGGTCCGCATTTGCCTGCACTGGACAATGTAACGGAACAAACATGAGCAGATGAGGCATGGAAAACCAATAATAAAGCTTAAAACGTTCTTACCTGAATGCAGTGATGCTTGCTGATCACCAAGTCGCACGGAAAGCATGGGGTTTCCTCTTTAAATGCAAGTTTTCACTCTCGTGGTTTTTTTAAGATATGCAAAGATTCCCGTTAAAAACAAAGAGGATCAGATGCTCCTATTGAAAGCTGCATTACTGTGTCGCCTATTTCTAACTCGGGTCAATCGACTAACCCTAGTTTTCTCAGTTTTCAACGGGAAGCCCTTCAGAAGTTTAAAGTATCTCCGCACTTGCCGAATATGAATAACGTTATCCCCTCCTGGAATAACTGTGAACGCGTAGAAGAGATCCATACACATCCATGCAGACGCAGTCGAACGTAATTCCTTTGACTCAGAAGAGGTTGATGGCTTCGACGCGAATCGCGTGAATGCACAGGTGGCGAAAAATCCCCGGGGGCTCTGTCTGCTATATGGAGCCTGGCAGCGCCATGTTGGGCTCGAGCGAGACAACGAGCGACCGAGAGCCACGCCGCGAGAACGGCAGCAGTGTGTTGCCCGTGTGTGCACGGGCCGGTCCTCACACGCACATTTACGGACCACTGGCCAACCAAACGGCCAGAGGAACTCTCTCTCTCTCCCTTTAATCTAACGGACTTTAATCTAATTTTTCCGTCTCTTTGTCCCGGTTCCGACACGCGATATCCCTTGCGCGCTGAACGCTCGCGCAACTGCTGCTGCTTATGTGTGCGTGTCTCTCTGTGAGCGCGTGCAGCGGGCAATGAAAGCTAGCGCAGATCTCTCTCTCTCTCTCTCTCCCTCTCTCCCTCTCTCTATCTCTCTCTCTCTCTCTCTCTTTTTCTTTCTCTCTCTCTCTCTCTCTCCTCTCTCCTCTCTCCCTCTCTCTACCACCCAGAAGGCCAGGTCGGGGCAACCGCATTACCATAAAACCCATAGGCTGCGCTCCCTCTGTTCGCTCGGATGCGCCCGTGGCAGAATTCAGCGAGAGTTGGTGTTTTCGGCACGCGCCGGCTCCCTGTAAAACAAAGGCATCGGGGGCGCAGATGCCGCCGATAGGCTTCTGGGAAACCAAAAACGGTATTTTTGGCTTATCTTTATAAAGCGCAGAGGGTAGGTGATGTATCAGGTTTTAAAAACCTTAACAAGACTATATTTAGCAGAACAAAATTGTCTTTTATATTTCATGAAAGATAAGGCGGCATTAAATCCCATCCACAGAACGCTTTGAAACCATTAACCCTCGTTCACCCTTTTGATCCATAAGAAGCGTACTCTAATAAACCTTGGAGGCAGTTTCTGACTTTATTGTACCATTGTGGTTTTTGGACTTTTGATGTCAACAAGGGGAATTAAGGTCATAATGAGTTTTTGGCCATATTTCAGAAATGCCAGCATAAAAATTACGGAAAAAAGACACAAAAAAAGACCCATAAGCTAAAGATCCCCCCCAAACAATTTATGTTATCATTTTATAGGCTGAAGTGGACAATAAATGGTGTTGGACTAACTATCCTGTTTAATGGACGGTTTTAACCAGAAAATAGTGTTGGTTACTATTGTTTAAATGGTTAGAAAGAATGCTCGGCAGTTTGAGAGTGCCAACAACTATCTGTAACCTCGTAAACAAAATTGTTCTGAAAAGTCCTGAGTCATCCTATTCAGCAACATACTGGCCTCTGAAATGATTAAGTTCCCACTACCTAACTTATTTTGGGGAATGTTTTAAGCGTTTTAGAACATTATATTTAGCTAGGACGTATATTACATTTAAATAGCTTAGTTTCCAAGACATATTCGTATATTACTGATTTTTGTGGCCCTCTGCGCGAAAGGCCTGTTTTTTGCCGAGGAGCAGCATAATCGCGCGAGCTCGTGGGTAACGTAACAGTATTGCTCCGGAGCTTTGACTGAGGATGTGTTTGCCACCCGCCTAGGCGTTAACGCGCTTCCCCCGCACGCAAGCATCTCCCCGTGATGCGACCCTGGAGGTCACGGCGCTGGGAACCAGCTCTAGACTCTGGAAACGTGCTCAGAGTCCTCATATCACGGCGAACGATTCGTGCTTTAAACACAATGGTGGCATGAGTTTTTCGGATAAAAGGCTAGTAACAATATAAGGGATGTAAAAAAAAAAATTAATTTAGTATGTTTAACTTAGAAAGAGGCCTAATTTACCACCCCCATTAAATGGTGGTTTCTAAAGAGATCCAAGAGTTTTCCAGTTTTGATATCAAATCTTTTAAAGTCTAATGAGTAGTTCCCTGATATTTTGGGTCAAATGTTTTTTTATGTCAAATCACATAAAATTTTCGGATGGCCATTTTGAGTTTTAAACAAAAGTCAAAGCGCACTTTAGAAAAATCTAAATCAAGTTGTTCACAAGTTCATCATTGAATCTGGATTCTCCAGAAGATTATCTCCAAATATGTTTAAGTATCCAACTTATTGAACCTAGCAAGTATAGAACCCACTTCAATCAAACCACACTATTGCAGACTATAAAATGTAGCCTAAATTCTGAAAGAGAATAAGACACGATAATGTTATCTACTGCATGAAGAGACATTTGCGTCTTGCGAGCAGCGCTCCAATATTGCGAATGTATTATTGAGTTTTGTGATGTGTTCAGTTCTGAACATGCCTACATATTTAACCCGGGTCCCTCCTCCCCTCAAATGAATCCCTAAATAAACAGGCCATTACCTAATTCAACACAGGAGGGCTTATTGATATTAGAATTCTGCAGCTACACATGCTCCCCTGATCATTTCAATCTAATAAATAATAGGCAAGTTTGGTGGGCTGTGAATTGTGTTAATCTGTCTCTTCACGCCGTCCCTAACCTTCCCCAAGCAGCCCCTTTGTTATACATAGCATAGTGGTCCTCTCTCCCCCGTCCCAACCTCTCCAGCTCTCCGGTGTGTTCATTGCCCGAGGCGCTGTGCTCGCTTTTTCTCCGGAATAAGAGCAGAGAGTATAGACGATGATTTGCCACAAGCGCCGGTGTTTGAGTCCGCTCGCGAACATTGTCCCCACTTGCGTCCTTGATCTTCTTCAAAAAACCTTCTACCATCAGAGTAATTGGCCGAGCCCCGTCTGCCCTTGTGAACAGTAGAAATTGCTCCTGAAATCTTATATTCGCTATCTATCTATCTATCTATCTATCTACTATCTATCTATCTATCTTGTCTGTCTGTCCTGTCTGGCTGTCCTGTCCTTGTCTGTCTATCTGTCTCCGTCCTGTATCCTCCTGTCCTGTCTGTCCCCTCTATCATATCTATCCTACTCTCTTCCTTTCTGTCTGTCCGTCTGTCGTCCTGTCTGTCGGGCGGTCTCTTATCTCTCTATCTGGCTATCTGTCTGTCTGGATGGTTCTGTCTCTCTTCTCTCTTCCTCCTGTCTCTCTATCTATCTATCTATCCTGTCCTGTCCTGTCTGTCTGTCTGTCTGTCCCTGTCTTTGTCTTCTTCTAGCTATCTGTCTGTCTGGCTGTCTGTTCTTCTGTCTTCTGTCTCTCGTCCCCTCTCTTGTCTCTCTGTCTCTCTGGTCTCCTATCTATCTGTCCCTGTCTGTCTGTCTGTCCTGTCTCTCTGTCTATCTGTTCTGTCGTCTGTCTGTCCGTCCGTCGTCCGTCCGTCATCATCCTATCTAATCTATCTACTATCTTCTATGTTCTATGCCTCTTATCATTCTCGTTCGGTAAATAATCTTTAAAAATAAAAGCTTTCATTGCTTTGCTATCAGACTACGTAAATAACCAAATAAACAAGTAAAAATGAAATACAATAATTTACTATAAACATACAAATTATCTCATTAAATCCAAATGGTAAAACAGAGTGTATTTTTATTGATGGAGATATAAATTATATTCATCTTAACTAAAACACATTAAATCTATAAACTATTATGCCAAACTAATTGTCATTAAAACCAGTCCGAAATTGTAAAATTGACATTTTGCCCTTGAACGTATCTTGGTACAGTTTGTTTAGTATACTTAAAATATAAAAAATAAATACTTTTGCTTTTATCTAATGTAAATACGGACAAAAGATTTATTTACAAAAACTAAAAGGCCGCTATTGTCGAAAACAGCAGTGCCTATAGCTTGGTACAATATTTTGTTATTGTATCTTTTAAATAAATAAATATTCAAACACATTTAGCTTCTTTTTAAAAAAAATAATACTATAATAATAATTTTCAAATTTTTATATCCATTTATTGAGATTGTTTTGGTCCACATGGAGTAACCCTAACAAAGGATTCATATTATATGTTCATAAATCAGTTAAAAAAATGTTTGACAACTTTTTTTAATGATGATGATGATGATGCTGATAATAATGAATAATTCACATGCTCAGATGGATGACACGGAACTCCAGACTTCTGCAGCGTTGCACTATCAGGGTCCTTGCGTTGGGTGGGCCGATGGCTGGCTCAGTCTAATTGTCGGCTATTGAATTACCTGTGAATGTGAGAATCAGAGGAGGCGTGTCACGGGGTCGCTCCAGTCCCGCTGCTAAGGGCGAGAACAAGATCTCATCCGCGGGCAACAGGCTTTTGAAACGAGCGTGTTAAATGCATTATGTTTTGGGTGATTTTCTGAAGTTCGTTATTGACTGAAAGAGCAAAGCAAATGATGTCTGTATATTAGAAGGTTAATTGCAGTAGACTATAACATGATAAACATCTTAAACTAGCATTTTGCTAGTGCTTTTACAATTATATAGAAATCCTATGCTTATAAGTATATAATTCTGCATGCAGCTGTTATGTCATTGATTGAAATAGCATATGCACTTTCTTGATGTCAATCTCAATGTTTTCTCAATGAGTCTCAATGCATCGACTCCTCATGGCCTATTTTTGAAAAGTAGAATGCCATAATTTAACATATGCAGCAGTAGGCTACCCTATATTTAATTTAATTACTGAACATATTCTCATCGTCTGATTCATTATTAGTAGAATCTGATGATCAGCCTACAGCTCAACCAAGATATTTGTATATAAATACCTATCATGCATGCAGCCTTTTTTCTTCAATGTCAACCCAGACTTTATTTTCAATATATTACTCTGACTTCTTGATTTATTTTGAAATATCATGAGTCATATAAGGCTTCTCGGCCGAACATCTGGTGGAGGTCTGCGTTAGGAGACGGTGTAAATAATCTCTCGGGGGCTGCTGGCTCGTGGAGATCAACGCGGGCGATTCGAGCGGTCAGTGACGGAGCAAGAGCGCCTCCAAGTGGACAACGATGATATTACAAGAAAACCAGCAAAGTCGAAGAGGACGATCAACGACATGGGGCTTGGAAAAGCAAGATCAAGTTCCTGCGTTTGTATTCAAATAATAGAAACAAGATATAGGCTATAAATTATATGATCTACAAATTGCTAGTTTAACTGAAGTAGTGTTTTAAAATTATTATTCTGGCTTTGAGTTGCAATCAAATCAAAGTGTATTTATCAATGATAGCTCTAATTATACATAATTTTTATAAGTCTGGCTATTATTTAAGTATTTCACTAGAAGATCAACCTTAGTCAGGTTAGAAGCCATAGTGAATTTAACGAGGGACGTTACAATGTCACACCAAAATCACCTACTCACAACTTACAAAACTGTTTTATTATGTTTTCGTCTACTTGTATCTACTTTGTTTCAGCTGAGCAATCGTGTTTATCGACAGTATGCATGCAACAACGGCTAACTCTATCCCTCACAGTTTTCATTCCTGTCAGAAATTAGCTGTAAGTGTAAAAAATGTAAATCATAAAACTTAGGCTATAGAAATGTTAAAGTTACGAGAAAGGTAAAAGTTTAGGACTACTACCCACACTGATACATATATATATATTATATATAGATATTTGTATTATATTATACTCATTTTAATTAGTATTATATTAGGCTAGATTGATTAAATGAGGTTTAAAAGTCCCGCAGTGAAAGCCGAAGCGCTACAGGAACAGCAGAACGGCATGATATATTATATTGTTTTTTTCTCTGATGTTTTATCTATTAATCCTCAAGTAGTTTATTATTGATTGGTATTTTGTATGTTTTTTACGTACTGTTTTTTACTGTTTGTTTGGTACGTACTGTAATCCTTGTTGTTTACTGCAATAAAAAAAAAACTGGCTTGAACGCCCCACAACTTATAAAACAACACAAAAAAACAGCAGGACGTCATGACGCACGACGTCAAGTGGTCTGGTGACCGGTATTGCGCGGAAGCGGAGTCCATCAGAAAAATCCTCCCGAGATGAATCGAGCAATTATCAACACGGTGTTTGCGCTTTTAGGCCTTTTATCAGGTAAATTGACGTTATACTTTATCATTTAGATGTACGTGGTTTTATTTTGCCAGGTCGGTGTGTTTTTAGCGATTGTTTAATGAAATAATGGCGACTGCAGTGAGATGCCATAATCCGCAGTCATGTAAATCCATCCAATATCTCTCGTTTATGCATTTAAATTAGTTTAGGTCAAATAATTTATGTGCATTTGCTACGATATTGTGTTTATGCTGTTAGATAAAAATGGGTTTGCTACTAAATGTTGATAATGAATGAGGAAGCCCCAGCAGGTCATGTGACAGTCATGGTTTATTGAACAAATCCTGCATTGTTGATCAATATTATAGTTATGATAGGATTATTGTGGTTTTTAAACCGATCATTGTGTTAGGAAAGGGGTTTTCAATCTTTTAGATGTATGATTATGATGATTAAGTATGATTATTTTCGTGCAACCTGAAACGTGAAAGGCATTTTAAATATATTTACAAACCCAATTCCAAAAAAGTTGGGACACTGTACAAATTGTGAGTAAAAAAGGAATGGAATCATTTACAAATCTCATAAATTTATATTTTATTCACAATAGAATATAGATAACATATCAAATGTTGAAAGTGAGACATTTTGAAATGTGATGCCAAATATTGGCTCATTTTGGATTTCATGAGAGCTACACATTCCAAAAAAGTTGGGACAGGTAGCAATAAGAGGCCGGAAAAGTTAAATGTACATATAAGGAACAGCTGGAGGACCAATTTGCAACTTATTAGGTCAATTGGCAACATGATTGGGTATAAAAAGAGCCTCTCAGAGTGGCAGTGTCTCTCAGAAGTCAAGATGGGCAGAGGATCACCAATTCCCCCAATGCTGCGGCGAAAAATAGTGGTGCAATATCAGAAAGGAGTTTCTCAGACTAAAATTGCGAAGAGTTTGAAGTTATCATTATCTACTGTGCATAATATCATCCAAAGATTCAGAGAATCTGGAACAATCTCTGTGCGTAAGGGTCAAGGCCGGAAAACCATACTGGATGCCCGTGATCTTCGGGCCCTTAGACGGCACTGCATCACAAACAGGAATGCTACTGTAATGGAAACATTCTCCTAGACCCATCGCAAGCTATCCTTTCTCGCCCTCCTCCACAGGAATACATCCAGAAAACCTTGTCGGTGAACACAATCCACCGTGCCATTCGCCGTTGCCGGCTAAAACTATATAGGTCAAAAAAGAAGCTATATCTAAACATGATCCAGAAGCGCATGCGTTTTCTCTGGGCCAAGGCTCATTAAAATGGACTGTGGCAAAGTGGAAACTGTTCTGTGGTCAGACAAATCAAAAATTGAAGTTCTTTTTGGAAAACTGGGAACGCCATGTCATCCGGACTAAAGAGGAAAAGTACAACCCAAGTTGTTATCAGCGCTCAATCCAGAAGCCTGCATCTCTGATGGTATGAGGTTGCATGAGTACGTGTGGCATGGGCAGCTTACACATCAGGAAAGGCACCATCAATGCTGAAAGGAACATCCAAGTTCTAGAACAACATATGCTACCATCCAGCTCTCTCGCTCTGTTTCCTCTCTATTTGTCTTTCTTTCATCCAGGTGATACAGACGCCTTGCATGTTCTCCGCTCAACATCCCATACAAGGCCGACCACATACTCAGCACGCATTACAACATCATGGCTGCGGAAAGAAGATCCGGTACTGAAATGGCCCGTCTCGCAGTCCAATCTTTCACCTCATAACACAAAAACATGTTGGCTCATCATAAAGAAGAAGATGCGACAACGAGAACCTAAACAGTTGAGACAACGAGAAGCCTGTATTATCGACTTGTAATACTGATGGGACAAACATTCCTATTCCTAAACTTGCGCCCCCCCAAAATAGTCATCCTCAGTCCCCGTACTTTTGCAGACTGTTCTAACCAGAAGAGGGGATGCCAACAGTTGTAAACATTGGCCTGTCCCAACTTTTTTTTAGATGCTGTTGATGCCATGAAATTTACAAATCTACTTATTTTCCCTTAACATGATACATTTTTCTCAGTTTAAAAACAATTGATCTGTCCTCTATGTTGTATTCTGACTAACATTTGAAAGTTGAACTTCCACATCATGCTTCTGTTTTTATTCACAGTTGTACCTGTCCCACTTTTTTGGAATCTGGTTTGAGAACTATCCAATTCACTGTGGAAAATTAATATATAATTGTGTGTGATTTTATTTATGGGGATGAACTCCTTTTTTTTTTGTCACTTACATAATTTTGTTTTCTTTTCTCTGCTCCTATAGGACATACTTATTATTTATGTATTTATTTGATCAATATATTTATATTTTCTTTTAAAATTTATTGTAGCCCTATTTTTATTTGTGGGTTGAGTTGGTTAATCATATTTTTATTGTTTATGCATTTTTAAATGTTTTGCACGTTTTTTGCTGTGAACGTTTCCACACAGCTCAACATATCTGAATGTCATTGCATTAGACTTCAAAATGTCGAAACCAGTGTGATTTATTGTAAAGAAAGTTTGTGAGAATATATCAGCATTGTTTCCTGTTTTATTTTTCATCAGGGGTTTTGGGTGACAGTTTGACTGTTTTGCGCAGCCCGCAGTACGTCACCTTCCGGGATGGACAGTGGCCCATATCGGGAGAAAAGATCCCTGATCTAGTCGCCCTGACCATGGGCTTCTCCATCCATGAGGCATAACATCTATTTAATCCTGTAATGGCACATGTGATGTCTTCATGTAAACACTGTAGTAAGCTTGTGGTTTTTGTTTGTAGGATCTTGATTGGCCAGGTCTGGCTGCCGGTTCGCTGTTCCAACGCCCGCGTGCAAACGCTCTGATCGTCGTGCGTGGCTTGGACAGCCTCGACTTTCCGAAAAACATTTCCTCTTACCCTCTTGAAAACGTGAGTAATGCATTCTTACGCACATAAGTTATTTTAGGTTTTGTGGTGCATGAATGCAAAAGCAGGTTTTTGTCTCGCACTCTTTCTTGCTTTTATGTCTTTGATTCAACGTGTAGGTTGTCAGTTTGACCTTTAAACGAATGAGTGAAGTTAAATAACTCACCTTAGTTTTTAAATTCCAGAAAATTAGGATGTATTAGGATTGAGTAGCCATGGAGTTTCCCTGCTAGACTTCCCTTATTTTGTATCATGAGACTGATGGCACTTGTTTGTCTATCTATCTGTCTGGTTTCAGCCGGTTCCGTTCACCCTGGACAGTGTGGCAAACACGGTGCACACTCTGTTTGCTGACAGCACCCCTGTGGTCTTGCAGCTCGCCCCAAGTGAGGAGGTGTGACCTCAACGAATTTCTTGACTCAAACACTAACCACATACAAGTGATGCCTGCAAACACACAAAGTGCTCTGCAGATAAAGATGTACACAAGAAACACTTAAAATCTGATGCAATAAAATGCAAAGTTATCTTGAGATCTTCTGTTCTAAGGATTTTATCAAATGTTAAATTTAAGGCTTGTAGTTATTATATAAAAAATATATAATAATACATCTTTACTGTATTATTGTAAGAAACTGATTTGCCTTATGTCTTAACTATTATTCTTTTATCTTTTTATTTGTTTTATGCCTATTTTTAATCTTTCTTATGTGCTGATATGGCATGAAGTTAATCAAAAATATGAAATAATAATGAAATTATATGTTGTTGGTAGTTAGTAAATAAAAATGTTTTGAACCTCGAGCATTCATTTAAGAAATTTCTTGATTGTGCATTTCAGAGGCTGTATATGATGGGAATGGCCAACACAGTGTTTGAGGACCTGCCCGTGACCCTGCAACAGATCCGTGGACGTCTGTCCCAGGACGGATCCGTCATCACGTCCCTTCCTCTCGTCTCTCTCAGTCGTAATAACGAGGTGAAGACATGGTCACATAACACTTGTGGTCATAATAGCCAATAACACAAATTAGTGGTTTAGTGAACCACAAAACTGAGGTCGACTTTGGCCATAAATGTCAAATAAGTAATTCAAATATCTGTTATTTATGCGTTAGTGTATACAGTATTAACACTCTTTATACAGACATGGGCTGTAACAGTTTCTGAAGCAGTTTTTCGGTCATGTTAGGAAGTGGCTTCTAACTTACTGAAATAATCAACATGTGAAAGTAGTTGTTACCGATAGAAACCATCGTTCACTAGATGCATGTTGGTTTTTGTTTCCCATCCTAAACTAGACGCTGGTCTAAATATACTGGTTTTAACGTGTTTATGTGGTGTTCTGTGTGTTGCAGGCTGATCTTCTGTTCCTCTCTGAGGTTCAGGTGTTGTACGACATCTCGGCTCTGGTGAGTTTCTCGGTCTGCTCTGAGCCAATACACTTTATTACATGTGTTTGAGTCGTTTCCCGTAATAAATCTGCCGTTTCAGATTTTATATGGTCATTTTAGTTTTTTTTAATATAAAATCCTTTTTTTTTAAAATTTTTTTTTTAATTTTAATTTAATTTAATTTATTTTTTTATAAATCTAGCCTTAATTCATCTGTCTGTTGGCTCATGCCGTTCATAAATATCTAAATATATTAATAAATGCATAAAATTTAGTTTTTATTTTTCTTAATTTCTTTTTGAGGGTTGGTCAAAAAAAACTATCAAAATCTGTGTAATCAGATTAAATTACTGTGGCAAATTTGAAAATAAATTTGTGTGATATTAAATAGGGATGCACCGATATAAAAATTTTGGCCGATACCGATAACCGATTATTCTTTATTGTTGAAAGCCGATAACCGATATGTTGGCTGATAAATCTATATCCAAATTTTTATATACTTTTTGAGAGCCTGATTACAAAAAAGTTCTCATCATTAAAAGCCACATCCCAAATACTTTAACATAAGCAGCCTAGTTTGAACGGTTACGTTTTAAAAATATTTTTACTTTCCCTTTACCAAATTTAGTCATAAAGTCTTACAAAAAATAAAATAATGCATAAATAATGCAAACAAGTCACTGGACATCATAACACGTGTAAAGAATCAAAATGAATGCGCCATAGATCAATATACAACGAAGAGCCTCTGCACCTCACAATACTTAAATTATTTTAATTACTAAACCATATCGTTGATGAAAATAATAAGAGAAAAATAAAAGTGGTTGTTATTAATGTTAATAATGTATCAATGATTTTGAAAAAAAAACAAATTAATACCACTGTTTTAAATAACAGCCGTTTGAGCTGCGCGTGCTGAAACTGAAGAGCTGAATGAATACGGTAAACTTAAGCGTTTTGCTGGCAGCTTATTTAACACAAGGAAATGCATCCTGAGATTAATAATACAACATAAACATAATATTACAAATTATATATGTACAAAATGACGCAGTTATTGCGTGCTATAGTCAGAATGTGTGAATCCTGTTGTGGATGCACTCTTCCCACATCAACGCGCTGAAACAGCAACTAAACCCAAAGAATGCACAAAGTTTTATTATAAACCATCATTTCCCTTAGAATTATTTATATACCACATTCCCATCAAGTATTAATTGTTGTGCCTGCTTTTGAGTTTATCACTTGGTAAACTGAACGCTCTTTTACTTAACCATGCATCTATCTGAGCCCCATAAGGAGAACTCAGAAGTTACCGTGCAAATAAACACAATATTACAATGTACAGTTGCACAAAAGGCTGCAAACGAACAGAGCGCATCTGAAGTGTCTCTGAAGGAAATAACGCATTATTTATCGGCTTTAAGATATCGTCCAAATTTTCTTATCAGGCCGATACCTATAACAGAAAAAATGAGCATTTATCGACCGATACCACCTGGCGAATCTGGTGCCTCCGATATAAACTCGGCATTATTGACCCGAAAAGTAATTAAGTCATTCGGTTTCTAGTGTTGTTTATGCTACAGTTGCAGAAACCAAACATCTGGCTAAAGACCCGGCTCCTGACCTGTACTCTCTAGAGCTCTCGGTGGTGGATGAGATCGTCCGCCGCTACGGCACAGACTCCCCTTCAGGTCACCGCAAACTGCCGCTTACCAGAATCCTACCCTGCTCTGCAGAAGGTAACGAGCCTGTGTCTGTGCAGTAGCTAGTGTTCATTTTATCAGCTATTTTTTTAGTTAGTCTCGTCGAGTTTTCTTCAAATTAACTTTTAGTTTTTATCATATTTAGTCAACTTGTCCTATTTTAGTTTTAATCACGTTTTAGTTGACTAAATGTCTGAGAATTATAGTTTTCGTTAACGAAATTAACACTAGCTGTAGAGTTATTATAGTTTACTAAAACATTAAATTTCTGTTACTTTAAATAAAATAAATGTTTATTGAAATAAAATCAAATATACAAAAAAAAAACATTTTCTTCATCTAGTTTCCAAGGCAACATTTCTCATTATCACAATAAATATTACAATAATTACAGAATTTATTTCTAAAACTTAATCACAAGCAAATGTTATTTAACATTTTTATATAGATGTCATTTTAAAGTTGCTCAAATATTCTATTAAAAATACGTAGATTTTTCTGTGATTGTGACTTAAATATTTCCAAAAATAAAAAGGGAAGAAAAACCTGTGTTTAAAAGAAAAAAGAAAATGAAGCTTAAGTACTTTTAAGGTTTTAACCATAAAAGTGCTTTATTGTTTGCTTTTTCCTTTTGAGTTTAAGCTGAAATATGACACTTTTACTGGGTAAAATTGTTAAAATACAATGAATAAAAATAAATTAAGCCAAAAACATGACATTTACGCATTGCTATTTCATTATTTAGATATCTTCACATTTATCTCATTTATCCTTGACTAGTCATGAACTTAAAATCATTATTATTCATTAAATTTCATTATTGATTCATTACAATGTATATTAATTTTCATATACAGTTCTCTACTTAGTTCCAGCTACAAAATGTCTTTGTTTTTTACACTAATAATACTTAATATACTCTCACCGAGCAGGCTCGCGTAACCGTACCGGGCTGTATTATTACTTTTGCCATTCTACATCCCCCTCACAAAATCTGTTTGTAAATGTGCCAACGACCCTCTGCTTCCAATGTCTATCAAACAACGCGATTTTGTGATATTGATGCTACAATGCGTGACTCTATTGAAGACGTTTGAAGCCCCTCTGACCAGGAAGTCACGCTCCATCCTCGAGTCCAAGCAGATCGTAAGTTGATTGCAATAAGCTTTTCTAATAAGCAAACATTTCTAAAAAGAAAAACTTAATGTTGGGTCAGGTCCACATTTCCAGTGTTATTCTTATTTGTCAGGGAGCGAGAAGAAAGAATCGATTCAAGACCACTTCTGTAAGACGTGTAACGTTATTAGCGTAGCCAGTAGTAGTTGGTTAGCAAGCTCTAGCGTGTTTTTTATTCATTTTTAGAAATGGTAGCGTATAGTTTTAGCGACCCTCACCTTTCCAACCCTTAACCTGTTTGTTTTGTTCCCAAACAAAAAGATGGTTACGGTACATTAGAAACCCCCTTCGCTGACCTACTTTTGAATGCTGACCTACGTGTAACACTAGCGTGTGGTTGTTTCAGAGTAACCCAGGCAGCCCTTACAACCTGGCCTACAAGTACGACTACGATTACGCCGTGGTCTTTAACATTGTCCTGTGGCTGATGATCGTGTTAGCTTTATCCGTCATCGTGATCTCGTACAACCTCTGGAACATGGATCCCGGATATGACAGCATCATCTACAGGATGACCAATCAGAAGATCCGAATGGACTGATGTCGTCCGCCGCATTCCATTCCATTTTGTGTTTTGTATTTGAGTGCATTTGAATGTGTTTTATTTTTGATGTGTGCATCACAGAATTGCTTGTATAAATGCTATGACGCAATCAAACACAGATATAAAGATTATTTATTAATGCCTGTTGATAAATGGAGAAATAAAATAGCTTGCGACATTTCTTAATCGTCGTGTCTTGTAGATTTGCATAATGTGAATCTACTGAAGAGGAAAATCTGATGTAAAGAATTGAAATCTAACTCTATTTATTGTTTGTTCACTTCGTCGTGCTGTTTTCCTTCCTGAGTACTGGATATGGTGGAATTGCTCCATTGCCATGTACATTTGTTTAATTGAATAAACGTCGTTTTCATTGAATATAACTATAAAGTAGAAAAGAAGACATTTTAAGTGTGACTGTTGTGTACAAGGCCGTAACCATTTCTTGAGCATTGAACATTTTTAATAAGGTATAGAACTAGAACGTTCAAGGAAATGCCAAATCTAATTCTAGTAGGGAAGGAATAATTTTTAACTATTTGCAAATAATATTTTAAAGTATGCACACATTCACTCATTTGTATGCCTAATAAGGCGAAAACACAATGTTACTTCACTTGTCTGGTCACGCTCAGTTTCAGGAATTACATGAATCACGTATATGATGCCAAAACGGCCATATTTGTGGGGAAAAAAGGTAATTTGCGTCACAGTATATTACAGCCTACTGTGATTTGATTGGTCAAGACTCGTGTCAATCATTTTGACGCTGAGACAGCGGGAGGCAGATTAGACTGAAAATGTAACTGTTAAATACTTGTAAAAGTTCTCACAGATACAGATCGGTCATCCTATCAAACTTGTTTCCCTCAATATGGTGGTTACGGCCCTGGTTGTACAACAAAATTAAAAAAAGATGTTGTACAAAAATGTACAAATGTAAGTGTAACCCAAATAAAAAACTCCATCCTGCATCCTGTTTTAATGTGTTTGAGTACAAGTGCACATTACAACACTTTACTGAGGAAAACCATTTACAGAAAGTTTAAAACACTCCTGATGTTTTTCCTGAAACATACGAGAATTGCATTGCAGCAATCTTGAAGCCTTGACCTTTTAACTAGATTTTGATTTAATGCTTGTAGACATTTCGCTGTTGTTCTCGAGTTGTTTGTTTAGAAACAGGAATTGGCACTTTTACCAATCTGTGCACATGATACAAACGTGGTTACACTAGAGTCACTGTTGTCAGCCTGTAGCCTGTATTTCTTGACATCTTGTACTTCGTTCAACGTTGTATCATGATTAATGTTTTTGCACTTTTATTCAAGAACTTCCACTAGGGAAAAGTAGTTTTCTGACCTAGTATGATGGGGGTTTTTTTGGGTACTTGTCAGCTGGTTAGATTTGGGAGACCAGCTAAACACCAGCTTGGCTGGGGTCCAACTAAATCATGTTAAACCAGCATAGTTACCACATAAACTAAAAGCTATTACAATCATTTAGCAACTTTGTTTCTCAAAAACTTCAATAATTTACTTTACAATAAACTAATTATACTTGTTAACATGAGTTAATTCATTACGTATCATTAACAATGAACAACAATGTTTACAGTATTTACTAATTCAGGTTAAATGTTAATTCATAAATATACTGATGCTGTTGATTTTGATTCTTACATTAATTTGATGGTAATTTGAAACGTTAAAAATGTATTTGTATATGTAGAATTAACATTAACCAGGATTAATAAGTAATTTAATGTTGACACATTGAACCTTATTGTAAACTGTAACCACATCAATAAAGATTGATCTGTTAACATGTCTAAGGTACTTGGTAGCAACACACAACAAAATTAAATAAGTAAATAACATGGTTTCATTCAAACGGTGATGGAAACACGACCTTTATAAAACATAATCGTACAAAAAAAATAAGGGTGGACTCACAGAAGGTGTCAAACTACCACATTTAACAACTTTGTAGACTGCAAGATGTGTTGATCTCTGCTCGTGATTGTCTAGGATGTGGCTTTGGTTTCTGAAGAAGTGCATAAGTGCTGTTTGTCTGAATGGGGGTTTCTCCTCTGGAATATGTGGACAGCTCGATTTCAGAATACTACGAGAACAATAACAATGAAATTAGGCACTTTATAAACCTCTTCACCATGCATGTGCACACGGTTTGGTTGATTTTGTTAAACATTTGTGAATTCGTTGAGCATCCAGTAGTTATTTTAGCGAACTCTTGTGTTTCACGGTTGCTAAAGATGTTTCGCAAAACGTCATGAGTTTTAAACTCTGATGAATGATGCTGTCACCATCATTTCACAACTAATGAGTTTCTAAACACCTCCAGCTACTTGAGAAACGCTAGGAAGAACTTTAGTTGTTGCCGGGAAATTTGGGAAACATTTTGTACTATGAACTTGAAATGGTGATTGAATCATTCAGCAATATAAGTCTTACCTGTGCCGTGTTTAAGGCCTCAAGCGACGCTGGTTTGACATTCTGGGGTTGTTGTCGACTTTTTCTTGGCTTCTTAAGTTTGAGCATTAACAGACCTGAAGTAGCGCATTACATTTTGGTTGTTATCATCATGAAATTAATATAATACACATACATAATGAAACAATACTTCAGTACATTTCAAAGATACTCTTCATAAAGGAATACACTAAACTTAATTTCAATGAAACCGAGGAGATTCATTTGAACATTTGATCATGTTTTTTGTACTTTCAACTTGATTGTATCAGATATCTCACCTATTATTGCAATAATCAGCACAGTGTTCAATAGGAAGGATGTAACGGTCAGAATCCTGTGAAAATTGGGTCTTGTTTCACAATGTGTTTGATTATGATCGTTGCATTCTGTTTGATTTTGGTCATGGGCAGATTCTGTTTAAATAGAAGAGTTGTAAGTTTTGTGCTTTTAGTGCCAAATATGATTAAAAACCTCTGATAAAGGAAAAAACACATTTATTTCAGTAATGCTGGGTACACATTATACAAGATAATCAGGCTGATTTTGGGCCGATTTCTCCCCTTCTGACAATCCTAGGTAAAGTCCTGATTATCTCGGTGGTTGTACAGATTATTTGATCAGATTTTCCTGTGGTGTGAAGTGTGTTAAGAGTGTCTGAATCTGCTCGGAAGAACGTCGGAGGCGCCCGATCGCGGATCAGAAATCCTGATGTGTGGGGGGAACATCGCGGCACACCACACACTATAGGAGCAAAACGGTTAAATCTAGGATTTTTTTGTCCTCGTGTTTGTGGTCTCTCACATTTTGAAGATTTTATTATAAGATTTTAAAAATCTTTTAGTGTGTACCCAGCATAAACGTAGCTATAAACGTAGTATATTCTAACACTTGATGTGTTAATTATAAATGTAATTTAGAAATACTTACCAGTAGTGTAAAGTCTGGTGCCATTGCTGAGCTGTAGAGTCCTGCCTGTTTTTGCACAATAATATATTCCTAATTCATTGATAGTTATGTTCCTAATAAATAAACGGCTTAAAGTTTGTAACAAACATTTGTCTTTAAATCTTTTATCATAAAACTGAGGTGTTGTAGATTCTGATGTGAAGGTCCGCAGTATTAGCACTGGAGAATCTGTCAGGTTCTGGAAAACCCAGTAAATATCTTTTACATCAATCTGACAGTCTAAAGACACGTTTTGCCCTAAATTCACCCGTTTAGAAATTAAACACTGTGCAGTTTGACACCACACCAGTAGAACTGTGAAGATAAAACACATATAGTAAAGCACAAAACTCTTGAAATCAATCTTGAAAACTATTCAGTCATGTGAAGAGCATTCTGAAATTACACTGAGTAACTTACAGAAGAGTAAAAGCGGCGGCGTCCTCATTCTGTGGTTGTTTTGCTCATATGCAGTAAGATGGTTAACTTAACTACGAATCTGAGCGGAAGTGCTAACACAGATCTGCAGAAAAAAAATTAAAAGGAAACCACCAGACACCCTTGAAAAGAGGAAGTTGAACTTGCACTGACCAGACTGTTTACTGCTATTAAAGCATTTAAGAAGATCAAAGTGCATGAGATAAAGTGTTTGATTTGGCAAAGTAACTTCAACTGTCAATAGGTTTTACTTTTGATTAATTAAATTGCTATAATATATTTATAATAATATAATATTATTAGCACCTGAACTATAGGTCTAATTCTGAAGCAGATTTTTTGTTTTCCTCCCGGCAAAACTTCAGGCCTACTTGTAACTAATGTGTCTGGGTGGTTCTGCCAGTGCCAGCATTGGTTTTGCTGACCTAGTTTCACGTAGCAGTGTGCTTTCAGACACTTTAAAGGTGCTGGTGATTGTCTTCAGAAACATTTTTTGTTATGCTGGTTGAAAGTCTCTTCACATCCCAATAGCAATCATTTAGCAGTCTAAATGTGTTTGTCTGTATTTATATATTCTGTGGAAGGTGTAGGATCAAGAAATGTTTGAGCGTTTTAATATGCTTTCCTACCTGCCTTTCAACGTATGTATTAGCCTAACTCTGCGCACCCGTTCGCGCGACAGATACTCTCACCGCGTTCAACAGGTAAACTTCAACAACCCGATCTTCCTTCCTGGTTTTGTAGTACTTTTAAAGATTTCTCACCAGTGAATGGCACATGATGTAGCCAAGTGGTTAATCCAGTCCTCGTGCCAGCTCGTTATAAGTGAGCTCCGTGCATGCACTGTTTTCCGATCGATATGATCCCTACACAGTGTTCATTGCTCCCTACTCCCTGAGCAGGGGAAAATCCGTTGAAGTTTACTTCACTTCAAAACATGGGCTGGAATTGGTAACCTATGTAGCCTATTGTAGTAATGTTGTCTCTGGTCTGTGAGTGTAAATGCGTTCATGGGGCGTGGCTTTGGACGGCGATTGCAGGGAGGTTGGGACGTTCGCTTTCAGTGCTATCAGTCTAAAGTTAGCATTTTCCAAGATCTCCTACTGCACCTTTAACTGTCAGTTCCACTTTTTGAGCATAGACCCGAAAAGGACATTTCCAACTTAAATTGTTATAAATTGTGAATGCTTTGGAGCACAGACTTAAGGTTGGTCTCTTTTTAAAGAAGACACTTTGCAGATTATTGTCGAAGTGAAAAGTTATCAAATGTATATTACAAAAAAGTTATGGAAGTTTAAGTTTATGAAAATATAAAATGTAAATATTAAAATATTCATATTTTATAAAAAAGTATATATATATTATAAAAAACAAAGCATGTTTTACTCTAAAACTGCTAGAAAACTGCTTTGTGTTCCAAATTTGAGGTTGATATCTCAAAAAATTTGATTTTGTATGGGCGTGGTATCCCTCAATCCCTCATCAAACCCCATTAGTAACCATATAAGGGCGCCTCAATTTCCATATATTGTTTGAGTGACCTGAAACATGTTTTTCCATACTTTTCTCAATAATTATTAAGTAGACATCACATTCAGAAGTATTAAGGGCAGTATTTGATTTCAATTCAAAGTCTAAAAAACACAAAAAGGCATATGACGAGAACCTTAGACCTATGTTACAGTTCACGCTGCATCGCTGCACGCCGTTTTTTTCTTTTTAGTCAAAAGTCAAGTCAAGTCAAGTCACCTTTATTTATATAGCGCTTTTAACAATACAGATTGTGTCAAAGCAACTGAACAGCATTAATTAGGAAAATAGTGTGTCAATAATGCAAAATGACAATCGTAAACACTTTTAGACCTTTTTTTTCCCTCCAAAAATAGAATGGATGTTATCTTTTGAACACTTAAACACCAAAGTATAAAAAAGTTGCGCATATCCCACAAACCCACACAGGGCTCAGGTGCAGGACAAAAAAAAAGTGACAGTGAAAGGTGACCCATACTTGGAATTAGTGCTCTGCATTTAACCCATCCAAAGTGCACACACACAGCAGTGAACACACACACACACACACACACGGAGCAGTGGGCAGCCATTTATGCTGCGGCACCCGGGGAGCAGTTGGGGGTTCGGTGCCTTGCTCAAGGGCACCTCAGTCGTGGTATTGAAGGTGGGAGAGAGCGCTGTACATTCACTCCCCCACCTACAATCCCTGCCGGTACGAGACTCAAACCCACAACCTTTGGGTTATGAGCCCAACTCTCTAACCATTAGGCCACGACTTCCCCTAAAAGTAAAACTATACAACGTATTGTCTGTTTGTATTGTCGTGTATTGTGACATCTTCAAATTTGTGCCTGACGAAGACCTGATGGTCGAAACGTTGTAATAAATCATTCTTATGGAGCAGTTATATCAGTGTGCGGACAGTACGTTTGTATTTTTGCTATATCTTTTGAACACTTGACATGAAAATGAATGGATGTTTTTACTGATTTTTCATGATTTCATATGTGCATCACTATTTCAAAAGGTCAGAACTCGCTCTCTGACTCTGATGAGTACTCTTCTTGCAGATTAATAAATTACAATAGCTCTGTACAATATTTAATAAATGACCAAATATGAAAACTAGAGTCTTTAGGCTTTCAAATGATATAGTTTGTCAAGATTACTTTAGGTTCAGACTAAGATATTACTGTTTAAAACATGTGCTGTTTCTTATGTCTAGCGGTGATTCTTTTCCGCCTCCTACAGGACATTTAAGGTACTACACTTTATTTTGCCGTTTACTTTCGGTTTCTCTCAGTGAACGCAGTCAAGAAGAACGTGCATGCAGTTCCTATGGGTTATTGATTCCATCGTTTAAACCTTGGAAATATATGTCTGTAAGTGCTAAATTTTATACTAAATAGTGCTTTAAGTGTTGTGTAGATTAAAGTAAGTGTAGATCGGGATTATTGTTATATTTTGTTATAAACAGACATGATTCGCCTTATTGGTAGCGTACTTTGTTTTAGCGTACTGCTAATTTCTCTTCTGTTTGTACATAATCTCATTTGAATATAATTTCTTGACATGTACATTACTTTAAATTACGTTACAAAAGGAACTATGTACAACATCGAACTGTAATGTTAAGATGGATGTGTATGTAAATGTGTACATAATGTTCATACATATTTTTTCTTGTTTGTAGTTTTACATAAAAGAATTGAGAAGAACAATCACCAGTAAAGTCACTAAAGTTATGAAAACTGCTTTCTGGAGTTCTTTTCTGAAAGTGTACGCTATCTGTTAAGCCTTTGCTCAAGCTACGCAACTGGTCAGAACAGAAGAGTAAAAAGACATTTACACAGCGGATTAAGATAGCGGAATCACACGGCCATTGTTACATTGCATTGCACATCTCTTCAGCAGCAAGTATGGAGTCACACAGTGATGAGAAAGATACCTCTCGAGCCTTTGAGATTAGATCACAAGCTTCTAGCTGCAAGTCATCACAAAGATCAAGTCGGTCATCAGCCAGTGTGGCAGCGACTCGGGCTCGAGCTAAAGCAGAAGCAGCTCGAGCTAAAGCATCTTATGCTGAAAAAGAAGCAGCTATGATGAGGAAAAAAGCAGAAGTAGAAGCAGATCTATTCTTGCTACAATCTCAAAAAGAAGCAACTGCAGCGTTTGCTGAAGCAGCGATTTATGAAGCAGCAGCTGACATTGAGGAGGGAAATATAGACGAATTGGACCATGAGACACACTCAGTTCGCACTCAGCGTACTAAGGAGTATGTTCAGAAGCATACAGTAGAACAACATCAGCAGCAGTTTCCTGATACTCCGATTCTACAGTCATCCTTAAGGAATGCTGAACCCCTTCTGTGTGAAGCTACAGTAACATCTCCACGTGTATATCCATCTTATGGAATGGAGGAATTAAAAATAAAACAGGAGACAATGGTTAACCAGAGAGATAAATATCATGGACATCACTCCACTTTCCAAGCATCTCCAGCTCCCAGCTTTAAAGCTCCCATGGTTAGTCTGCCATATACATCTGATTTAGCTAACTACATGGTAAGAAAAGAGATGGTGAGTTCTGGTCTTGTGAAGTTCGATGATCACCCAGAAAACTACTTGGCCTGGAAATCCTCTTTTCAAGATGTCACAAAAGACCTCGGACTAACAGCCAGAGAAGAGCTCGACCTTCTCACAAAATGGCTCGGCCCAGAGTCATCCATGCAAGCTAAACGGATCAGATCGGTTCATGCACACTATCCTATAGCAGGTGTCCGTATGCTTTGGCAGCGATTGGAAGAGTGCTACGGGTGCCCAGAAGTAATTGAGAATGCGCTGTTGAGGAGCTTGGAGGAGTTTCCAAAGATTTCTAACAGAGATGGACAAAGACTCAGAGAGTTAGGAGACATGCTTATGGAATTGGAATCTGCAAAGTCAGGCAGATATTTACCTGGTTTAGTAATTCTTGACACAGCAAGGGGAGTTAATCCCATCATTGAGAAGCTTCCCTTTAATCTGCAGGAAAGATGGATCACTCTTGGTGCTAAGTATAAAGAGGATTATTATGTCTCATTTCCACCATTTTGGTTCTTTGTGAGGTTCATTTTTGACCAAGCAAGAATAAGAAATGATCCCAGTTTTTCGCTATCTATGCTATGCCATCCTAAACAGGAGAAATGTTCACGGGTCAGCAACAAAATACCTGTGTCAGTAAGGAAAACGGAAGTGCTAACCACAGTTTCAAGTTCTAAAGCCAACCAACCTCCAGATCCTGGTAAGCAATGTCCAATTCACAATAAGCCACATCCGTTATCAAAGTGCCGTGGGTTTAGAGGAAAACCGCTGGATGAAAGAAAAACGTACCTCAAAGAACAGTCTATCTGCTTCAGGTGTTGCGGTTCCATTAAACACATAGCAAAGGAATGTGCGGCAGCTGTTAAATGTAGAGAGTGTAACAGTGATCGCCACGTCTCTGCAATGCACCCAGGGCCTGCTCCATGGGCAGTGGAATCTCCAGTAACACGGCAAGAGCAAGGCGGGTAGCCTGAAGGTGATGTATCATCTGAGGTTACTTCTAAGTGCACAGAAATCTGTGGCAAAGCTCCCAGACCTAGATCATGCTCGAAAATCTGTTTGGTTGATGTTTACCCATCTAACTCCCCTGAAAAGGCTAAGAGGATGTATGTAGTTCTGGATGACCAGAGTAACCGGTCTCTAGCAAGGTCTGACTTTTTCGAGCTGTTTGGAATCAATGGAGATTCATTCCCCTATACTTTTCATACATGTGCAGGTACAACAAAGACAATGGGAAGAAGAGCAGACAATTTCATTGTTAGTTCACTGGATGGGAAAACTCAAGTGTCACTTCCCACACTCTTAGAATGCAATATGTTGCCTGAAGATCGTGACGAAATTCCTACACCTGGAATAGCACAATACTTTTCTCATCTCAAGCCAATGGCTGACAAAATACCACCTTATGATGCAAGCGCTTCCATTCTTCTTCTTTTTGGAAGGGACATTCTAAGTGTGCATAAGGTTCGAGAACAGTATAATGGACCTGGTAACAAGCCATATGTTCAGCGTCTTGACTTAGGCTGGGTCATTGTGGGAGAAGTGTGTATGGGAGGAGTACACAAGCCCGAGACTGCAAATGTTTTCAGAACAAACATACTGCTAAATGGACGCACATCTTTTTTCTCACCCTGCTCGAAAGGAATTCAGGTCAAAGAACAGTTTGGCACTCCAAATGATCAATACAAATCCACTCTACCTTGCTGTCCAGTCTCAAGCTGTTTTACAGATCACCTTGGTGACAAAGTCTTTCAGAGGACTCCTGAGGATGATAAGCTTTCACTGTCTGTTGAGGATGACATCTTCCTTGATGTTATGAACAGAGAAATGTACATAGATGAGTCAAACCACTGGGTAGCTCCCTTACCATTTCGTTTACCTCGCAGCCCACTGCCAAACAACCGAGACCAAGCAATGAAGCGTCTTACTGTCCTGCAGCGCACCTTACAAAGGAAACCAGAGATGGCTAAACACTTTGTGGAGTTTATGCGAAACATGTTCGTCAACAAACACGCAGAAATAGCTCCCCCACTTCAGCCTGATGAAGAATGCTGGTATTTACCAATATTTGGTGTGTACCACCCTCTGAAACCTGGGAAGATTAGGGTCGTCTTCGATTCTAGTGCGCAATATGAAGGCATCTCGTTGAATAGCATTCTTCTTCGTGGACCAGATCTAAACAACAAGCTCCTGGGGGTCCTGATGCGCTTTCCTACCGGTCGCTCACCCAGCAATCTGCTATCCGTCCTCCCTGTAAATCAGGTGTCTGGTCACAGCTGATGTAGAACAAATGTTCTACTGCTTCAAGGTCAGGGAAGATCACCAAAACTTTCTGAGGTTTCTGTGGTTCAAGGATAATGATCTCTCCAAAGAAATCACAGAGTACCGAATGACAGTTCATGTTTTTGGGAACAGCCCGTCTCCAGCCGTGGCAATCTTTGGGATGAGACGAGCAGCTGAGTTTGGAGAAGAGGAGCATGGTAGAGAAGCCAAGCACTTTGTCCACAGAAATTTTTATGTGGACGACGGCCTGATCTCTGTATTCAGTGCAGCTGAAGCCATCAGTCTACTAAAAAACACCAAAAACATGTTGGCTGAGTCAAACATTAAGCTCCACAAGATTTCATCAAACAGTCATCAAGTCATGGAAGCATTCCCTCCATCTGAAAGAGCAAATGACCTGAAGGATCTGGATTTGAGTGTTGATCCTCTACCTCTCCAACGAAGCTTAGGGTTGAGTTGGAACTTAGAGACTGACTGTTTCATCTTTCAGGTATCTACAGAAGTTAAACCATTCACACGACGGGGCATACTTTCAACAGTTAACAGTCTCTACGATCCTTTGGGATTTGTTGCCCCTGTTACCATGCAGGGTAAGGCCTTGGTAAGAGATCTGTCATCAGAGCAGTTTGACTGGGACATGCCACTCCCAGCTGATAAAGAGGCCCAGTGGAAAGCATGGACAGATTCTTTAATAGATCTCAAAGAAGTCCAGATTCACAGACCCTATGTACCAGTCTCTATGTCCTACACTTCCAAGAGAGAGGTAATCATTTTTGCTGACGCTTCTACATTAGCCATATCAGCGGTTGCCTATCTCAGGGTTGTAACTACAGACGGTCAGTGTCACATTGGGTTTGTTATGGCCAAATCAAAGTTGGCGCCATACCCTGCTAACACAGTGCCACGTCTAGAGTTGTGTGCGGCTGTTCTTGCTGTCGAACTGGCAGGACTGATTAAAGAAGAGTTGGATGTGGATCTAACTGCAGTAAAATTCTACACTGACAGTAGAATCGTTTTAGGATACATCTACAACACATCCCGACGATTCTATGTGTATGTTGCTAATCGAGTAGCGCAAATCAGACGTTCCACAAAGCCAGAACAGTGGCATCACGTTGATTCAGACCTGAATCCAGCAGACCTCGGTACCAGATTCATTCCAGCAGCTGTCCTACCTCACACTAAGTGGTTCTCTGGTCCAGAATTCCTCCATCAGCCTATTCTCGGGGACACTCCTGAAAATGAATCGTGTGAGCTTGTAGAGCCAGAGAAGGATCAGGATATTCGCCCTCAGGTGGTAACCTTGACCACGAAGACGACAGAACAGTCTCTAGGATCACACAGATTCGAGCGCTTCTCTGAATGGAGATCCCTTGTAAGAAGTATAGCCACGCTTGTCCATGTTGCAAAATCATTTTCTCAAGAGAGAAATACAGGAGATTGCAACGGCTGGCATTGGTGCAAAAACATCTCCAGTCTGAACGCACACAAGCAAAAACTTTCATTATTAAATGTGTGCAGCAAGAGCACTATAAAGATGAACTCAAGAGTTTGGAGAAAGGTGAGGAAATCTCACAGCGAAGCACTCTGAAGAAACTATCTCCCTTTGTAGACAGCGAAGGACTGATTCGAGTAGGAGGTCGCTTACAATCAGCAGAACTGTCTGAACAAGAGAAACACCCACTAATAATTCCAGCAAGTCAACACATAGCCACGCTGTTGGTCAGATACTACCATGATCGAGTGGCACATCAAGGACGACATCTAACTGCCGGTGCACTACGTTCAGCAGGTCTCTGGATTGTAAAAGAAACTAAACTAATCAACGTGTGATTCATCAGTGCGTTATCTGTAGGAAGTTAAGAGGAAGACTCGAAGAACAGAGAATGTCAGATTTACCTATGGACAGAGTGAAAGTGGATCCTCCATTCACTCATGTGGGCCTGGATGTTTTTGGGCCATGGAACATAATATCACGCCGCACTAGAGGGGGCAGCGCTGAAAGTAAAAGATGGGTTGTCATTTTCTCTTGCTTAAGTACAAGGGCTGTCCATCTGGAAGTCATTGAGTCCATGTCAACCTCAAGTTTCATTAATGCCCTCAGACGGTTCTTGGCAGTTCGCGGACCAGTCAAACACTTCAGATCCGACAGAGGAACTAATTTCATCGGAGCCTGTCGAGAACTGAACATCAATGCCGATGATCCAGAACTAAAAGGTTACTTGCAGGAGCAAGGTTGTGTTTGGACATTTAATGCTCCCCACTCTTCCCACATGGGAGGAGCTTGGGAAAGAATGATCCACATAACATGGCGCATTCTGAATGCATTGCTGCTAAAAATTTGTCTTTCCCGTCTTACCTATGAGGTTTTGACTACTCTCATGTCAGAGGTCATGGCAGTAATGCATGATAGATCTTTACTTCCTATTTCTTCTGATCCTGACACACTGGAAGTCCTATCACCTGCAATGCTTCTCAACCAAAAGGCTAGTACTGTATCAGCACCTTTTGGGGACTTTGACATTAAGGACCTCTACAAGAAAGAATGGAGACAAGTTCAGTGTCTGGCGGATGCTTTCTGGAAAGCTTGGAGGAGAGACTATCTTGCAACATTGCAAGTACGGAGGAAATGGACTGAGAAAAGACAGAACCTTGAGGAAGGTGATGTTGTCTTGCTTAAGGACTCCAATGTGAAACGTAATGAGTGGCCGATTGGACTCATTGTGAAAACCATACCCAGCAGTGATGGTAAAGTGAGGAAGGTGGAGGTAAAGATAATTAGAGAAGGATCTGCAAAGGTATACCTAAGGCCTGTCTCGGAGGTAGTTCTACTCCTGCCTAGGAAGTCACAGAAGAATCAATAGTGGTATAATAATTTATTATACCAGGCGGGGAGTGTGCTGTTTCTTATGTCTAGCGGTGATTCTTTTCCGCCTCCTACAGGACATTTAAGGTACTACACTTTATTTTGCCGTTTACTTTCGGTTTCTCTCAGTGAACGCAGTCAAGAAGAACGTGCATGCAGTTCCTATGGGTTATTGATTCCATCGTTTAAACCTTGGAAATATATGTCTGTAAGTGCTAAATTTTATACTAAATAGTGCTTTAAGTGTTGTGTAGATTAAAGTAAGTGTAGATCGGGATTATTGTTATATTTTGTTATAAACAGACATGATTCGCCTTATTGGTAGCGTACTTTGTTTTAGCGTACTGCTAATTTCTCTTCTGTTTGTACATAATCTCATTTGAATATAATTTCTTGACATGTACATTACTTTAAATTACGTTACAAAAGGAACTATGTACAACATCGAACTGTAATGTTAAGATGGATGTGTATGTAAATGTGTACATAATGTTCATACATATTTTTTCTTGTTTGTAGTTTTACATAAAAGAATTGAGAAGAACAATCACCAGTAAAGTCACTAAAGTTATGAAAACTGCTTTCTGGAGTTCTTTTCTGAAAGTGTACGCTATCTGTTAAGCCTTTGCTCAAGCTACGCAACTGGTCAGAACAGAATAAAACATGTAACGACAAGTGGGCCCACCGGTGGGCCAGTGACAGTTAACAGGTATGCCATAGTCTTCTTAGCCGCATTGCTATTTGATACGCCTCTGGAACATGGATACAGATAACACTCCAAATAGTAGAGAGAACATCTGGCAATGTTCTCCTTAAGTTATGAACAAACATTGTTTTAGTAACATTAATAGAATGTTCATTCAAAGTTATGGTCTTTAATAACGTTCTAAAAACGTTAGCATAAAAATGCTATTTTTAACGCTAAACATTTTTGTTCTATAACGTTTTAGTTGGAGGTTTGTCTAATGGGTTTTATTTTTACTACTCGTTTCAGAAAGTTCGGGAACATTCAAAAGGAACATTTCCCAAAATGTTGTCAAAATTATAAAATAAAATAATAATCCCTTAACATTTGTATGACCAAGAATTTTATTTTTTAAACATTGAACATTTCGAACGTCCAGGGAACGTTAAGAAATAAAGTTTTCCAATAACGGGAACATTAGCAAAACATTGTTATAACATATTTTTGTCAGCTGGGATGCAAGATTGTATCCCTCAGAATCCTACCCTTCTTGGACCTGCGATTCTTTTGACTGAACAAATCCAGCTATTGGTAAGTATGTAATTACAACAATACATTATTGAATATTTCTTCTGTATGTGTTAAGTTTGTTGGCAAACTAAGCCTTCTGGATTTACAGGATGACCAATCTGAAGATTCAAATGAGCCGATCGACTTCACCTCAAATAACAGTTCATTTCTAAAACCCATAGCTAGCTTTACCAGATTCGACCAAACAAATAATACAAATTTATATACTGGCACAGAAATATATGCAAAATAGTTAGCTTATAAGGCCATTAGCCTACTCAAAAGCCTCAGAACCGAACTTGTGTAATTCAATAAAACTTGGTGTATTACATCTCAAACACATGAGATGATTTTTAACACATTTATTAATTGTAGTCTAATATATTTTATTGACAAATATCCGGATCAGTGTGAGTGAAGTTTACTTAAAGGGGTCATATGATGGTGTGAGTGAAGTTTACTTAAAGGGGTCATATGATGCGATTTCAATTTTTCCTTTCTCTTTGGAGTGTTACAAGCTCTTGGTGCATAAAGAAGATCTGTAAAGTTGCAAAGACTAAAGTCTCAAAACCAAAGAGAAAATCTTTATCAAAGTTAAGACTCTGCCAAACCCCCCTAAAACGGCTCGTTCTAACAAGCCCCCACATGTCTACATCACTATGTGGGAAGATTTGCATAACGCCGCCCAAATGTTCACGCAAAGAAAGAAGGCGTAACTTTTATTCTTGCTGTAGTATTGTTGACGCTGCACTACTTTCACCGTGAACATAGAGCATAGAGGAGAAACAATAATGTACAGTATGTGGAAAATAATGTGTTTTTTTTACTTTAAACCGCATAAACACATTTCATTACACCAAATACACAAAATAATGTTCTTTTTAGCAGCATCAGATGACCCCTTTAAGTTTACTTGTGCTACTTAAATCAGCAGGTAGAGGGCATTTAAAGGCAAGTTTTGATGCTAAAACCTACATTCTCTCCGAGACAAAACATTGCTCTGTTTGTATACATGTAAACAAACTTATATAGAAGATAGAAACATGAAAGTACTTTTCAGTTAATAAGCAGCCCGTGACTAGAAGAGAACGAGCGCATCATGACTGCAGCTGCGTGAGCGACTCTACTGTTAACAAATATCAATTTCCTGTCTATAATAAATGATTTATTTCTTCTGTGGAATACAAAAACACGTGGTGGGCAGAATGGCAGTCTCATGAATGAATGATGACAGGATAATTTATTTTTGGGTGAACTCATATTCAGTATCTATACTACTACTACTAATTATATTCAGACCACTAAAAACTAGTTATTATACAGAACTTGTATTAACATTTATCAAGGCAAGAACAAAGAGAAGCTATTCTGAAAAGAGCTTGGGAATTTTGCAAACATCAAACTGCAAAAAGCAAGAATATTTTATTGTCATTATTTAGCAGAATATATTTCTATTCGACTGTATGATTTACACTTGATTATGTTTGTCTAGGTTTTGTTTTGGGATTTTTGAAATGGAACAAAAGTGAAACTCCACTTCAATGCCCTTGCGTGGAATTTTACCGAGGAATTTACCAATTAATTCTTTAAAAATCCTACAATGTGATTTTCTGGATTTTTTTTTCTCATTTTGTCTCTCTCATAGTTGAGGTATACCTATGATGAAAATTACAGGCCTCTCTCATCTTTTTAAGTGGGAGAACTTGCACAATTGGTGGCTGACTAAATACTTTTTTGCCCCACTGTATAGGCTCTTTCATCGTATAAGAGATGCTGTAGATTCTGATGTGAAAGCTCGCAGCATCAGAACTGGAGAATCTGTCCGTTTCTGGAAAACCCAATAATTCTCTTTTCCATCAATCTGACAGTCTAAAGTCACATTTTCCCCTAAATTCACCCGTTTATCAGTTAAACTCTCTGTAGTTTGACACACCAGCAGCAGACCTGCACAGAAACACACAGATCATTCAGATTCAGATTATTTCTGCTAGACAAGAATTCAACACATGCCGCTCATAATAAAAACAGAACAAGATCTTGCATGAACTTAAACTTACAACAGAGTAAAAGCTGCACTGTCCTCATTCTGTGGTTGTTTAACTCAAATGCAATAAGATGGTTAACTTTACTGCGAATCCGAGCGGAAGTGCAGCAGAACTTATTTTCTGTGTGTTCAGGTTGAAGTTTATAGCGTTCATAGAGGACATGCTCCTGCTGAGCTGCAGAAAATAGACAATTAACCAAATGACTCACTGAAATGAAGCAAGTTCAACCTGATTCATTTATTGTAAGTGATGCTTCATTTTGAGAAAAAAAAAATAGATAGATAGGCCTATCTTACCTTCAGCTCAAAATCAGTCCATAATTGTTATTTCAGGTTTAATGCAACTAATACAAAACAAAAATGTTGGAAAACAGGTGTATATCATGTAAGATGCATCATATCCTGCAGATTCATCAAATTCTTACAGACATTAAAAATAACTTTCTGGTAACGGTTGCTGTCTTTACTCATTCCAGACCAATTGAACAAACACATGAGAGGCAAAAGCAAAATGGAAATGCTCAAACATTATAAAATGTCATTTGTAACTTTTACCCCCTTCTTGATGCATTTTATAAGTAAACCAGAAGCTTAAAAGAAGCATGTGATGTTTTCGTACAAGGTTTTAGGTTACTAAGTGTTAATCATGATAATGTGTTTAGTTCAGTCCAAGACAAAGTGATGCAATTCAGTTCCATAAGACAATATAGTGTCTGAAAAAAAGGGTTTGGATGAAACAGTTGTGTAACCTCCAGATGTGGACACCCAATTTTCACTTTCTGTTTTGTGTCCAGACCATATTTAATCAAATATCAAAATGAGCATGTCGGCATATTATGGTTTATTTTCATTAAAGCTGTTCAGTCTTCCGAAATCTCTTCCGTGTCAGACTTTCATATCTTTTTATATTGTTTTGAAAGATATTTTCTATGTATATTATATATTTTAAATTTAATGACACACACACAAAAAAAAGCAAGTGAAAGTTGTGTCTAAATTTCAAATCAAGCTCATCTGGAGGTTACACTATTGTTGACACAATTGTGAATCATCCAGACTCTATTTTCAGACATTACGTGATGGAACTGAATTGCATCACTTTTCCTAAAAGGACATTTGTCTTGGACCGAATCATTAAAAATAAACATCTCTTAATAAATGTTACTTTTTTATATTAATTAGAAAAACTGAGCTCTTTTTATAATTTTATATCATTTTATAATTACAATTTCCATAACGATTTGCTGACATAAATATTTTTACTCAGTCAGTATAATCTATCTGTACCCTATAGATGTTTGCTTTTATTGATCAGTTTTGTCTCTCATGTGTCTGTTCAATTGGTCTGGAATGAGTAAAGACAGCAACCATTACCAGAAAGTTACTTTTAATGTTATTTTGATTAGTCTGCAGGATATGACATGACATCATTTCCAATAGAAAAGTTGTTGGAAACTTTGTGTGTGTGTTTTAGATTTGATCAAATTAAACATACACGGAAAAAAATGACTGTAAAAATGCTACAGTAAAAACCTGTTAAATGGTTAATGGTAAATTCCCCTACTATATACGGTGAAAAACTGTATTGGACATTACATGTATTGGACATAAATTTTACGGTAGTATACCATTTTTGGAAGTGAAAAAAAAACGTATAATTTACAGTGAATAACCGTAAATTGACATTCCCAGAATTCCCAGCATTACATTTCAAATTTGATGTTTTTTTGTTGAAATAACTGCTTCTTCTTAGTTTTTTCTTATCAGTTTTGTATATTAGGGTTGTGTGTTACACCTAATGTTGTTAAATGAATGTTTATTGCATTATTTCAGTTTCATGTGTGTTACCATGATGATGTTTAGTATTTGTGTAAATGACACTGTGCACCTTCTATATATACAGTATATATATATATAAAGATCTTGTGCTGGGCTTTGGTTCATCATGTGACTTTCTCATCACCACCTGTTTTTGGTGGTTGTCAGTGTATTTCATTGGTACAAAACAGATATTACTTCAATAGGTTGGTATATTAACAGTATATCAGTTAATGAAAATACGGTATTTAAATGTAAATTTAAGTTAAAACCGTAAAACCTAAAACGTTGCTACCGTTTTTTTTTACGATAAAATTCCGGCAACCACGGCTGCCGTTTTTTTCCGAAATTTTTTTTTTTTTACAGTGTAGCAATTTTGAACTGAAGGTAAGATGCAGATTTGGGCCTTATTTTTTCCAAATGACGCATCACTTTCAGTAAACGAATCAGGTTGAACTTGCTTAATTTCAGTGAGTCATTTGGTTAATTTGATATTTTCTGCAGCTCAGCAGGAGCATGTCCTCTATGAACGCTATAAACTTCAACCTGAACACACACATTCAACAAGCTCACAGAATGAAGACGGTGCTGCTTTCACTCCTCTGTAAGTTTATTTCTGTGTGAGTCAGTGTGATTCTGTCATGATCAGATGATCTGAATGATCTGTTTTCTGTTTGTTCAGGTCTGTTTGTGTGGAATCAAACCACAGAAGCTTTCACTGATCAACGGCTGGTTTTAGGACAGAATGTGACTGTAGTCTGTGAGTTCAGATTAAAAGCCATTATTTGGTTTGTGATGAAACTACCAGCTCGTCCAGAGATGATACAGTGAACTTTCGGATCAGAAAAAAATTAATATTACGATGAAAAATTCCACGACAAATATTCAGAAGGAGACAGAAGCTGCTTAGTAATCAATAATTAATGTCAGTGTTGATGATTTAGGAATTTATTACTGTGTAAATGCAGTTTGGGCTCCAAAGATCCGTGAAGGTATCAGACTGCACACCCCTGGTAAGTGAGAAACTGCAATACATATATATAAATGGCAAGAATTAATTACTTTAGTTTAAAATGTTTTGTAATTTTCTAAGCAATACATTACCTGTAAATTTGTAAAGAAATATCTAGATTGTAATCGATTTTAAACCACTGGTTGTACATCTGAGAATATTATTGTTATGGTTTGGGTGCAATTAAAAGCGCACGACGCTGGAGAAATCCAAATAAAGTCTTTAAAGATAAATCCACAGAAGTAATCCAAGAGTAATGCCGAGTTCACACTGCATGATTTTCAAAGACGTCGCATCACTGTTGTTTTCACACTGCGTGACTATCTGGGGTAGCATTCAGTTGTTGCTGTGTTCACATTGCACGATCGGCGACAGGGGGTTTCACACTGCATGACTTTACAATAGGAAGAATCGCCGACAGCTCTGTCTGGTGCAGGGTTGCCAGGGTTGCTCAAAACTAGCCTGAAAATAGCCCAATTGCTTTCGAGGGGGTCCCCCAGTAAAAATCGCGTTGGGGGGTAAAATACAAATTTTTTATGCAGGGTTCTCCTGAAACATTTTGAACATTTTGAAAAAAAAAATTGAGGAGTTTATGTGGGTGTAAAAAAAAAAGTAACAAATCCTTCCCTCACGGGTCATTTTGATCCACCACTGAAAAAGAATGGAATTTTCAGAAAAAAAATGTGTTTTTTAATTTATTTAATTTTATCACACTTGAACAAGGATCACACACACACACACAAAACTGAGTGGATTCAAGGACTTTATATGGGTGTAATAAAAAATCCTTCCCTCATGAGTCAATTTGACCTGCCATAAGAATGAATGGAATGTCTGAAAAAATTCTTTTTTTTTATTAGATATAAAAAATAATTTAAAAAAATCTGACACAATCCAGAAAAGATTTATATCTAAACGAAGGGCTGAGACTACAGAATATTCTCAAGGCAGAAAACACTCACATACCTCCACACACATGGTACACACACGCACATATAAACACATTATAACATGAATGATTAAGGTAAATAAAATAAAAATCACAAAAAATATACCTACATAAAAATTAAGAAAAGAAATATACAAATGGATCAATATAAGCTTTCTGGACCAAAATAAATCAAATAAAAATGTGTCATTTTTACCCTTCGGGTCATTTTGACCTGCGAGGGACACTTTTGTTGGTAGGGGAGGGACGGATGAAGGGTTAAAATACGTACTACTGTCATTCACTTATACGTTAATTATCATGAAAATTGTAAACTATGTGACTGTATCTAAAAAAAAAAGACCCGGCCACGGCATATACGAATGTTTATACTGTTTACAAGAGATTTCCCTTGGCTTAAGTGTAATAAATTATTTCTTTCTTTTGAAGAACACAAAAGCAGACTTTAAGTCCCAGTGACCATTCAGTTCTCCTTTTGTTTTCAACAGAAAAAAGTCATGCGGTTTTGTATCAACATGATAGTGAATTGTTTATTTATTTATTTATTTATTATTCACATGATACACAGTCAAGCAAGCTGAATAGGCTCATTTATAGCCTAAGACTTTATCATAACAAAAACAGAGAAACCACAGTGAAATTGTTTTTGAGAATTTTGCATTACATACATGGTTAAGTAACAAAAATCAGTCAATCTGAAACAAACAACAGACAAGCTAACGCTATTTTAATCTCATTATTTAACTAAATACACTTCTCTCAAACTGTATGAGATGATTATATCATAGGTTTTTTTCTTTGGCTTTTGAAAAGGAACCAAAGTGTTGTTGTTTGGACGGGACAGACAAAACTCCACTTCAGAAAACTACAGAACAAAAGATACATTAGCTTCTAATGTCCATGTAGAAAGATAATATTCACTAAACACACTGAACGCTGAATAAGAGTGCCGTACCTCTTCATCATTTGTGCTGTAAAGCTGCTCCAGTTCTTCATTTTGACATTGTCGGTGTCTTTTTTTATATTCCTGAAGTTTGAGCTGGAATAGACCTGAAATAACACCTACATTTATGATGAAATATTATACAATTCATCACTATGTATCATAACGTATCAAATAATATACAAGAAAGGAAGTCTTTTATATGATTTATTATTACTGTTTTGTATACATTCAGAACCATGAAATCTCACCTATTATTGCAGAAAACATCACAATGTTCAGTATGGTTGTTATCATCATGAAATTAATATAATACACATACATAATGAAACAATACTTCAGTACATTTCAAAGAAACTCTTCATAAAGGAATACACTAAACTTAATTTCAGTGAAACCGAGGAGATTCATTTGAACATTTGATCATGTTTTTTGTACTTTCAACTTGATTGTATCAGATATCTCACCTATTATTGCAATAATCAGCACAGTGTTCAATAGGAAGGATGTAACGGTCAGAATCCTGTGAAAATTGGGTCTTGTTTCACAATGTGTTTGATTATGATCGTTGCATTCTGTTTGATTTTGGTCATGGGCAGATTCTGTTTAAATAGAAGAGTTGTAAGTTTTGTGCTTTTAGTGCCAAATATGATTAAAAACCTCTGATAAAGGAAAAAACACATTTATTTCAGTAATGCTGGGTACACATTATACAAGATAATCAGGCTGATTTTGGGCCGATTTCTCCCCTTCTGACAATCCTAGGTAAAGTCCTGATTATCTCGGTGGTTGTACAGATTATTTGATCAGATTTTCCTGTGGTGTGAAGTGTGTTAAGAGTGTCTGAATCTGCTCGGAAGAACGTCGGAGACGCCCGATCGCGGATCAGAAATCCTGATGTGTGGGGGGAACATCGCGGCACACCACACACTATAGGAGCAAAACGGTTAAATCTAGGATTTTTTTTGTCCTCGTGTTTGTGGTCTCTCACATTTTGAAGATTTTATAAGATTTTAAAAATCTTTTAGTGTGTACCCAGCATAAACGTAGCTATAAACGTAGTATATTCTAACACTTGATGTGTTAATTATAAATGTAATTTAGAAATACTTACCAGTAGTGTAAAGTCTGGTGCCATTGCTGAGCTGTAGAGTCCTGCCTGTTTTTGCACAATAATATATTCCTATTTCATTGATAGTTATGTTCCTAATAAATAAACGGCTTAAAGTTTGTAACGAACATTTGTCTTTAAATCTTTTATCATAAAACTGAGGTGTTGTAGATTCTGATGTGAAGGTCCGCAGTATTAGCACTGGAGAATCTGTCAGGTTCTGGAAAACCCAGTAAATATCTTTTACATCAATCTGACAGTCTAAAGACACGTTTTGCCCTAAATTCACCCGTTTAGAAATTAAACTCTCTGTAGTTCGACACACCAGCAGCAGACCTGTGAAGAGACACAGATCATTCAGAATAATGTGTTGAATTTTACATTGTAAACAAAGTAACTTAAACTTACCAAAGAGTAAAAGCTGCACCGTCCTCATTCTGTGGTTGTTTAAATGATGTGCATTATAATAATGCAGGCCAATCTGAGCAGAAATGCTTCTGCAGAATAAAAGAGGAAACCAGCAAGAACACTTAGCGAGGAAGTGGAACAGATGTGAAGATTATTAGAGGCCCATGCGCTGATGTTTTCCATAAGGTGTGACTTTGTACACGAACTTGACATATCAACCAGACCAGAGTTGAAGCCAACTAACCCACAGCTGTGAGAAAACAGACTCAGAGCGGACGACTGCAGCAAGACAGTGAAAAACATTGCATTAATACATTAAACAAAGAGAAACCAGAAGACTTACTGAAGTTTAATCAGTCAAATATACATACAGTAGGCCTATTTATTGACATTGGAAAATGTTATCCTTATCTCATGAACTTACAATCTGGAGAATAACACCACACACACATTTTAGAGCAAACTAATTTGCATTTATATGTGCTCATTATATATTACAGTGAGCACCATTCAGTTAAATGGTAACACTTTACAATAAGGTTCCATTAGTTAATGTTAGTTCATGTATTAACAAACAATGAACAAAACATTTATTACATTATTTGTTCATCTTTGTTAATGTTAGTTAATGAAAATACAGTCGTTCATTGTTCATGAACATTCAACACATGCCGGTCATAATAAAAACAGAACAAGATCTTGCATGAACTTAAACTTACAACAGAGTAAAAGCTGCACTGTCCTCATTCTGTGGTTGTTTAACTCAAATGCAATAAGATGGTTAACTTTACTGCGAATCCGAGCGGAAGTGCAGCAGAACTTACGAAGAAAAACTAAACCACTGTGGTTGAACTTGAAATGGCTGGACAATTTGTGGTCATTAAAGGAATAGCACCCAAAATGAAACTTTGATGAAAATATACTCATCCTCAGACCATCCAAGATGTAGAAGAGTTTGTTTCTTCATCAGAACAGATTTGGAGAAATGTAACATCACATTACTTGCTCATCAATGGATCCTCTGCAGTGAATGGGTGCCGTCAGAATTAAAACAGCTGATAAAAACAACACAATAATCCACAAGTAATCCACACAACTCCATCAGTTAATGTCTTCTGAAGCGAAAAGCTGCATGTTTGTAAGAAACAAATCCATCATTAATACGTTTTTAACTTCAAAGCATTGCTTCAGGAAAAAAAAAAGATGTGCTCTGTCCTGTTTTCTCCAGTGAAAACGTCATCTGTTGAACAGGAGCGAGAGAAAATAGTACAGATCAGCACCGTTATACAAGTCAAAAACGCAGTCCTAACACGTTCTAAACAAATATGAGTCCGGGTTTGGGTGTGGATATGGAGTTTTTTCTGGAGAAAGATTATTGTTATTTGCCAGAAACAACGTTTTGAAGTTAAAACACCCTAAGAGGGATATGCTTCTTAAAAACACATCTTTTCACTTCAGAAGATGTTAACTGATGGACTGGAGTGGTGTGGATTACTTGTGGATTATTGTGATGTTTTTATCAGCTGTTTGGACTCTCATTCTGACGGCACCCATTCACTGCAGAGGAGCAATTGGTGAGCAAGTGATGCAATGCTACATTTCTCCAAATCTGTTCTGATGAAGAAACAAACTCATCTACATCTTGGATGGCCTGAGGGTGAGTCAATTTTCAGCCATTTTTTATTTTTGGGTGAACTATCAAGATCTATATGAGATAAGATCTCAATCAGTCAAAAATGTCTTGTTTGTTACATCCAGATGTGACATTCATTGTCACATGATCAATCAAGAGAACTGAATGGACTAATTACTGACACTGCATCCCATTACAATCAGATCTGATTTTAGCAACTCAGAAAGAGACATAAACAAACAATCCAAAACATTACAAAGTTGATTTATTTACTTGATGGACATTTTAATTGCTGACATTGTTATTATGAACAGACAAAAGCAAATCATTATTTCTTTACATTATCAAGCAGCACAGAATTGTGATCATTTGAAGCAAACAGAAATAAATCAACACAATTTCTCAGTATGAAGCTGTTTCCTATACAGGACCTCTGATATTTGGCAGCACCTCTATATATTCAGGATCTGTTTTTCCTCTGTTACTCTCACGAAACTTCATAGTAGAAATCTAAACGAATGATAAAAAAAAACATACATTAGATGCTTATTCCCATTTATCAAAACAGCTCTTCATGTTTACACATTCATTTTTTAAAGAACAATTTTTGTTTTGTTTTCTGTATTATTGTTGCTCAGACTTTTGTGAGCTGGAATATAAAACGTTTGTAATAATAACTGAATTTTTTGCATAAACAGCAATAAGAGCTGTCTTACCTGATGACCATTGACATATTCAGGATTTTTCTTAGATAGTTTATGGTTCATCATTAATAAACCTGAAATAGCACAATAATATTTGATTAAATGCAGCTAAATTCATCAATAAATGTAATACAAACTAAAATGTATTTAAATATTATATTGATGTATAATGAATTATTATTATATACTGTATATCATTTATAATATATTATAAATATGTTTTAAGTATTTAATAAATAAATGTCATTTTTAAATGACAAGTTTAGTGGTTGGTTTAAATATATTATGATCTTGACTTTGTTACTCACGTATAACTGCAGCAAACAGCACAACAGTCAACAGTATAGAAAAATAATTATATGATATAGCCTAGGCCTACTGATGCGTCTACTAACAATAATAACATAGAAATCAGATGTATAATTCATTCATTGATAACCTAGGGTGCGTTTCCCGAACAAGGCAGTAGCTCATAATACAATGTGTTGTTGGAGAAATAAGTCACGACTGTTTCACGAAAACGTAGAAATGTCGCACATCTGGCCTTCGATCCACATTGCTAAGAACTGCCGTTAATGGCGTCAAGCAGCTGGTGGAGTGATAACTTCTGCTAAATAATCAGTTTAAGGTCAAAGTAATCTCAAATGATTGCTGTAAATAACGAACTTCGCTATTTTCGTTCTCGGTTATTTAGCAGTTCTTCAGATGCTCTTAACAAACTAAGACGCAGAAAGAATGGAATGAAAGATATAGATTATACTACATGTTAGTTTGCTTCATTTGCTCAAGTGCTTGCTTTATTTAAGTCCACATGTCATACTAACAAGAAATTAGGCCTATGCTTCTAACAACAGGTAGTCATAAATATTAACATTAATAATGTAGATCTTAGTTATTTAATGTATTGCAGTTTCTCACTTACCAGAGGTGTGCAGTCTGATGCCATTACTGACCTCTAGATTCCTGCCTGGTTTTATACAGTAATACATTCCTAAATCATCAGCACTGACATTATTTATTAATAAGAGGCTCCAGCCTCCCTCTGAATTTTGCTGATTCATTTTTTGTTGTAATATTCCACCTGTTTAGGTTGTCCAAACGTTTGCAGTATCATCTCTGGACGAGCTGGTAGTTTCATCACAAACCAAATAATGGCTTTTAAATTAAACTCACAGACTAAAGTCACATTCTGTCCTAAAACCAGCCGTTGATCAGTGAAAGCTTCTGTGGTTTGATTCCACACAAACAGACCTGAACAAACAGAAAACAGATCATTCAGATCATCTGATCATGACAGAATCACACTGACTCACACAGAAATAAACTTACAGAGGAGTGAAAGCAGCACCATCTTCATTCTGTGAGCTTGTTGAACGTGTGTGTTCAGGTTTGTTGGTGACTTTTATAACATTTCATAGAGGAAGTGCTACTGCTGAGCTGCAGAAAATACCAAATGAATCAGATCAAATGATGCAAGTTGAACTTATACTGGCCATGCTGGCTCTTGTTGTTTATTTACTGCTATTGGTTGAAGTGTAAGTAATGCCTATTTTGGAAAAGTCAGGCCCAAATATGCTAAATAAAATGTTATTTTTGTTTTAATGAATCTAATACAGAATTAAGGAAGTTGCCAAAATATACTTTTTCTTTAGGAATGGGCGTCTACCATGGGTTTGCATCATATCCTGAAGATTCATCGAGTTATATAGAAGTTAAAAAAAATAACTTTCCAGTTATGGTTGCACACTCTTGTTTAAATGGCAGATTTTTGAGATGTAAAAAATGAATCTGAGATAAATCATGGCAGATCTTTTTTCTGTGTGTTTATAAGAAACAAATACATCATATTAAGGCACTTTTAACTTTAAACCGTTACTTCTGTACAAATATAATCAATATTGCTTTCACCAGTGAAAAAGTCCATCCTCGGTTGTCTTCTCACATCAAAATCCATGTATTTGTTTAGAACTGCTGGACTGTTCTCACTTGTAAACAGTGTTTGTTCAGTCCAGATTTCTCTCCTGATTCATTCGAGATGACTTTTTAATGGAGGAAGTGTTATTATTGGATTATGGACTCGTATTTTGGCCAGAAGAAACAGTTTTAAGTTAAAAGCGTCTTAATGATAGTTTTGTTTTTTAGAAGCACGCAACTTTTCGCTTCAGAAGATATTAACTGATGGACTGGAGTGGTGTGGATTATTGTGATGTTTTTATCAGCTGTTTGGACTCCATTCTGACGGCACCCATTCACTGCTAGGATCCACTGGTGAACAAGTGATGGAATGCTGCGTTTCTCCATCTGTTTGAGTCTACGGTTACACTAAATTTCGTTTTAAAATGCATAACTTTTGCTACGGTTACGCCTGTCGTTGCAGCATTTTCGACCCTCGCTGCAAACCCCGTTTTATTTTGAAAACTCCGGGGTTGCGTTTCAGTGTAAAGTTGTAAACGGACCAAAACATTGAGAAAACGGCTGGTTGTACCTGCATGATCGGTCATGTGATATGCGTGTTCGGTTGTGTAGTGTGGACGGATATCGTTTCTGAAACGCAGTGAAAACGCAAGTGTAGACGTGCATCGTTTTCATTTTAAACAGAAAGCGCACTAGTGTAAACAGGGCCTGAATGAAAATACAGCAGCAGTCTATCAGCTTAGCACGTTTGGTTTTTCCAATTTTTTTGTTCAACTCTTTCTTGTAGAATGGCTTCAGATTGATCATCAGGGGGATCTTCTATGCAGTCATTCCACAAGTTTTTCCTATTGGAAATAACACTGGACTTTTACTCGGCCGATCTAAAACATTCTTCTTTTTCTGAAAATGTTATATTATTATATATTTACTTGATTTTGAATACATTTTCAAAGCATCCACTACCGCATAACCTAGAAAAACTCTTCATTTGTCGCTGTGAATTGTGTGCAAAACTGGAGAATGTAGATCCAGAGATGAGATCATTATATAGAGGACAACCAATCACATAAATAAACAGACATTAAAAAGTGGATTCATTCTTAAAGTAAATGAATTTTAAAAAATGGTTTAGTTAATATAAAGCTTTATTGACATTTAACTATAGACATTTTATGGTGTTTTTTATTATGAATAGACAAAAGCAAATCATAATTTCATTACTGTTGTTCAAGCAGCACAATGATCATCTGAAGTAAACAACAATAAATCAACACAATCTTTCAGTATGAAGCTGTTTGGCTGAACTTCTAGATATTCAGGATCTGTCAATGGGATGTGAGGAGGAGCAACAGTGGCGCTGGTCTGAATGGATGTTATTCCTCTGTCACACATCTACAAAAAATAATAAATAAATACATACATACAGTGAAAAAAGATCCTCAAAAGCTAGACATTATGTCGAGATCCAAAGAAATTCAGAAACAACTGAGAAAGAAAGTAATGAGATCTATCAGTCTGGAAAAGGTTATAAAGCCATTTCTAAAGCTTTGGGACTCCAGCGAACCACAGTGAGAGCCATTATTCACAAATGGCAAAAACATGGAACAGTGGAGAACCATCCCAGGAGTGGCCAGCCGACCAAAACTACCCCAAGAGCACAGCGACGACTCATCCAAGAGGACACAAAAGACCCCACAACAACATCCAAAGATCTGCAGGCCTCACTTGCCTCAGTTAAGGTCAGTGTTCATGACTCCACCATAAGAAAGAGACTGGGCAAAAATGGTCTGCATGGCAGAGTTCCAAGACGAAAACCGCTGCTGAGCAAAAAGAACATAAAGGCTCGTCTCAGTTTTGCCAGAAAACATCTTGATGATCCCCAAGACTTTTGGGAAAATACTCTGTGGACTGACGAGACAAAAGTTTAACTTTTTGGAAGGTGTGTGTGTCCCATTACGTCTGGCGTAAAAGTAACACTGCATTTCAGAAAAAGATCATCATACCAACAGTAAAATATGGTGGTGGTAGTGTGATGGTCTGGGGCTGTTTTGATGCTTCAGGACCTGGAAGACTTGCTGTGATATATGGAACCATGAATTCTGCTGTTTACCAAAAAATCCTGAAGGAGAATGTCCAGCCATCTGTTCGTGACCTCAAGCTGAAGCGAACTTGGGTTCTGCAGCAGGACAATGATCCAAAACACACCAGCAAGTCCACCTCTGAATGGCTGAAGAAAAACAAAATGAAGACTTTGGAGTGGCCTAGTCAAAGTCCTGACCTGAATCCTATTGAGATGCTGTGGCATGACCTTAAAAAGGCGGTTCATGCTCGAAAACCCTCCAATGTTGCTGAATTACAACAATTCTGCATAGATGAGTGGACCAAAATTCCTTCACGGCGCTGTAACCGACTCATTGCAAGTTATCGCAAACGCTTGATTGCAGTTGTTGCTGCTAAGGGTGGCCCAACCAGTTATTAGGTTTAGGGGGCAAACACTTTTTCACACAGGGCCATGTAGTTTTGGATTTTGTTTTCCCTTAATAATAAAAACCTTCATTTAAAAACTGCATGTTGTGTTCACTTGTGTTATCTTTTACTAAAGTGTGACAAACATGCAAAAAAAAATAAGAAATCAGGAAGGGGGCCAACACTTTTTCACACCACTGTACATACATTAGCTGTGATGTATATTCATTGCAATATTGTGCTTATGAATAGATCTCAGAAGTATACATTTATTAAAGTGCATAAACACTTACCAGTTCTGTACAGTCTGGTACAATCCTTATAAACATGTCTTTAGAAAAGCAATGATTAACGTTTTTTTTTGTGTGGATAATTGGTAATCCTTTCAAATAAAATGCATTCAATTTTGCATTAATAATAATAATATAGATCCCAAATATATACATTTGTTGCAGCTTATCACTTACCAGTGGTGTGCAATCTGATACCATCACTGATCTCTAGAATATAGCCTGTTTTTATACAGTAATAAATTCCTAAATCCTCAATAGTGACAATTATTGATTATTAACTGTCTCCTGTGTCCCTCTAAATATTTGTTGTGGGATTTTTCATTATAATAATAAGTCTCTTCAGATCAAGTTCGCAGTATCATTACTGGACGAGCAGGTTGTTTCTAGAATCAGATTTTAGTAGGGTTTTTAGTTTTTTGCGTATTGTAAACAATAACCACAGTTTTACTATGGTTTAGCTATAGTAACCATGTGTTTTTTCTTTGCAGTAAAACCATGCTCAATTTTCGTAAGGGAAGAGATATCATCACGGGGGATATTTAATTAGCTTTTTTTTCTCTGCTTGAAATACCTATTTTAAAGCTATGAATATCAACGTGTTACAAGTACACGTGTTTTGTATGTTTGTTTTTAAATGTTTCATACATTTGCAGACGTTATTGCCTTCCGCTCCTGCGTAAACAAGAAGGACTCTTCATTTGTCGCTCTGTTCCGGTTCCGCCTTGCTGTCTGTAAAACCCGCGCGACTTCCGCTGCGAGCGTCAAATATGGCCACGTCCAGGCTAGAGACCAATTTTATCCGATTATTATCGCGCTGTGAATCTCTGGCTTCAGAGAGGAGAAATGAGACAGAATGGAGACTGGAGAAGGTAATGTTTAACGACACTGCATTTACGTTTACTTCTGTGCTTTTGAAGTAAATGTTTATATTTTACACAAGAGAATATTCTGCATGATACAACAAATATTGCCAGCGTCATTACACCCACCACCACTCTCACACACACACACAAACACACACACCCACCCCCCCACACCCCCCACCCCTCCCACCCCCCCCACACCCCACACACCACACACACACCCGCCACACACACCCACACACCATCCCCCCCCCTCCCCCCCCCCCTCCCCCTCCCCCCCCCCCACCCCCCCCACCCCCACACACACACACTCACACACACACACACAGACACACACACCCACACACAACACACACACACACACACACCACACACACACACACACACACTCACACACACACACACACACACACACACACACACACACACACACACACACACACCACACACGCACACACACACACACACACACACACACACCCACATCCACTCACACACACACACTGCACACTACACTCACAAACACACACCACACACTCACACACACACACCACACACACACTCACCCTCAAACACACACACACACACACTCACACACAACACACACACAATCACACTCACACACACACACAGAGCATGCATCAGTTAAGTCTTAATGGCTTTCTGTTTGCCTGTGGATATTTTTCACACTTCAATGCAATGTTTCTCTATCATTTGAGCAGAAAATCAATTTACTAGATTTACATTTGTCGGTTCAAGTCGTGGTGCTCTTGAGGAGATGCGTGTTGCCCTAAAGAGTCTCAGGTTAACAAGTTTTATAAAATTACAGGCAGTAAGGAATCAGTAGCCCTTCAAAAAGTGTAAAAAAATCAACAACGATTGCGTGACAATTAAATATTTACAGGGGTCATATGATGCGATTTCAAGGTTTCCTTTCTCTTTGGAGTGTCACAAGCTGATGGTTCATAGATGAGATTCCTGAGTTGCAAAGACTAAAGTCTCAACACCAAAGAGATATTCTTTATAAAAGTTAATAGTCAACCACGCCTACCTAAAATGGCGCGTTCTAACACGCCCCCACATATCTACTCCACTATGTGGAAATATTTGCATAATGACACCCAAATGTTCACGCAAAGAAAGAAAGCGTAGTTTCAGTAACCGCAGTTAGTGTTAAAGCAGCATGTCAGGGAGACGCTGTGTTTCTAGGTGAAAGCAAAAGCACTTTATTTGGTCTTCCGGAAGTAGATGCACTTAGGAATCTTTAAGATTACTTACAACAGAACAGCAATGCATTTTATGAACGACCGTTTCGTGAACCTAGGAGAGAAGGTAATTCTGACTTTGCTATGACAATCTGGACTTCGGCATCAGTACTGTTCTGTTTTGTTTAGTATTTGCTATTGACTGTTCAAATGCGGAGTTTTGCACATCGTGTGTGTGTGTGTGTGTGTGACAGAGAGAGAGAGAGAGCGAGCGAGACTAGCTTCATCACTGTGTCTGTCACGCGACTCTGTTCCCCTTTCGGCTCTGTCTTTACATTTATTTTGAAAGATGAGCTCGTGATTATGGTAAGGGGCGTTACATTTCCGACGAGTGCTTGCGGTGTTCGGCCAATCATAATGCACTGAGTCAGCTGGCCAATCAGAGCAGACTGTGCTTGTCGGAAAGAGGGACTTTGTAGAAAACGAAGTATTTGAAAAATGTGTTTTTTTGAACATTAAAGCATGTCAACATATTCTGTTACACCAAATACACCAAATAATGATCTTTAAAAGCATCATATGACCCCTTTAACCTCAGAGTGATGTTGAGATAAAACGGCTAATGGTGTTTCTCTTACACCTGTGATATTATAAACAGACAGTGATGTAGATGATGAGTCCTGATTTATTCCCTCAGCAAACCAACACCGGAAATACTGATGGATTATAACCGCAAGGTGGACTTCCTCAAGGGTCTCTTAGAGGCAGACAAACTGGTCAGTCGTTATAGTCACCACATGCTCAATGACAGTCAAATGAGTCACGGTTCTATGATTGTTAGTAGAAACGCTTTGTTTGTTTCTAGCCGTCTCCAGCAGAGAAGTCTCTAGCCAATCAGTTTCTGGCTCCTGGACGGACACCTACGATATCCAGCGAGAGAACACCGGCCAGTAAGATGGTGCACATTCAGAGCAAAGCGCGATGTGCTGAAGATATGAGGAAGGAGCTGATGAGCACCGTACGACTCTTTTCTCTTTCAACTGCGCTTTTTAGATATTCATGTTTTTATGGTATGTTAAACTTCTTAGGACCGTAACTTCATAAAGCCGAAAGCGATCGAAACATTCTTGAAACAAGAAATTTGACTGACTAGACTGCTAGAAACATCACTAAGTGTTGTTATATGTATGATTAAAATAAAAACAAAAAAAAATCACCAAAAGGTGCAAGAAAAATAAACCTAATTCAAGACATATTGTACAAATCTTGGCCTGTGTTATTGATATACTATAGTTTTAATTAATATTTGAAATATCATTTTCATTTAATGATTTAAATTGTTAAAATTTTACAAATGCAAGTTTAGTTTTTTTTAGTACTTCAGGTAAACTAAATGAAACATGAGAAGTATTGCTTGGCAACTAACTAAAATAAGTAAATTAAACAGCCAAATATATATACATTCTAGATATAGATCTAAATATATATATATTATATTATAATGTTAATTATTTAAATAGTAGTTTTATTCCAGGTGACATTTATTTCAACTAAGGTATGTATATATATATATATATATTTGTTTTTTTTTTTTATACTTATATATATATATATATATAAATAAAAAATATATATATATATATATAAATATATTTTTTTTTTTTTTTATAGAATTTGCTTGTTTGAGAAAAAATACTGATTAAGAAAATGACCGCCACCTTTAGCATTTTTTAACAGTGTGAAAATGTACATTTTTACTGACTCTTTATTCTGTTCTTAACAGGGTGTGTCAAATTCCGGTAAGTTTTTTATTTTTATGCTTCATTTTAAGAAATTAAATTTCATATCTGAATCATGCCCTTTTTTGTTCTTCACGGTTAGGTTCATTGGAGACAGATCTCAGACACAGAAAGTAGGTGGCGCTCTCTCTCACTGATTTTCTGTGTGAACGTGTCACTGGTATCTACAGTATTCAGTTTTTTCTGCTGTATTTTCAGGAGTATTCTGTAGGATGAGCGGCAGTCGGCAGCCAGAGCTGGGTACGAATTCTACAGCATCATAACAACCTGCAGGAGAAACTGGCAGATGACATGCTGAATCTCGCTCGCAACCTCAAGAACAACACACTCGCGGCCCAGAACATCATCAAGCAGGATAACCAGGTCTGATGCTTTTCTCTCTACACAGCTGTAGTTAATCTGGTGTTTATATATACGACGTAAAGTGCATATTTATGACAGTAATGCCCATCCTCTGAGAGCAGAGAATGTAACACTTTAAAAAAACAAAGTGTGTACATCTTTTAATCAACAACATATTTTATCATTCTCATTCTTGATCGACAGTCAATTCTTGTTACTGTAATATAGGACTTTCCCCCCCATTAATTAAAAAAAAACAAAAAATTTAATATGTGCTGACAATAATAATAATAATAATATTAAGAGGGGGTTGTGATAGGATATATTACTATTCTAATTATCAAAATAATTCAGTTGATAATAGTATATATTAATTACATTACAATATGGTTATGATAATTATTATTATAGAATAAAATAAGGTTATTATTGATGTTATTACATATTTATATGATATTACTGTATATAGGCAATTTTTTGCACCAATCTAGCAAAGTGGTAACCAGTGATCTGCCTCAAAATTAATTAGTGCAGTCAAAATAATAAAACAAATGTTGGTTTAATCATTAAAAACCATTTTTTTTGCAAAGCCGAAGAAACCAACACAAATATTAGACGTTATATTCTATAAAGATATTTTATTCCTGTTTGCACCAGCTTCATGCTTTTATTATTTTTAAATCTGCATATTCAAATGTATAATAATATTAATAATTATTATTATTATTATTAGAAAATAATGTTATTTACATTTAATTAAATCTACATTTATTTAATATATAATAGTCTTGTAATGTAATCTTATATTGTATTATTATTATTATTAACTTTATTATTTCATTTTTTAGTGAAAATCACCACATTAATGAGCATTTAGAAATGTAAAGTAGCAGCTTGAAAAGACTGGTTTATTCAAATGAATGTGATTTATCTGTTGTGACCACTAGAGGGCAGCACTGTATGTTACACTAATTATTGAGCTTTCAAACATAAGTGTGCTGTTACTACAGCAACATGGCATTACAAAACTCTATAGAAACTAATATGAGCTTTTTTTTTAATGACTATAAACACAGTGCCATTAAACTCTAAACCTTTAACATACTCCGATTAAAAGGTTTCTGTTGAATCTCATAGCAGTTTACAGACTGTAAACGTCTCTCTTCCTCCTCTTCAGACTCTCACTCAGTCTATGCGTCAGGCCGACATGAACTTCGAGAAGCTGAAGACCGAGTCAGAGCGTCTGGAGCAACATGCCAAGAAATCCGTCAACTGGTTCCTGTGGCTGATGCTCATCGTCGTCTCCTTCACGTTTATCAGCATGATCCTCTTCATAAGACTGTTCCCGCGTCTCAGATGATGTTAATCATCATTAGAACAACTAGAGTTCATTTATATATAACAACAGGTTTACATAGGCACTAGGCAATAGTAATAAAGATGATTGACAGCCTCGATTATTCAGTCAGTCAGTCCTGCGAACATTTCTGTTACCTGCGTGCCATATCGAATTTGCGCCGAATCCCTGTGAATGACGTCTTAAATGAATCCTCTTGTAGACTATTTGTTCGAATGTTCGTTTGTATACTATAAACTGAACTATAAACTGTTTGTCAGTCATTTAAATACGTAACCTGACGCCAAACGTTCTTAATACTAATTTTGGGACCAGCATTTTCGTCTTTTTAAAGATGCGTTTGCGTTTAAGTTTTCGCTGAATTGTCTTCAGTTCCAACAGGTTTATAAAATATTGCTTAATATACTATATTTTGACACTATATACGAACGTTATAATGACTAACAGTTTCATCCAGCTTTATCTGAATTTAGTCGCTTTCTCATGTACGGTCGCTATAAAAGGGGACCGAGCTGTTTTAAGGTCCGGTTGACTTGTCCAGACTCGCCTTGTCGATCAGGAAATGTTCTGGCAAACAGCAGGAAGTATTTTTGCCCGTCGGGAGCACAGATGGAGACTGTCTTCTCCACTCGGAGAGTAAATGGCCCATATTTAGCTGCTAACTATCTATTTGTGCTTGTTCCCTATATATACCCTAGCACTTGGACGGAGAATTAAGTATTGTTCAGATATGGTTAACGTGTTTGTTAGTGCGCAGCACTATTGATGGATCTTAATGTTCATTGTTTTGGGGGTTTTTTCTCCATCAGATGTGTTCGAAAGTTATCTGTGAACAAAATACAGGAGTGTGCATTATTTTAATAAAATAATTAGCAATCTGCCTACTTGGTGTGTATTTTGTTTTAATCCTTTTCACAAATAAGTTGTGGTAAGAAGGTGTGGTCAGTTGGGCGAATTTTCGCAGGCGAAATCCAGTCACTGCATGGAATGAAAAGAAAAATGGTAGGCCTAACTCATTTCTCACAATTCAGACTTTTTGAAACAAATTCCAAAATCTAAATTCTGAGGGGGAACTGAATTTTGAATTTATGAGCTACTCGGAACATCTTTTTTTTTTTTTGGAACACAATTTCAATATTTAAACACAGAATTCTGGGGGAGGGAGTCCGAACTGAGAAAGTCCGATTTTTGAGTGTTTATCTCGCAATTCTGACTCTCCTCCCCCATAAAAACTCAAAATTCATAGGCTGACTTTCTTCATCGCAAGTCTGAGTTTTCATTTCACGATTACCTTTCCCCTCGTACTTCTCAAAATAATGTTTTGTAGTAACCTATATTTAATTGAATTATTTCTTTTTAGGCCTAAACGATAGTTTTATATTTTTGTATGTCACGTTTTAGCCTAGCTATATTTTTCTATAAATTAAACTTTGCTGAATAGCACGTGTAAACATGCCCCACTATAATAAATGAACTGTATTTTTCCATAACTCTTTCTGTAGCCTAATAGCCTACTTCGAGTTTTGTGATACAAAAATCGGCATTAAAAACGTAACATGAGAAGTAGCCTATTCACATGGTTGTAGGCAGTGTTGGGGAAAGTTACTTTTAAAAGTAATTCATCACAATATTGCGTTACTTCCTTAAAAAAGTAACTAATTACGTTACTTAGTTACTTTTTGTTGAAAGTAATGTGTTACGTTACTTTTTAAATCTGGGCAGGGCTTGCTTGTTTGCTTTTAATATAAAAAAAGTTTGATTTTTGGCAAATGTAAAAGCCCTTTCACACCAAAAGCCTCAGGCTGAAGGAAATGTAAATTCAAGTCTGTACAGTAGAACGCAGAAGAAGAAAGTTCAACACTTCAGCAATAAAAAATAATTTTTGCTTATTAGTATGGTTGAATTGGATCATCGAAAGGTCAGCAGCAAATTGGTTAATAAATACATAAAGGATATTTGTATTATTTAATATTTAATTATTGCAGCTTTGCGTCATTTGAAAAAGTAACTCAGATATTTTCTTGTAAACTAAAAAGTAATGCGTTACTTTACTAGTTACTTGGGAAAAGTAATCTGATTCCATAACTCGCATTACTTGTAATGCGTTACCCCCAACACTGGTGGTAGGAATGACAACTGCATTTTCTCAGGAAATATTAGGCCTACGTCTTTCAAAAAATATTATATGTTCAGAAAAAATGCTGATGTACATGGAAATGTATGTACTTTGGAATCACATGTTCTTTACGACCCCTGTCGCTTTTAGCTCAGCAGTCCCCTAGTTCATCATAAATCATTGTTACTCTGACACGAGACTCCTGTGGACCCAAAGGCCTAATTTTCCAATCCAGGTTGATCCACCTTTGAAGTTAAGTGAGCAGATAAAGCAGCCGTGAGTTTTAATTTCGCGGTTCCTGACAGGGAAAGCTGTGATCCGGCTGGAAGGTGGCAGGTTAGCTGGGGTGAAGGGATTGAAGCGACAGCTCCGCCCGGCCGCGGGCCTCGGGGGAACACAGCAGGTGCTGCAAAGTTCCTGGAAACCACTCAAGTTCACCGAGATTAAGACACAATAAAGCCGCCTTCTCAGGAGATATTTAACCATAAACTGGAAAAGCTTATACTTGATTAACACGAACAAAAAAATGAGTGTCATTTTTGATCACGATTGAGAAAGCGCGCTCAGTGCTGCCAAAACCGATGCTTGTATTCAGCATGTTGTATCTTCTCAAGGTCGATTCTAACGTCATTGTTTTGTTCCACATGAAGAAATGAAGGTCAAATGTGTCCGACGAATGGAAAATGACAAGTTTGTACACATATTTCACAGCTCTGATATTTGGCTCTTTTGTGAGTCACGTACTGAGTCAAGACACTTTTATGTCGGGTTTATGTTAAGTTTTGAAGTCGGTGAATAAGTAAAGACAGTACTGTGGTGTGCGGGGGGCGGAGGGCTTGTTTTAAACAAGTTGTTGCAACATGCCCCAGCAGGAAGAGCAGTGTGGGAAAGCTCTTCTGCTTTGATCCTTGGCTGCTCCTCGCAGAAGGAGCCAGTATAATTATGCCGTAGGTCCTCCAGGATGGGTGGTATGGGGGATCTGCCCTCCTGTAAACACTAATGGTGAGCAACACGCAGGAAGTTGTTCAGGAAGCTATTTGGTTACCTGGTTTCTCAATCTTTCCTCCTTGGTGTTGTGGTAAATAACCTCTTCTTGTTTTGAGACTGTGGTGGCCATGTGTACTCGGGTATATCTTGAGACCGTTTTGTTTATGGTAATGTTTAGGTAAAACTTTAGATGATAGATAGATAGGAAAACACCATAGAAAACTGAAATAAGTTGCTAAAACCCGCTGGCATGTGCTGCCAACATGTTTATATTTGTATAGACAGCTCCCCATCAAAATTTGCAGCTGTTTTTCTGTATTGGCAACAGCTGTTTGCTAATCTTTTAAAATCTGTTCAAACATCTTGCAAACTGATCAGAGATTGTCTTAAACGATTAAAACCCGAAAAATGAAAATTTGCTGAAAATGTACTCACCCTCAGGGCATCCAAGATGTAGAGGAGATTGTTTCTTCATCAGATTTGGAGAAATGTATAGCATTACGTCACTTGCTCAGCAATGGCTCCTCTGCAGTGAATGGGTGCCGTCAGAATGAGAGTCCAAACAGCTGATTAACAGCATCACAATAATCCACAAGTAATCCACACCACTCCAGTCCATCAGTTAATGTCTTGTGAAGCCAGCTTTTTATCAGCTGTTTGGACTCTCATTCTGACGGCACCCATTCACTGCAGAGGATCCTTTGGCTAGATTTCTCCACATTTGTTCTGTTGAAGAAACAAACTCATCTACATCTTGGATGGGGGTGGGTAAATTCTCAGCAAATTTTTATTTTTGGGTTAACAATTTCTTTAAGATGCTTCAACTAACCAAAGAATATAAAAACAACTCACTTGATACCAAATAACTAATATTGCTCTTTTATATGCATGAATGAAAGCACTCATAATTTGACGTGGCAAGTATTCAAATACACTTTATAAGGAGTGTCTAAACAAACATCGGTGTAGCTATAGACATCAGATCCATTCATTCTTCTAATACAATGTCAATATCCCACTGGCAAAAATCTCTCGTTATTGACAAAGGGGTGTTAGTTATTTGCTCCGTCAATGTTTAATAATAGTCATTTGACATTTGCTTGTATGTTTCTTTTAGTTATGGCTTAAAGGTACTTGCGCAGGTGTGGCCCATAAATCAATAGCAGTATTCCTTTTCTTCTTCTTACGTATCTGTCACACACTAATTTATTTAAATGTATTTATATTTTGCACAGGAAATGACATGTACGTTCAGCGTCTGACAGGTGTGTATGTGGCTGAGTTGATAAAGGGGGACGACAGTAATCTGATCACAGAAATCATTTTGGATTACTGATGCTGCTGTCAGTAAATGAGCTCTTGTATAACAGATAAATTAATCGCAGCTTTAAAGCAAGCGAGATGTTCCGTTCCTGTGTGCTTTCACAGATTAAATTGTCCAATTACATTACAGTTGTGTTTTAAATAGGTGCCTTCATGCAACACTCATTTCAATAGTGATCAATGGCAAATCACTGACTTTAATGCAAGCTTGTTAGTACATTATAGTCTTGCTTGAACTATATTTGAACATATAATATATATAAAATAATATATATATGCTTTTAAACCATAAAATAAACGTCATGTTAATGTCAAACTACACATTAACATACATATATTTACAAACATCATTATTAAATCCATTTAATTAAAAATTCTAATAATTATAACTAAATTCTCAGTTTTTAATGTTAAGCTTTACACCAATGCAAGACCATATATAAGATAATAGAATATAATATATTTTAAACCCCACATAAAATTTGCCATGTCATTTGTCCTAAAGAAACTAACAGTGAATCCATAAATTAAATCCTATGATTGAAAATACAAATTACAAATTAATTATATAAAAGTTGCATGGATTCCTATTCTAGGGCCTCAAAATTCTCATAAGTTTTTAAATACAATGGAAGGGTGATAATATAATATACTTTTTATAAAATCATTAGAAATTTGTCCATATCATTTATTAACTAATATTAGATATATTTATTTCGATTTATAATTAAATGTAATTAAAAATGCTAAATAATTACAAAATTTTAAAGTATATCATTTTGTAAATTTAATATTGCATATTCAATTTCCAAGCACCAAATTCTCAGTTTAAATAGTAACCTTAATATTGGATATAATAATAATAAATATAATTTCGTTTGAACAAAAAAAATCTTTAAAGGGGTCCTAGTATGCTCTTTTACAAAGTCTTGATTTTGTTTGGGGGTGTACTAGAACAGGCTCTCATACTAAGTTGTTCGAAAAACACATTATTTTTCACATATTTTGCATTATTACAACACCTCTCTCCCCAGTCTGGCATGAACGGCTCGAATAGTTCCTGTATCGAATTTAGGCCCGCCTTCTGAAATACGAAATGTGCTGTGGTTGGTTAAGCTTGGCCAGTGTGTGTTGTGATTGATTAGCTGTGCCAGTGTGTGCTGTGATCGGTTAGCCGGGCCAGTGTGTGATCGGCTAGCTGGGCCAGTGTGTGCTGTGATTGTTTACCTGGGCCAGTGTGTGCTGTGATTGGTTTGCTGGGCCGGTGTGTGTGCTGTGATTGGTTAGCCGGGCCAGTGTGTGCTGTGATTGGTTAGCTGTGCCAGTGTTTGTTGTGATTGGTTAGCTGTGCCAGTGTTTGTTGTGATTGGTTAGCTGGGTCAGTGTGTTTTGTGATTGGCAGCACTCGGCGCCTGGTCGGGAAATGTCATGCCCCTTACCATAGCCGCCTGCGAGCTTCAGTGTAAATATTGCATCAAAATCAAATCAATTTGAGTGCGATTTAAACCCGGATGATTGTAACCACTCTGTTTGTCTGCCTTGGGAAAGCTAGCGTTTCTCCGACATAGTGATAACACTCGTTGCCTTCTCTAGTGCAGCTCAACCAGGTCTCATCCCATTCGTCGATATTTGTGATATCACAAATCCTGGAAAATATGCGTTGTAGTCCAAATGAGTCGTTCGTTGTAGTTTTTGAAAAGTGATTTCTGTTGAATAAAACATCTCCTTTTGGAGTGGACTTTGAGCTTTGTAACTTTGCAGATCTTTTTTATGCTCAAACAGCAACATTACAGACTAACTGAAGTTGAAAAAGTGAGAACGCATAATAGCACCCCTTTAAAAGGTTGCCCGTGTTATTGGTCAACTAACAATCGATGCATAGGCTACATTTGAATTTATAATTAAATTCACATAATTAGAAACACTTAATATTTACAATTAATTACAATTTATCATTTTAAATGTAAACTATTGCATGTAATCAGCATCATCCCTAAAATTCTCACTTTTAACATCAACCCTTAAATACAATGGAAAGGCGTCGATATATTTAATTCACCACTCTTGCTGTCTCTTTATGTGGGCGTTACAGTCTCCACTCCTGACTCCGTTCCAGCAGCCCCGATCCGCCCCGTGTCTCCGGCTCCACCGCTGCTCTGCCCCAGCTGACTGGCAGTACTTGTTTACTGGTGGAGGTACACAGGGAGAGACCATACCGCCGACAACACGAGAGAAGTTTTCCCCCACCTTCAGCCCATTCCCACGCCAATGAGTTCATCGAAACCGCACACCGGGGTCTTGTGGACGGAACTGAGTGGTTTTCTGGGCAGGCCGAGCACGCGTTTGACGCTGGTCTGTTGATTAACGTGGAAGATTAAAACGCGACGCGCGTACGCTCACACACTTCGGGAGCATTGTGCTTCTGGAAGCGAAGGCTTTAGGGGAATATCCAGATGTTTATGGGGCTCTGAACGCTTTTACACAAACGTGTGTGGATGTTTAATATTAGAAGACGGTGGCTTTTTTGACCGTGGAATAGCAAACAAATCATTTTGTGTGTGCGCATGTGTATATGGAGATGAGGAGATGCCCATTTTTCTGATGGGAACATTTGGCAGTGCATGAAACGACCTGTGGAATAACGCTTCTTTTTTGTTTTTTTCCCTTAGAGACGTTCAAATCAGGCATATTATTGGAATTTGTGCCTATTGGGAAGCTTTTCTGTGAACATTTGAGATATTTTTGTTTTTAAAGCAACCCGGGGTAGCCTACCATATCAGCACTACTGTTTGTATTATTAACATTACGTGAATTTTCAAGTTAAAACACGGGTATGAAAAAGTTGCAATGTACTGTACCCTTAAGGGTACCTCATTCCTAGAAGTGTGGGATTGAGTCCATGGAAGAAATGCATGCACGGTTTTCATGCTTGATCTACTGAAAGCAAAGATGAATCCGAAAAGTCTTTCAAAATGATTTAGGATGCAGGATCATTTTATTTAATGTTGATTTCTCTAATGCTGCGTAGGCAGCAACTACTTAAATTGAACATTATCTTTAACTGAAGCACGCTGGACCCCTGGGTCCCCTTCTTGGGGGGTCTCATTTAAGTTGTCCCTGGCTTTTTTTTTGGCCTGGATATAGGCTAATCAAGGTTTTATTTTCTTTTATTGCTCGACGACCGTTTTATGGACACACCAGAGGTGGATTTAATTTTCCAAGAAAACTTAAACGTGTCGCGAAGCATAATGCGGCTGGACACATCTGTGGTTGTTTTGGTCACTTTCGCCTACATCGTGTGCCTCTGCGGATCGCTACATGGAGAAAGTAAGTCACGACACGCTCTAACTCGCTTTAATGCACAAATGTTTATGTGTTATGTGTGCGTACTGTAGTTTACAACTTGTGGAATTCACTGTATGTAGACTTCGGGCAGCTCCTACATGTGTTGGCGAGGGATGCCGCACGGATTTGATTGTTTTAAAATGACTTGTGTGTTGAAATTTGAAAATTCGAAACCATTTTATGTGTCATATATTTCATAAAGGTGCCATTTAGCTCATTTGTTTTATGAACTCTTATGATTGTAGTTAAACGTATGTTTTTATAAATCGTATCCCCCCCCCCAGCTTCCTCTCAAAATGGGCCGTTCCTTAGGCCTGGCGTTCTGCGCGTTCAGCCCAAAGGCCAGATTAGCGCTCGTGACTGGACTCGGCGGGATTCGCGAGCGCGCGCATGCCTGGATTCCAGTCGAGGAGACGCACGCGCACGCTCTTCACGACACGTTCGATTCGGAAGCGCGTAAACAAGTCGAGGCCCTAAGAAGAATCCCAGATCCCATAAGTGTGCGGGACTAGCCTTTCTCTCCATGTATCCAAGTCGACTTCGGTGTGATATCAATTATGAAATTCTCAAATGAGAAGGAAAAGAATCGTGTAGGCCTAGCATTTTATAATAACGTTTCATTCTGTATAGCGATGATAATTAATATGAATTACTCTTTCTTATTAATTATATCAAACATGATACTATACTTAACAGGACGGTGGTTTGTGTGTATTTAAATCAATATGCTTTAAAAGATGAATGTTCATAATAGTTATTGTTATATAAATATATTCATTTAAACATTTTAAAATGTATAAATAAAGAATTTTGTGTATGTGTGTGTATATATATATCTATCTATATATATAGATATAGATATGCCTGCAAAAGTAATTAAGTTATTATTAAGTGTTGCAAAGTTTTATTCATTCATGTGTTAAATGGAGAAGCTTCTACACGCATTTAGATCCTTTATTACTGTGAAATGTATAGCTACTGTATCTAAACCCCTTCAGCTTTTCCATTTCTGAACATCATTTTAAATTTAGTATAGGCACTTTTATGGGCACACTTAGAATAGGGGGCTGTTAATGTTTTTTTAGAGCTGCCGTCTCAAGGAAGTGCTGGACTGATGCCTGCAATAGTAACACGGTGTTATAAATAATGGTCTGGACTGGAGATAAATAGATCTTCCTTATTATAGGTAACCATTGTATCGCAGTGAGCCATTTGAACTAGACGGGAAAATATCAGGTTTTTGCAGGTGGTGTGATTTTTCTGTCAGAAACATGATACATGTCCATGCAATCTGTTTGTTTTTCATGTAAAGAAAGAAACTTGGCAAAATGAGCAATTAAAAAAAAACAAAAACAATTTTGCTCTATTTGAAACAATTTTTCCAAGATTGGTTCCAAATCTTTTGTAGCCGTTACTCTTTTGGAAGACATCTATGGTTGTACTCAAAAATATTAGAATATTAAAATACGCTGGAATAGTTTTAACATTACCGTTGGCCTCACTGACTCCATGGACCTGTTTGGGATCTTCTGACACTCTGTAGTTTGCCTTGCTTGGTATGTCTCCCAGAATTCCATGGGTGTGGAATGTCTTTGAAGTGGCCCACCCTAGGTAGGTGCTCTTGCCGTTGAGGGTTTCGGGACTCATTTCAGCGTCTGCTGCCTGCTGACCTCTTGTCTTCCAGGTCATGTATCTGAACATTTGCCATGTAGCATGTGAGCTCTATGTTCAGCTCTGTGAATCTCCAGGGTGGGCTTTTCCCGGGAAACCGGAGCATTTTCACAGGCTTCTGTTCGTTGGTGTGTGGCCATTTTCTCGGAAGTTCTTACTCCAAAACCGAGTTGTCATGCATTCACATACAAGAGTTTTTTTTTTAAATGCATGCATGTGTCCATTTAAAAAAATTACTTTATAAAATGTGTGTATTTATTAAAAATGTTCAAAGTAATTTTACAGTGACTTCGAATGTGGCTCATCCAATCAGAATTCCGAATCTGAAATATTTCTCAGTGGAAATGTAATTTCAGACAAAGTTGTTTTGATGACCAATGATAAAATTAAACATAATATGCAGTGATGATTTGCACACAATAAGATCAGAGATGTTTGTTAAAAATCTAAAGAGGTTCTTACTTCAAAACATTTTTTCATGTTCACATATAGGAACTTTGAAACTTTAAATACATGCATAAATTGCATACATTATTTTTATTTTAAATGAGTTATTACAATGCTTGCATGGATTAAAAATACTTCAAAAGTAATAGAAATTGCGTAAATCATTTTATATAAAATAATGCACAGATGTTGCTTTTTTCATTCAAAAAATGGTGCTTGTTTTAATGAAAGTTGTTTAATAAAAGATAAACGGCAACAAAAAAAACATTTTTGCGAAAGAAACCATGCAAAGTAACAGCCGCTGTTTCTTTCGGAAAAACGTTTTGCATGTTTTGGAAAGTTTTGCATGTTTCGTTTCTTTTTCGTGAAAAAAACCCCCCTTAATTGCAAAAAGAAAATTTGCGGAAAAACAACGCTTAATGCTCTTTCACACCAAGCACGGTAACTTTAATGATATAGTTCTCCGAATTTAAAAGAAAACCACAACTATAACTATAACGGCATTACTATGTAATTAAAAAAAAATTACATTATAAAATGTGTGTATTTATTAAAAATGTTAAAAGCAATTTTACAGTGACTTCGAATGTGGCTCATCCAATCAGAATTCCGAATCTGAAATATTTCTCAGTGGAAATGTAATTTCAGACAAAGTTGTTTTGATGACCAATGATAAAATTAAACATAATATGCAGTGATGATTTGCACACAATAAGATCAGAGATGTTTGTTAAAAATCTAAAGAGGTTCTTACTTCAAAATGTTTTTCATGTTCACATATAGGAACTTTGAAACTTTAAATACATGCATAAATTGCATACATTATTTTTATTTTAAATTAGTTATTACAATGCTTGCATGGATTAAAAATACTTCAAAAGTAATAGAAATTGCGTAAATCATTTTATATAAAATAATGCACAGATGTTGCTTTTTTCATTCAAAAAAGTGGTGCTTGTTTTAATGAAAGTTGTTTAATAAAAGATAAACGGCAACAAAAAAAAACATTTTTGCAAAAGAAACCATGCAAAGTAACAGCCGCTGTTTCTTTCGGAAAAACGTTTTGCATGTTTTGGAAAGTTTTGCATGTTTCGTTTCTTTTTCGTGAAAAAAACCCTTAATTGCAAAAAAGAAAATTTGTGGAAAAACAACGCTTAATGCTCTTTCACACTAAGCACGGTAACTTTAACGATATAGTTCTCCGAATTTAAAAGAAAACCACAACTATAACTATAACGGCACATAGTGGTGAAATCATTGGAATTACTTTGACAACATTTTTGTCCACCTGATGAACGATAAAAACATTGACAGCCAATCTGAATCCATCCTGCTTTTAAGAGCTTGCGAACTTGCAAAACGTTTTTGTGAAAGTGCAAAGTAAACATCGCTTGCTTTTGTAAACTTTTCTTTGTAAGTTTTAGAAGTTGCTGTTTTTTAAAAAAAAAACTTGCAAAGCAACACTCCATGTTTTTTTCTTTTAAATTTTTTTGAAAAGCAACAAGTTTACATAAAGAGCTATAACGATGAAGATACAGGTTTACATTTTTTTTTCTTATTTTAAACAAACAGCACAGTCCACATCATAACTGTAACAATACCGACAGAGAAACAATATCATTGGAATCACTTTCAGAATGATGTTTTCCAGCTGATTAACGATAAACATTGACAGCCAATGAGAATCCATCCTGCTTTAAAGAGCTCGAGAATTTAAAGCGATAGACGTCAAAACTGCAGCGCTTGCTTCGAATAAACAGAACATTATTTTGCGCTGGTGTAGAAGCTGATATATTTATCACATGAACGTGCCTTTAATCACTTTTTTTTTTTTGTTTAATCGCTTTTTCATACACATTTCGCAACATATGTATTATACATTTTTACAAAGAGATCAAGTTAAATACTTTCTGTCTAAATATATAAAGTTAAATATAGCTTTATTTATGAAAGATAAGCAACAACCTTTTTGATACTCGTTATATAACTTCAAATTGAGTTTTAAATTGCTGAGAAATCAAGGAAAAGGAAGGTTTTATGATGTAGATTAGACTGTTTTAAACCACTCTTTCTGTTTGTGATCTTGTTACGAACACATCAGTTTTAACTCTACATCCTCGCTTTACCCTGTCAAGAATAAGATGTTCCAGGGCATGAACCGAGCAACCTGCCCTTATTCCACCTCTTAGAGACCGTAATTTCCACATTGACGTATTCTGCTGACCTGTTGACTTGTTCAGTCTTCACATAGTCAGGCCTCTACTCAATAATCATTGACTAAAGATTCATGGTGGCTTGATTCTTTTATTGACACTGTTCTCCATGTCAGGTTGTGGGCCACAAATGAGGTTGATGCCTCTTACAACACGCCTGAAAAATCTGATGTGATGACCCAGTTGCTGTTTGTATCCATCCGGCTTTATCTGTCAGCGATCTCATGCCATAATGTCTCAGTCAAACCATGCTAGTAATGTGGGGATCAGCATTGAGTCGGGGTCTTTTCAGCACTTATGAGAGAGTGAAAAGACAGCGGGTCTCCAGCATTTGTGGGCTATAGAGAATTTTGGCAGCCCTGTTATGCTACCTGATGGCTTGCATGTATTTTGAGAACTGTCGTGGCTGTAACCGGGTTCTTTTTGACCTTAATTATTAATCAGATCCCAAGGGAGAAATCAAAATTGAAGTTGTGTGTCTTAATTTTGAGGCTTATTGCTTTTGTAAAACTGTGGTAACATGTACTTGTTGCATCTATTAAAGGGATAGTTCATCTTCAGTTGCTGGTCCCCATTGACATGCATAGTGTTTATTTTTTTCCAGCAATGGGGACCAGCAACTGAAGGTGATCTATTCCTTTAATAATAATTGGAATAAACCATTGGGTAGCACTTAAAAATAAGGTTTCATTTGCATTAGTCAACTAGCAATGCAATCTTCTAAAGCAATTACTAAAGTTAAAAATGGCTTAATGTTCCTTGACGGCACCCATTCACAGCAGAGGACTCAATCGAACTGAGGTTCGGACCAGGCAATTGAAAAAAAAGTGTGAAAGCTCCCTAAATTTTCATTTTGAGTGAACTGTGCTTTTAGGAAATTAAAGTCAATATTAATTTCATGTTGCCTCTCAAACAGTCATAAATAAGGAACTGAAATATAAATGGGTTAAATATTAAAGCTAAATTATATTATTTTGAAAGTTGAGCCGCAGGAACCTTTGTTTTTCATTAGTGGTTAGCACTGCTAGTGCTGTTTTTAGAGGATGTGTAATATAAAATAATTTAATAGGTGAAGACAGGCTTGTTTTTTTTGTACTGAACAGCATATCTTGTGTGTGTTGAAACACATGGCTGTTCCCTCATTTACAGACCCATAAATTTGAGTGATACTCATCTTTATTCTGCCAATAAACCTTTCAACAAGGTTAAGGGGGTGACATTAATTTGTTTTACTTTGTGGGTAAATGAAATGAGGATTATCTTGCCCTGCTCACTGCGAGTAAATACTATCAGATAGCTCAGGAGGAAAAGATTCTGAAGCAATGAATGAAAACAAGCTTTAAAGGAATCACCAAAGTTCACCAAAATGAAAAATTAGCTGAAAATTACTCACCCTCAGGCTATTCAAGATGTAGAGGAGTTTGTTTCTTCATCAGATTTGGTGAAATGTAGCATTCCATCACTTGATCACCAGTGGATCCTCTGCAGTGAATGGTTGCCGTCAGAATGAGAGTCCAAACAGCTGATAAAAACATCACAATAATCCACAAGCAATCCACACCACTCCAGTCCATCAGTTATTGCCTTCTGAAGAGAAAAGTTGCATGTTTGTAAGAAACAAATCCATCATTAATAGGTTTTTAACTTAAACCGTTGCTTCTGGCTAAAATATGAGTCCATAATACATAATATTGCTTTATCCAGTGAAAAGTAATCTTGTCTGAATCAGGAGAGAAATATGCACAGATCAAGCACCATTTAAAAGTCCTTTATTAGTCTGTGATTATGGACTCATATTTTGGCCAGAAGCAGCAGTTTAAAGTTAAAAGGCCTTAATGATGAATTTGTTTCTTACAAACGCACAGCTTTCATTTTCGTTATCTGATCTGATTATCAAATCCAGTTGTGGAGAAATTAATTTCACAGAGAAGTGTAAAGAAGCTTCTGTTTTTATATTATGTTTTTAAAATTGTGAGCAAAAAAGGTCCTGAAGTTTATTGCCATACTTTAGTTTACTGTCTCAAATTTTTTTTACAGATTTTTCTGTTTAATTAAAAAGTGACAATTAATTACAAATTACAGATAGATTTTATCTAATGGGTAATGTACAGTCATTATCACAAATAATAACTGACACAGCAGACTGTACAATTTCTCAACTGTGTAACAAAGAAAGTTAGCATTCATTAAGTGTAAGTACTATATTTAGTTTCCTAAAGAAGTTTGTATTTGATAAACGCAGACTTTATGAAATTATAGACATTGCATTTATGTCGAGATGAATTCAGAATTTAGCGTGTTTATTTTTTTAATGTTTTGGACTTATTATAAATGATTCATTGGTGCACATTATGCTTAAGAAATTGTCGTTAAACTTTTTTCCTCATATCTCGGCGTTTTCACTCAGAAATATGGCATGTTATGGAAAAGGTTGCAGCTTTTTAATTTTGCCTTCAATAACATCTTTGGTTTTGGAGGCATTTAGTAAGAAGTTTAAGAGTGAGAAGTAATTGAGAGTGTTTGGTTTGATCTTTGAACATTTAAAGGCTTCAGAATAGTGGAACTCAGATCCTGTCATGAAATGAACTGTCGTATTATGCTCGGCTCTCAGCTTGAAATCTCATTGCCTTGAGCCTGACCGCATTAGGAGACGTTGCTGAAGATGAAGAATTAGATCACGCTCTAGCAGGACACCGTCCAAGTCTTTGTTGTTCTCGTAATCTCGTGTGAAAGAGTAGTTCTTTACTCTTTAACTGGATTGAGTTTAGAGTCTTTATACTGGATCACTCTACCTGTTTTACTCTCCTCGTAGAGGCGTGAAAGAAGAAATCAGAGGTTATTTGCTTTACTTTTAGTTCTATTTTGCCTTAAGTTCCATAGACCACGTTACAAAAGTGAACCTTCCCGTCGCTGGGCAGCGGTCCCGAGGCCATGCACGCGGGTGTCTTTGTGAGTTTATGGCCTGGTGCCCGAGCACTGCTGTCAGGCAGCACGTCGCCCTGGAGTTTTTCTCATTTAAGAGGAGGTGAGAGAGTTCGCTGTCATTCACCGTTTTGTTTTTCCCCCTCACACAACACGTATTTGCAGCTATCCTGCCTGGATAACACGTACAAACAATGAGCGGCTACAATAATCCGGCCGTGGACGCTTTATAAGTGTGAACACAAACTCATTCACCTTCATCGACTGCTTGTTTTCCACCAGTCCGGTTATGCATAGATAATGTTTGATCGGTAAACTTGATTTAGCAAGCTCAGTTTTTTCTTTATGTATCTTTTTGATTATACGCAATAAGTTTTGACCTACAGTTTCAGTCAACATAAAATGCTAAACTAACGGTCAAAAAAATTTAGATTTTTTTTTTTTCTAATGTTTGAAATAAGAGGTCTCTTATGCTTACCAAGTTTGCATTTATTTGGTCAAAAATACAGGAAAAGCTGTAATATTGTGGACATTTCTATTTTAATATAGTTTATAATGTAATTTTTTCCTGTGATGTGAAGCTGAATTTTCAGCAGCATTACTCCAGGCTTCAGTGTCGCATGATCCTTCAGAAATAATTTTTTTTTCTCATTTCATACTATTATCAATGTTGGAAAATGTGGAAATGTGATATACTGCCATTTGAAATTGATCAAATGTCTGTTTTTGAACAATATTTTATTTTGAAATTGTGCATGGTAATTTCCTCTATTTTTACATTTAGATTACATTTGCTATCATCCAGTGCATAAAAACATTTATGCACTGGTTGATTATTTAATAACACTGTTAAATGTAATCTTTGCAAATGTAAAAAATGAATATACCCTTTTCAAACTTTGCCTTAAATTGATAGATAAAAAAATTATAGCTGCAATTAGTTAAACTTTAAAATTCAACATTAGAGTAAGTAGTAATGTGTTTTTTCTTAAAATGATACGTTTAGTTAACTTTAGTTAAGTTGGATATTTAGTAATCTCAACATCATAATTGTACAACATTTTTAGTGTATAATTTTCCGTCTTGTTATTTAAGTGTTATATATATAATCTTATATATATCTATATATATATATTAGATATATATATATAATATATATAGATATAGTATATTTTTTTTTTTTTTTTTTTGTATGTTGATTGTTTTTAAGACAAAATAAGTTGATGTAAACAAATTACGGACTATATTGTAATCATAATGTTTTGACATGAATTCTATTGCTGCTGATAAATGGTTTTAATCTAATAAATGAGTCCAAACTTTACATTTATAATGTATATGCCTAAATTCACTTTAGTATTTAAAAATTTTATGTTTTTTTTTTGGCTATTAATGTCACCAATTAGTTTTCATGGTAACTTTAAGTAATTCCTAATGTTAACAGTCTACAAAACCGTTGGAAATATCTGCACTTGAAAAAATTGGAAGTGTAAAAAAAAGTTTTCTCTCAGAAATGGCTAGTACATTTCACAAATAATTACAAAGAACAGCAAGTACTTGAAATTAAACATGAATTTTTGCAGTAGAAAAACTGAGATCTAATGATCAATTTATTCACAACTTCGACTTTTTTTTTTACAGTGTTTTCGATTGTATAGAAAATAAAGAGCTCATAAATTAGATTTTTAAATGATATAATAGTTAGATCCAGTCAAGCGATGATGCGTGTTTTTTTTGAGCCTTGTATAGCATTTTACATTCAGCCGACGCCCCCTTCGCCTGGCATCATTTTAGACGAAACGTTTCGCGACACAATCTTTCTCCCACCGTTTTAGTCTTTCATTGTTTCAGATGCTTCAACGTGAGAGGAAAACTTCAGAAATGTGTCCAAACACTGCAGCGAGCCAAGCGCCGAGGCGACAGCTCATACTGCATTTGGCAGCCAACCAGGGCGAGAAATTAACTGTGGTTTACTACAGTGGCGAAGGAAACAGAGTATCTATTGTTAATAGTAAAGCACACCCGCCGAGCTTTATTTGTTTGCTTTGCTTAGTCCCTTTCTCCCTTTTCGTTTGCCATGTTACACGTTTAAAAGCAGCAAACTTTGAGCCGTCTGTCAAGTGCCCAACTGCCCATGAGAGATTTGAACGGGCTTGTGTAGTTGGCAAGATGCTTAGAAAGTGGCGTCACGTGCGAAACTGCCAGAAATGCCATTTCTTGACATTGGATTGCAGAGATGTTCTACAAATTGGACGTTTTTTGTGTAGCAGACGCTGCTTTGTTGCTATATAAATCCAAATATGCACCCTTTTGTCCATCCAGTCTTGGGTTTTGGGTCTGTTAGGTCCATTGAGGCGACACTGAGTGATTTGTGGGTTTGCTTTCTCCGCATCTGCAGGTTCTGTACGCGTCACCTTGCTTGGGTTAAGGATCTCCAGAATGGAAAAACCAACATGCTCCCCCGTGTGTCTGAAAATCGAAAACGGTTTAGTGTCCAGGGAAGTCTAACGGAAAAACAAATAGTGGAAATATTAGTTGAGCTGCCAGTCCCGGTGTAATGAATTGATATTTCATTGCCGTCTAATGCTGCAGGGACACGCTCGAAAATATTCACAAACGCTTGAATATTAGACATTGTTTATGAAGGGCTCCTCTATGCTATGAAGTAGTTTGGACTGCGACAGTTTCACTTGAAGATAAACTTCTGTTTGATTATATTTATTTAGTTATTTTGGATGTCATTTAAAAATTAAATTAAATTCTGTTTGGTTCAGCTCTTTTGGTTCCTTCTGTTTCTGTTTGATTCCATTCAATCCAATTTTGTTTGTTTCTAATTGATTCAGTTTCTTTTGGATTCTGTTCAATTGGGTTCTATTTGGTTCTTATTTTCTATGTGGTGTGATCCAATTCTCTTTGAGTTTGTTCTGTTGATGTCGAATTCTGTTCTTTTTGTTTCTTTTGTTTCTGTTTCTGTCTTGGTTTCTTGCGTTTCTCTTTATTTTGATGTATTCAGTTTTGATGTATTTGGTTCTTTCTGTTTGATTTGTTTTTTTTGGATTCTATTCTAGTTTGTTTATTAGTTACTTTGGAAAATATTCCAAATACTTTGCGGTGCTATTTGATTCTTCCTTTTCTATTTAATTGGGTTTCATTTGGTTCTATTTGGTTTTGATTTGATGTTTTTGATATTTATTTGGTTCATTCCAGTCCTTTTTATGTCTGTTGGATTCTATTTTATTTATTTATTTAGTTTGTTGCTGTTTGATTCTATTGGGTTTGGTTTGGTTTGGTTCTCCCAGTTTTGTTTAGTTTCATTCTTTTCTGGTCAGTTTGGCTCTGCTATAGTTTTCTATTCGGACCAGTTTGGTTTTATTGAATTCTTTTCTACTTGAATATTTGGTTTTGTTTGATTTTGTTCGACTCCGGGTTCACTCGAGTCCTCACTTACCCCTGATAAACACACGCTTCCCAAAGCTGCTTCCCGATGAGCCATAGAGTCTGACGGAGCGTGTGGGTTTATGGGTAGACGTGGTCTTACCCAGCAGCAGTCAGTCTGAGCCGGTGGTCTCCAGAACAGACAAACAGCCCATTAAAGTGACCTGTGTTTCCCTGCAGCCGCTGGGCCGCTCCTTTCCCTGCGGTGACTGGATGGACTGATTCCAGCCGCGGCTGCAGGGCAATGGCCATATTCATCTCGCACGCTCTCACCCAAACACAACTGCTCAGTGAGGAACTCATCAATATTGGCTTTTGTCTCTTTGGCTCTTTGCAGCTTTTCTTCCTCAGCTGCATCCCTGCTTTCAAGACGCTGTGGAAAACGCTGTGTTGCGTTCACGTTTGCAGCAAATGCTGATAGTATTGTGCGTTTCACACTAATGGGGATCAGGAGCTTAGCGTTTGACGTAGCAAAACATCGTAATAATCCTTTATACTCACTTGCCCCACTACACACACTATGCCGTATAGCACAAGTCCTCACACATTTTCTGTTGCATTTGTCCAAGTAAAAGGTTAATGTGCACTACTGCAAAAAGTACAGCGACTAGTAGAAATTTGTTTCTTATGGAGCGTCAATGCAAAACATGTTTGTGTGTTCAAACACAGTGTAACAAAATGGCACAAAGCTGTTTAGCGTGACGCGTTTAATTAATGCTGTACACATGGTTAGATGTGATGTAATGAACAAACTTATAATTCTTGATGAACAGTTGAAATATTTCTTAAGTCTGACAGTAATTGTCTTGAAAATTTGTTGAAAGCGATGGATTTGCTACCAAAAGTTTGATTTAAAGAGCGCAATTGATTTCCTGTTTTTATTTTTATTTTTCCCAAATGCTGGGATTGTCTAATGAAATGGTATAATTAAATTTTAATAATCAAAAAGAATGTCTAATCAGTTAAATTAATAGAAATTTGAATAGTTTAACATAAATGTTTACAATACTTTTCCAAAAAAACAAAAAAAGAAATTCTTGGTTGCCTTTTAATTTTTCTGTATTTCATTTAATAGTTATATAAAAAATGTGTAATCAAAAGCATGTATTATTAATCAAAACCATGAAACACATTTTAACAATTATTTATTAAAATTAAAAGTTTCCCAAAAAGTAAAACAATTTTAAACTTTTTTTAGAGGGCCCTATGAAATCGTTTCATTTTTCTGGATTTCTATTGAATGTGTATAATTATTTTTTTATAATCAACAATATCTTAATCAATTGATAAACTACTTTAATTTAACGTTTTTTTACTATTATTATATTTTCTTTAATTAATTTTTAACAAAAAACTAGAGCATTTAAGAAATTCTCGTTTGCTTTAATTTTTCTGGTTTATGATTAATACTATTTATTCAAATACAGTGGTACTGTACAATCAATTCTGCAAGATTTTTGAAGAATTCCAGTTTTATATGAATGGACCTTTGCATTCCATCCACTTTTCTGCATCGCGTAAATCACGGTCCTATTTACCTAACCATTAAACAAAAATATTTTTTCCATCTTACTTTCAACAGCTTCCTAAATCTTTGGAGTCCTGACTGTATTTTCAGAAATGCAGTGCTGGAGCCCCGACAGCTTTCAGGCAAATTTTGAGCGTTTAGCTCGTACTCAAGCAGCAATCCATGTAAAATTACCTCAAATATGTTGTTTTGAGATCAGGGCAGTTTTAACGTTCTACAACTATTTTAATGCATCTTGTAAAAGCGTGTTTGTTTCACATATTCTTAGACACGTGGCCCGAATTATTGAGTGTTGAATTTGTTACATTTGTTTTCTGGCCGAGACTGTTTGGATTGTCAGATTTTTCTTCAGAGAAAGTTACAATTCCAACCTAGACCTCGCTAACTGTTACCTTACATATGGTTGTAGCGGGCTGATTAAAACGGTATCGCGATTATCGACGTACCAAACCTCCTTTCCGATAACTTAGAAAAAAATGTTCGATATATGTGCCTGATAAGGCACTTGCTATATTGCGCAGACAGCAACCCACTAACACATGCTTGAATGCTGAGTGCTGTGTCTGCTTGTGATGAGGAGATTGTGAATAAAAAATTTTAATATTAGTCGAATTTAAAATAAACCATTTGCATTTGAATGTTAGGAGGGCGTTAGGGAGCGTCATCATGCGCACGAGATGCGGTGATAATGATGTGAGTGACGTTGTTGCATTTTAATGTTTGTTAGTCTAGCCAACGAGATGCGCCGCTGCTGCGGTATGCATTCAAAATATTAGAGAAATACAGAAGCTCAAAGCAGAGAAGATCTTGATTAGGTTAAAACCAAAACCAAGCCATTCAGTGCGCTTTAATATAAAGACGACCAGACCTGCTGCACTCCCCCTCCCTCTCGTCTCACATAAAGATGTTAAATAGAAAGCCGTGCAAATTAAAACCAGTTTCAACTTTTATAACACACGCTCACGAATTTGTGGAGTTTATTGCTTTTCACTGTGTCTTCTATGTTTTTTCAAAGCTCTGTGAATGCGCTTTTCGGCTCCTTTGTTTACAATGCTAAATACAGATGCGTTTTGGTGAGTTCATAAATAATTGTTTATTATCAATACCGAACGATATGAAACATTATAACGTTGATACATTTTTTTTTAACTGTCAATCTCATCCCGCCCCAGGATCGCCCAGCCCCACTAGTGAGTCCTTGTTGGTTGTTAATTAGAGGCTTGTTAGAAACGTGCGTTGCCTGCCTGGTTAGGCGTGCGGATTTGAAATCATGGCTAAATATAGGTCTGAATACAGAGCCCTCTGGTTTGGAGCGGTGTGCTATGAGGAACATACCTCTGCTGTCAGAAGCCGATGACCTGAGGGCCTCGCCGCTGCTTTCAGAAGCACTAGGAAATGTGTTCTAAGCCTCTCTACTCCTTTGCGTTAATGGAAGGCAGAAGCCCTTCAGAGAGAGTGATACAACCCCCACACTATTGAATATTTGGATTCTCTTCATCGCTTTTTTTCGCCATACATTTTTTGCTCAAAAAGCAATGTATTTTAGACCGAATTCATGTTCTTGTTTGTCACGTGCAGCCTAGCGACTTGGCTTTTTAGGTCTAGAGATTTTTTTTTTTTTTTTTTTTTTTCCCCTGTGTTTAGGCTAAAAGCATTTTCTGCTCCCAAAACCTAGTCTAAATAAAAAGCTGTTCGTTCCATTGCTCCCACTGACGACACATTTACATGATGCAGACAATTAGGACGTTCTTGAGCTCAAGCTTGAGTATTTTAAGCTCTATGAATACATTCCTGCCATTTCATGGACATTTTCTGTAGCTTTCAGTTGTGTTGTTTGGAAGTGCTAATTGCTTTCTGGTTTGTTGTGTATTATCTTTCAGTGATTCTATTAAGGTTTTTTTATTTAATATTTTTGCATTTTGACATTTTTGTGACAGTTTCTGTTCCTCATTTTCTTAATTTACAATTTTCATTAATTTAAGTTTAGACTTTATATTTAAAACTTAGATAAATCAGTACATCAAATGACAAAAGTTGCCCTGAAAACTAGCTGATATAATTTTTTTTTTTTAAAATGTCTTTTATTATAGTTAGTTATATTTATTTTCAGAAAACTTTTTCCTTTTTTTTTTATTTTTAGTTTCAGTTAACAATACAGTTAAGCTAAAATCTTATTTCTTCTAGCGAACAATGTTAATATTTTTTAAGTTTAGTATATTGTTTCTAATGTTAATTTATTTTTATTTATATTACATATTTTAATAGTTTTAACTTTTTTTTTACTAAACTATATTTCATTTAGTTTGCTTATTCTCTCTTTCTCCTCCTAGTTTTTCACTCGACTATGATATATTTATTTTAGGTTTTTCCCAGATTTTTCTCTTGAACATTTTCGTTGGCCGTTTAGTAGGCACATTTGCCACTTTCCATCCACACACTTTTCTAATTTTCGCCCCTAAATCAAATTTTTCATTATTATAAGGTTATACTTTAGTCAGGCTTTTCTTATTAACTTTTTATTACAATTATTAACATTATCATGATTAAATCAGTTACAATTAATCAATTTTTTATTTATTTTTTTGCTTTTGAATACTAAATAAATTATATTTTGCAAGTAATGAAGCCTATACCACTGCATTTTATAACCAACGGCAATATATTTTCTTGCCGATTGGGCACATTTTATTTAAACCCCATTTCTCCTCTTTTTTTTTTTTTTTTTTTTTTTTGTTTTTTTTTTTTTTTTTAATTTTTTTTTTTATTTATTTTTTTCCTTCAATTTATTTCTAATAATTTCCTAAACTGTAAAGTTAGACTTGGACTTTATACACATTATAAACCTTATGTATATTTAAAATCTAATATTATTTTGATTTTATTCGAAAATGTATCTGTTCCAGACAGGGATGAATTTAACTTCTCGCCTTATACAGTAACTGAGACTGATTTTAAAGAGACCAACTTTCCTTTTTTCTTTTTCTTTTTTTTAAGATTCGTTTTAACAGTAAAGTCTGCCATGGTAGACAAACTTTAACTTTATAATTTTATAACCATAACTTTAATTTTGTGAAACTATGAAGCCAATGCAAGTGAAGTTTAGCTGCAGCAGTGGCATCTCTGAGCAGCCGTGATCTTCCTGACATCATGCTCCAATTTCCAGGCGCTAGTTAATATTGCTAGCAGCGTATTAAATTCTCCATTGGGAATGTGAGGCTAAAAATATGGAAGCGTCTCATAATATAAACAGTGGGATACTGTAGGCCTTGATAGTCATTCCTGACGGCTTGTTTATTGCGATCGTCACACGGCTACTACATTTTCTTGTCGAATAAGGCCAAAGCGCTCACTCGGAGTGTGAAATCAAATCGTGGAGTGGGTGTTGAAGGCTGAAGATTCCTCCCTCAAGCCTCATTTCCAGGCCTGTTATGGAAGTCACATTTCCAGCAGCATTGTCTGCCTGTGTGTTTGTGTTCACAGAAGAGGCTATTGGCACATGCATTCATGCGTGTGATCGCTAACCGTCCCGCTCGCCTTGCGTCATGGATAAGCGAGGCTCATGTTACAGCTTAAGTGTCCCTCTTTTATTCGGCCCGATGTGTGCCGATGCATGGGGGAAAAAATGGTTTTAACCTGCATTGCCCCTTCGGCGGGCCCCTCGGCGGGCCCCTCGGCCCTTATGTAAACTCACAAACGGCCCTGCTGTAGTGTCTCGGAGCTGTTGGCCCAGATCTATTGAGAAGTTTTCGGAAAGATGACCTTTTGCTTTCAACCAAAGAAGCTTCACCGAATTAATCAACCTTTAGTAGGGCTGCACAATTAATCGAATTTCTAATCGCGATTACAATTACGGATGTCACAATTATTTAATCGTTCAACGTGGCAATTAATCGTTCAAAGTCCCCTTATGTTATTCTGTGTGCTTAAGATGTGTTTTTTGTTTTTTTTTTCTTTCTGCATTTTATCTTACGGTTTGTTTTTTTTTTTTTTTTTTTTTTTTTCCCATTTTTTAAATTTTAGTTTTAGTATAACACTATAATACCATTCATATTTTTACTTTTTTTATAATTTAAAGAAGAAACCAATCCGGTGTATAGTTGACATTTGAGGCTTAATAATAAAAAATCTAAAAAAAAAAAGCTGAAAAAAAAGTATATTTATATACATATTTTTTTCTAACAGAACAGTGTTAATATTATTGTTGTATGTTTATTATTAATTGATTATTTCTAATTGATGGTTTAGTTTTTATTTATGTTATACATTTCAATATAGTTTTAATTTAATTTTTTTCTAAACAGTCTTTTTCAGGTTAGCTTATTTTTTTCCCTTAGTTTTCAATCTATCATTCTTATATTTAGTTTAGTTTTCTCGAGTTTTTTTTCTTTAGAGTTTCCTTTGAGTTAGATTTTCTGCAGTTTTCTCGTTTCAGTGCGTTAAGCTTTTATTAATTAAAAAAAAAAGATTCAGCTTATTGTGGTTAAACTATTTTAATTACTAAAGTTATTTTATTGTCTCTAGGGCTGCCACTAATGACTATTTTTATTTCGATTAATCTATCGACTAATTTATTGATTAATCGATTAATCTAAACGATTAATTTCCCACAAAAAAATCTACAATTTTACTTAAGAATATTTTATTAAACTATATTTTATTAAATCAAATGAAATCCAAATTTCTATGAAATCCTTTTTTTAAAGCAAAAGTAAAGTGCAAAAGAGTGCAAGAAGCAAGTGTCCATCTCAAATCACTGAAATCAAAGTTCAGTATAATAGTGTAAGAATGACAACATATCCAAGTGTTCTAGTCTACTAATAATACAATAATAATCAAAAAACTCTTTTTAAAAAAGTATTTACCAGAAATTATTTACCATAATTTATTTAGGAGAAAAATGTAAATGTGCGGATTTCTGGGGAAAAAAAAACTTTACAAAAAAATCCAATCATTAATTGGAGATGCTTTTGTTATTAAAATTTAATGAACCATTACAGAATCCAGAAAATATTGAAAACAGACTGTGGTAAAGATAAACCTTTAAAACTCATTATTAGACAGGCTTTTTTTGATTAAGACAATTTAATTTAAACCCATTAAAATCGGAGTATAGACAAAAAATGAACATTAAAAACCTTCATTTTTTTTTCACAATGCCCTATAATTATAATTAACTTTTTTGTGGTAATAAAAATAGATGTAAGTGAACAATAGCCTTTAAAATTACTTAAAATGCATATATAATAGCAATGAGACAATAATAATTAGTTCAAATAAAGTAATCATATGGTTTTATTGAACAAAAATGTTAAAATATATAATGTATTATGAACAATAGAGCAAATGTACATTACGCATTACAACAAAGACCTGCAGAAGGCACCAACGGCCCGAAGATTGTTTTTACACATTGCTGTGCGATCTAATAATACTTGTTTAATATTGACCAAGCGCCTTATATATCAAATATCAACTTAATTGTTTTATTTTTGGGTTTGGCCATTTCTTTAAGACAGAAATGCTGTAGCCACTGTAATTAAATGAATATGTTGACATCAAAACGTGTAAACTCAGAGTTAGGGTTTGAGCTTTTATTTTGAAACCACTATGTATTCTCCTGAGTTTGCGTAGATTTATAAATGATTAACCTTACAAATCTGATGAAATGGCGCACGTTGCGTTCCCAGACGAAAGTTATAATAAACCCAAACTCACAAAAACATGCACAGATGGAGTTTGAGCCGCTCCACACAAGTAAATGATAACAGTTCCTGTGGACTACTGTGAACGGCCGCTGTGGCCGCATGTCCTTAAACCCTCCCCGCTGTAAATAATTAAAGTGCTTATACTGATATAACGGCAATCGCATATAATTATTCTTAAATCGTGTGTTTGTGAAGTCACAATTAAATGCCTTAATTATGATTTTAAAAAGGGTTTGAAAAATATTTAATTTAATTCATGCGCCTTGGGAACCGTCTAAATGTGTTGTGGATTCTCCGTTTCCGTGAATGCGCACTTACGTAATTGCCGGTTTAGTCGACGCAATCAAAAGACGTCGCGGAGTTTTAACAAAAAAAGCTAATAGTCTAATAGAATCGACGAATCGCGACAGCCCTAATGGTCTCATATTTTATTTAATTTTTAAAAAAATTTTAACCGCTTGACAGGAAGACAAGAAAATATTCTCATCCCATTTTCTTTTCTTTTTTTTTTTTTTTTTTAACACGCAAATTTTAAATGTGACCGTTTTGTTAAGTTCTTCATTGAATGTTTTAGTTGTCTTTCAAGTCCTTTTTTTAGCGTTTTCTCACTTCAAGTGTGGTTACTTCATTTTAGGAGTTGGTTTATAATTATTTTAAGCCTGCCAACGTTAATACACTCTTTCAATTAAAATGTTCTTGAATCTAAAAATACAAAAAAAAATGTTTTAAAAAAACATCCTTGAAATTCTAAAGTTTAAATGAAACTTTTTAAAGTTATCTAGTAGCATTTTCATGTTTAATGTGTTTTACTAAATGTATATCTAAACATCTAAAGCTAAAATAATTTGTGGTTATTTTTATATTAGTTAATTTTGGAGTCATGGAATTGTATTTTTAATGTAGTTTCAGTTTTTACCAGTTTTCGTTATTTTCGTTTATTTTGATTTTAAAATGTGTATTTTAGCACAAGGACAAGTGACTATTTTTAATGACAGTATGTCCTTAAGATTTTCTTTATGCAGTTACAATTTTCTAAGAGTAATAAGGCATTTGAGACTGCTGCTTTGAGAACATATTCCGACAGCACCTCGAACTTTAGTGTTTAAAAAAATGTGCCCCGGTCTATTTTCTGCAGTTTGGTTGCATCAGTTGACCCTCACAGATGCGGTCAGGTGCTGTTTAGAAGTTGTGCAAGTCAGTCAGCATGTGTTTGAATGCAGAGCTGTTACATTGACACTCGTCTGTGCTCAGGTTGATGGGTTTGCACGATAAGCGCCAGCGTTGAGTTTCAGACACGCTGCCTGCTGTTTATCTCTAGATCTTTCTAGATCTTCATGCACTATTTCTCGCTTGCTTTCTACGACTCTGCAGCTGTTGTCAAAGTTTTGAAGTTGTCGACCTGTTTGTACTGCAGAGTGATTGGTTTTGTTGTTCAGGGCTGTTGTCGATGGGCTCCATCAAGAGTTTGTCATTATTTTGTTGCATGTTGCTAGACCAGCTGCAGCTTCTTTTCGCCGTCCCAAAAGCCCCCGTGTTCCTTCCCAGAGCCCAGCGTAAACAACCAGCATCCTATAACCTGACGTCACTGCAGTGGCACCTATAAATCAGGATCCTAAATGACGGCTGGGTGTCTGCTTTCAGTCAGGCGTTCCAAGCGGTGTACGGGTGAAGAGCAGGTTTGTGAAGTGTGTGAACAGACAAGCGCGTGAGGTCTCATACGATCACACAAACAAGCTCCATATCTGTTTACAGCAGACCTTGGGAATGTTGACCAATACAATAAAATGTAACCTTGTCCTCATTCAGATCTGAGCACTGTGCTGCAATAGAGATTGAGTTGTTGCGTTGTGGCATAACAGGAATTTATGGGGGCTGTAAATGTTTTTTTTTATTTTTTTAATTTGACTAAATTTTTTTACTTTTTTGCATTTCTTTCTGTAAAAAAAAACAATTAAGTTGTTGTAGTAAACTGAAATAGTACTTTAAACAATTAGGCTACAAATTTGTTTCTTTTTATTGTGTTTTTGTAAAAAAAATTAAATAAAATTTTCATTTGTTGTAGTAAAAACCTAGTTTAAATATTACATTTTATTTTAATGTCCCACATTGTGCATGCATTTTGCGGCTGTAAAAACAGCACTTTCCATGATTAGGCTTTTTTTACTTGAATTTTTTAACTTATTACATTTTTTGTGTTAAAAAACCTAGTTTGTAAAACTTAGTTGTATAAAAAAAAAATAGTGTAAGTATTAAAATTATTTTGCATGCAATTTGTGGAGGCTGTAAAATTTTTTGAGAGGTACTTTAAATGATTAGGCTACAAATTTGTTGCTTTTTTATGTTTTTGTGTTTAAAAAGAAAAAATATTCTGGTTGTTGTAGTAAAAAAAAAAAACCTAGTGTAAATTTAAAAAATTAGGTTAATATCCCACATTTTGCATGCATTTTGTGGCAGCTGTAAAAATGGAATGGCATTTTCCACAATTCGGCTACAATTTTGTTAATTTTTATTGCGTTTTGTGTGTGTGTGTGTGTGTGTGTGTGTGTGTGTGTAAAAAAACTATTCAGTTTGTTGTAGTAACAAAACCTAGTTTAAATATTAAATGAATGCCCACATTTTGCATGCAAATTGAGGGGACTGTAAAAATGTTTAACAACCCATTTTCACGGATTTAGCTGCCAGTTGGCTCAAATTGGGTTACTTTCTATTTGAATTATTAGTATTTATTCTTTTTTGGTGTAAAAAAAAATGTAATGCACATTTTACATGCAACACGGTTACCACACATTTTCTCTCATACAGAAATATCCATCAGATTGACATAAGAAGTAAATATTCGTATGTTTCGTAAAGCTTAACAATTCAACCCTGTTACCAAAGTTATTAGAAGACAAAATGGATTCACTTTGGCGCGCTTCTACTAACTTTGAATGATTCTGATTCAGTTACTAAGCAATATTTATCCTTTAGCTAGGGATGTAACGATTAACCGCGAACCGGTTGAAAATTTATTCAAATATGTGACGATTCAAATCGTTTGAGATGCCAAACAAATCGCGATTCAATTAAGGGTAAGAGCTTATATGAATGTATGTCTGAGGGGAAATTACTGTCTTTAGAAAAGTTTAGATAGCATTTTTTCTTTTCATCTTGCCTCTGTATAATGCTTAAGTGCAGCGCTGCTTTGTTTACAGCAGAAACCAGGAAACGCTTTAAGCGCCACCTGCTGGCAGAGAGTGAATATGCGTCTCGTTCAGCTTGTCTGCTGTTTCTGTTTCATGCAGATATTTTTTATGTATAGTTTCACAAAACTGAAGTCAACCTTCGTTTTTTGCTTCAAATTTCGAAATTATACAATCTAATTTAGGTATTCATGAAAAAATGCTCATGTTGCATGTATGCAGCATCATTTTTTGGATCATGATTAAAATGCAGCGTTTGCCTCTAATTTTAAAAGTAAAGAGCACCGACAAAGCCTTATTTTGTTTATATGAAAATACGTATTTTATTTGTGTTACTTATTTATTTGATTTGGGGCTTGTTTTAAAATTTCTATTTAGTTTTGTTATTTACATTTACATTATATTAAAATTTTGTCATTTAGCAGATGCTTTTATCCAAAGCGACTTACAAATGAGGACAATAGAAGCAATCAAAACCAACAAAAGAGCAGTAATATGCAAGTGCTATATTAGTATATTGTTATAGTGATATATTTCAATTTCACGAAGAAACGTGCAGCATTTTGTCCAAGCAATAATAAAAAGGACAGATTTAATTTATAATTTAAATAATACAAATCGTGAATCGAATCGTGAGTTGAGCGAATTGTTACATCCCTACTTTTAAGAAGAAAAAATGATTTTAAGATAATGAAGTAGGTTTAGCATTAGAGAGGCTTTGAATGTGATGTTTTCCCTGCTGTTTTTAGGATCGACACCAAGCTAATTTTTAACCCTCCTGCTGACCATGATAGTCCAGGTCACACAGGCCCTTCTCTGCCTGACCAGTTCACACTTTAAGCACTCACTTCTCATCCATTGTTTGAACCCCTGACTGTGAGAAAATGTATCTTAGCTCTTTAGCCTTGAAGATGTGTGAGTGTCAGTGTAAGGTGAACAACTGGCATCTCAGGGTGTTGGAATGACCGTAGTAAGACACCAGACATATCGAAATGCTGTTCTGTGACCTATGAGGGCACGTTGTTCCTAAACTCGGACCCCCTGCTGTCGTGCTGATAATCAGTGAAGATATGCTATCGACTAGATGTCCATGTTTGGAGATGTTCCAAGTTTATCTATACGCTTTACCAATCAGAATCCTGAAACTTGAAGTGATGATATAATTTACTGATCTCTGTTAGGTCCTGTTTACACCTGGTATTAAGATGCGTTTTCGGTCGATCGGATCCCAAGTAGACTGGGGAGACACATTCCCGTTCACACCTGCTGTTTTAATCTGTCTCTTTTGTCCACTTTCGACCGCGTCTGTCCTGAGGGGAAAATCAACCCATGTTTTTATGCAGCAAACATATTTTATGCATGTCATAAAAAGCCCTAAATTTGATCCTAAGAATCCTGCAGATATCCTGTAAATAGTGAAAGAAAATTCCTTCCTTGATATTTATGTTTTGAAAATGTTTTTGATTGATGTCTCAACTTCTATTAAATTTTCTAAATTTTTTTTTTTATTCGGGCTAGTTAAATTAGTCTCAGGCTACCAAAATCTGAAGAGTGTCTGATTTTGCGAGCTCTGAACTCCTGCTGATGAAACTGCAAACTATTTTCTTCAGTACATTTTTCCTCGATTGATTGCAATTCTGACTCCTTGTCTTCATTCATTATAACTGGTCTGTGCGTCTTAACTGTAAATCCTCTTACAAAAGTGATTAAAAATGTTTTTCTGTTATTTGTGGAAAATATAACTTCACTACTAACTTTCATATTTTACCTTTTTTATTAAAATTCTATGTAATTTAATGTTCTTTGCTAGAAAATAATAAGTGTTTTGTTTTATTTTTATATATTTTTTAAACGTTGCCCAAATTGGGGAACAGGGTTGCGATTTATGTGAATCTCACATGAACAAAATTAATGTAATAAATATTACGCTTTTTTAAATTAGTATATATTAAAGGTAGTACAACTAATAGTAATTGCAAAAGTTGTTAATCTTAATTAGTCAGAGTTTATTAATTACCCTTAATTACCCTGTTTGTGAAAAATGTGGAATATTTCAGCAAATTAGTTTGTGAATTTTGCTGACTAGTTTCTGGAATATTCACATTGCGTTATCGCTCTAGATTACTCGCGAGATGTTTTTCATGTCACTCACGCGAATAAAAACATTGTGTATTGCTCTCCTCCTTTTTCTGATACAACCAGACGTGTCAATAAGCTCTTCGCTGATTGGCTTGTGCGACAACGCATCAACTTGTGCGAAAGATGCGTTTGAGATGTACGTCGCACGTTCGCAGCAATCGTGTCGCCTGGCGCAAATTCGCATCTATTTGCATCTTTGCATTGACTTTGTATGTAATCTACTTGCGCGATTAATCTAATTCGCTTTTGGGGTGCACACACCATTACGATTCAGCGAAGAGCTAAATTACACTTCCGGTTGTATTAGAAAATGGAGGAGAGCATTACGCGATGTTTTTATTTGCGTGAGTGATAGGGTTATGACGGTGAGAAAGTTTTCCCACCGGTTAATCGACGTGTGACCACACCGGTAATACTGGTATCACCCTTGGTGGGGGTTAGTTCGTTTGAGTTTCCCCTCTTTTCTTCACTTTCAAATGGCTTGTAAAAGTGCCGTGCAAATTTTACTTTCACTTTCAAATTAGTGGCAACTGCCGCAATTCGGCGTCAAGCAATTGTTCATTTGAGTTTTCCCTCTTTTCCTCGGATTTCTTGGCTTTCAAATAGCTAGAAAAAGCGTTGTGCGCGTTTTACTTTCACTTTCAAATTAGCGGCAATATGGCGTTGACTCAATTCAAGCCACAGCAAGGTCAACTCAGAACTTTTATTAACAAAACGAATAAAAATACACCATATATGTCTAATAAAATAACAAATTAGGCTACACAAAGTTTAAATAGGTATATAAAACTGAAAATCAGCAAACACTGTGGAACCAAATAAATAAGAAACATAGAAAGTTTATTAGCAAAACGAATAAGAAAGCTTGGAGGCACGGCATATACACCTTGATGTAAAATAAAATAAATAAAATACACAAAGTTTAAATAAAGTAATCAGCAAACACTGGAACCAAATAAATTGGAAACATAGAACGTTTATTAGCAAAACGAATAAGAAAGCTTGGAGGCACGGCATATACACCTTGATATAAAATAAATAAAATACACAAAGTTGAAATAAAGTAATCAGCGAACACTGTGGAACCAAATAAATAAGTAGCGAATGTTTAAAAAAACTTCCAGTCAATAGGCTTTTCAAAATCTAAAATATTGCCAAATGGGCGCCTTTGCATTTCCTTTCTAAACTATCTTCTGCCATTGTCTTGTCTTTCTCTTCTCACTCTTCTTTTCAGTCAGCTCGACTCACTCTCCTCATGTGATAAATAAAATCTGACTCCTGCTCCGTGGTGCGTCGTTCACGCACGGTTCGGCACGCTGCATTGAGCGTTTCGTTTTTAAAAGTGTCTGTCCTCTAACTGAACTAGGCTAAATTATTTTTGTTACTATAAAAAAATCAAAACGACGGTGGGGGGCGGTAGGCAAATGACGTAACCGGTGTTGCGGCTTAACAACACCGAAAACACCGTCTATCGCAGCAAGCCTAGTGAGTGACATAAAAAGCATCCCCTGAGTAATCTAAAGCGACAACGAGAATATGTGAATATTCGCTTCACTTTTGGCATGCACACACCATTAGAGTTTGGCAGCAGACTGTTACAAGATATTATTTGTGTTTTCCGGTTATTTTTATTTTGCCCTCCAGACTTTTCCTCCGAGGTAAACAGGCTGAAGTGCCTTTTTGTCTAGCAAGCGCTCTGTGTTGCTGCATGCTGGGACGTGTTGCTATGGAGAGATGTTGCCGTTTTATGGTGTTTGCTCAATTATCTTTAGGGACCTGATGTAACCGTTTCTCGTGTGTGTGTGGTAATATTAGAGTTTGGCTAAGAAACTCGTGTCAGGATCTTGTAGGGTGAGGGGTCTTCAGTTTGTTCCGATGTACAAATGTTGCTTTCCTGACCTTTACAAATCAATGATCTGTGTGTCAGTCTGAAACGTAGTCAATTTTATCTAGTGTCTACGTCAGTCAGTTATTTTAGGGAAATCAGGTTTGCACAGTTAAAATGGTGATCTTTTGGAACCTGTAAAGAACATATCCAGACCATATTAAACATCATAATAAAAAATGTAAAACATTTTTTTTTTTTTTAGTTTGAAAGAAATAAAAGACCATTTTAGGATGTTAGATTTGAATTTTGTGAAACGTTCTTATTATCATTACAGTAATGACAAACAAATTTAAAATATTTTTATGCAAAATGAATTTCTGATTGTTAATCTGTTATTATTATTAATGTTATTCTTATTGTGATATTGTAATATTTAAACTTTCAAAAAAAAATTATAAAAAGTATGAGTTTTGTGAACTCTTATCATCTCATTACTGTAAGCAAAACAAAATATTATTAATTTTAAAATAGTTTTTAGATAATGTACTATTAGCGATACTGCCTTAACACATACTAATTAACTTAAAGAAAATTAAGACTTTTGTCAAATAATAGTAAGATTTAGTAAAAAAAGTTATATTTGTAATATTAATAGGTATATATCTATTTTTTATGCAAAATGTGATTTCTTCTGTTTTGTTTTTTTGGAGTGTAATATGTCCTGGCAAATTCACCTAAAAAGTTTGCATTCTGTAATTGAAGGAAGCACCTGAATCTCAATGAGCTTGAGTTTTGTTCAGTGAATTCGTCCTCAACAGCAGCTTTGTGGTTTTACTTGGGTTTTATACATATAGGCAGTCATATCATGATAAGATGAGGTAAAACTGCCATTTCAGGCTGCGATGTGAAAAGCATTAACTCTGATAACTGTCGTCTGCAGAAACAAAGAGGAAAAACAGTCGGGTTGAGATCAGCCGAGTCTCAAAGACACCACAAATCACACGCTGTCTTTGTCTCCTCGAGAAACACAATTGACAGAAAAGCTCTTTGTTTTCCAGCGATGTCCTTTGAGTTGAGATTTGGCCTCTGAGAATTTGTCATAAAATCTCTAAATTACACGTTCCACCGTTCTTTTTAATGATTTAGTCTGGTAATGTCTTAAAATGGGTGTTTCTGTACACTTCGGCGGTGAATATTTCGTAATGATTTCCAGCGTGAAACGATTTCCTCCTCCTGCTGAACACAAAAGAAGCTATTTTGAAGAATGCTGCTAATCAAACAGTTTACAGTAGCCATTGACTTCCATAGTATGTCTTCCCAAACTATGCAAGTCAGTGGCTACCGACAACTGTTTGATTAACAGCATTCTTAAAAATAGCTTCTTTTGTGAAGAAAGAAGAAAAAAACTCTTACAGGTTTGGAACAACATGAGGGGGAGTAAACGGTGACCAGAATGTTCATTTTTTTTGGTTGAAGTAACACTTTAATCTTTTAAAATGTAATCCAATGAAAATGTAACAATTGCTTTGCTAATAACTGTCCTCTGTCTGTCATCGCAGTTTGCCCCAGCACAGATATCCGCAACAATGCGACCCACCTGCGCGTTCTGGAGAACTGCACGGTGATCGAGGGCCACCTGAAGATCCTACTTATATTCAAATCCAGAGTGGAGGACTTCCGGGGCTTGAGCTTCCCGAAGCTGGTCGTGATCACGGACTACCTGCTCCTCTTCCGCGTCTACGGCCTGGAGAGTCTGGGCGACCTCTTCCCGAACCTCACCGTCATCCGCGGCAACAACCTCTTCTTCAACTACGCCCTGGTCATGTTCGAAATGATCCAGCTCAAAGAAATCGGTCTCCACAGCCTGACCAACATCACGCGAGGAGCGGTGCGCATCGAGAAGAACCCCAACCTCTGCTATTTGTTCACTCTCGACTGGTCCAAGATCTCCGACTCGGTGGAGGACAACTACATTGTGGCAAACAAAGACAAGCGGGAGTGCGGAGACATTTGCCCGGGTACCATCACGGGGACGATAACCTGCAAACAGACCACCATCAACGGGAATTTCGGCGAGCGTTGCTGGAACCAGAACCATTGCCAAAGAAGTAAGTTACAGTTATTCTTCTTTCAATGTTGCTGTTGATGGTTTTTAACATAACGGTTATTGTCAGTTGGGTATTTAATTTGAACATTAGGCATGTGTAAAGTGTTTTTTTTTTTTTTTTTTTTCTCTGGCTTGTTGGTTTTTGTTAAGAGGAAACCAAAAGTCTATGTCGGCTCTTGAAAATGTTTACTGTAAAAATGCTACAGTAAAAACCTGTTAAATGGTTAACGGTAAGTTCCCGTACTATATACGGTGAAAAGCTGTATTGGACATTACATGTAATTTTACGGTAGGATACCGTTTTTGGAAGTGAAATAGAACTTATAATTTACAGTGAATAACCGTAAATTGACATTCCCAGAATTCCCTGCGTTTCATTTCAAATTTGATGTTTTTTGTTGAAATAACTGTTTCTTCTTAGTTTTTTCTTATCAGTTTTGTACTTTAGGGTTGTATGTTACATCTAATGTTGTTAAATTAAAGTTTATTGCATTATTTAAGTTTCATGTGAGTTACCATGATGGTGTTTAGTGTTTGTGTGAACAACACCGTGCACCTTCTATATATGTTAATATCTAAAAGCTGCTTGTGATGGGCTCTGGTTCATAATGTGACTTTCTCATCACCACCAGTTTTTGATGGTTATCAGTGTATTACAAAAGTACAAAACAGATTTCAGTACTTCAATAGGTTGTATATTAACATTATATCAGTTAATGAAAATATGGTATTTAACTGTAAATTTAAGTTAAAACCTAAAATGTTTCTACCATATTTTATTTATGTATACCGTATAAATTCTGGCAACCACAGCTGCCGTTATTTTACCGTAAATTCTACGGAATTTGTTTTACAGTGCAGTTAACAAAATGGTTTAAATTTGTCGCTTGTGAACTGATGTTGAAATACGCGTATGTATTAATATTGCGTATGTTGTGCGTTTGCTTTCTCAGTGGAGGCAGAGGTTTATGGTATTTTGAATATCCATAATATATTTGTGCTGAATTTGTTGGTGATTATACATTTAAGCGACATTGTGGTTGGTGTGATTTTATTGGGGTTTTTTTGGGCCGTTAAGCTCTCTAAAGACTAGTTTCTAGCAATACTTCATTGTCTTCAGACTAGATATTTTTGTAGCATCTCTAATTATAAACTTAAGTAACAAAAATGCTGTTGAACACTAAAGAAGATATTTTGAAGAATGTGTATAACCAAACAGTTGATGGTAGCCATTGGCTTCCATAGTATGGAAGAAAATAGTTTCCATTGATTGAAAAATAACAATTTTTCAGTCATATCAGTTTCAGAGCAGATTTATATTTTACTTCACACGTCATTAATTGATGTACTGGAGTGGTGTGGATTATTGTGAGGTTTTTATCAGCTGTATGGACTCTCATTCCGACGGCACCCATTCACTCCAGAGGATCCACTGGTGTGCAAGTGACGTAATGCTCAAATTCTCCAAATCTTTTCTGATGAAGAAACAAACTCTACCTCTAAGTCTCAGATGTCATTTTTGGGTGATCTATTGCTTTAAGTCTGATATCCAAATTAGCTAGTGACCATTTGGTGTTGCAAGTACGTGATTTGTACATCCCTTATGAGTGAAATCACAACTGCATTGGTGTTGATGAGGTCAGATTCTGCAATAAGACCAGCAGCGTCCGGCCCAAATAAAGGTCCACGTTGGTAAGCATGCACACACTTTTTGTCATGTGAGAGGTGAAAGTTTAGTCGGCTGTAATGTCAAAGCGATACCCCATTTCTGGAGTATGGTGCAATGCTGCTGCATTTGGGCAGGCGCAGGGGTGAGCGAGTGTATAACCCTACAGCAAGATTCCAGATCCCGAAAGAAACGGGCGCTCTCCGCCGAGCCAGATCAACACAACCTGTGCCTATTTGCTTGTTTAGCCTGACGTTCATGTTTTCTCCACAGATAATAATGGGAAACGGTTTGTGTTCCAGATGGATTTGCACTTAATTCCAGAAGGAACTTTACTACATAGGTGTGCTCTTCCATTTGTATTTTATTTCAAGCCCACATGAAAGCAAAATTATCCCTGTTTTAGGTCTGGCATGATTACATCTCCTGATGACAATTACTCAAGATACCATGCTCATGAAATAACACACAACAACAACAAGAATAATTATTATTATTAGTAGTATTATTTTAGTATTACAGCAATAATAATAATTATGTGGGTAATATTAATAATTATGTTGTGGACCATATTTAAATGTTTGATTATTATTTTTTATTATTATTATTATTATATAAAATACACAAAAATATTACACAATTTTTAAAATAATATCCATTACAGAAAAATGTATGGCTTCGTATTCTTCCATGTATTGATGTATGATAAATGTTTCCATAATTTAAGCAGTAGTAGGTTTTCAAACATTTATTGATTGTGTAATTTATTCATAATATCAAATCTAATGTCATTCTACATTTATTATTTATTGACTTATTTTATTTTAATAATAAGATGATTATTAAAGGGAATATAATATTGTGGACTATAACATTTTTTTTTAGTAATAGTAGTAAGTATATTAATTAAAAAAAAAAAAAAATGTTAATCTGTATGTATTGATAATGATTCATAATATTGATATATTGTTTTAACTTTGATATTAATTTATTTGTTTTTTGTTTATTAATATTAATCTATTATTATGAATATACAAGGATTAATAAATAGCAGACTATATTTAAATGTTTTATTAGTAGTTTTCTTTTTTAAAATATTATTGTTCTGTGCAATTTATTATAATATTACTAAAATGAATGTTAGTAATTTTGTATTAATGTGATTCTACCTTGTAATATTTATTTATTTGTTAGTTTGTGTTTTACTTTTTTTCAGCGTTCTTTTTTGCTGACGTTATGCAGTCAGCACGGTCTATTAAATAATGCTAACAAATAGTGAAAATTATTTATTATAATTATTTAATTCTTTTTGCAAACTCTTATTCAGGTCTCCATCCATTCAGGTACGTAACAGCCACTTTTCACCATTTAATCATTTCTTAATAGATCAAACCAAGGAAATATAATAGCAAATTCACGTGGTGAAAGTGCAAGTCTTTGATTTATTCATGAATGCAGTAAAGTAAAGTGTTTTGTGTGTAAGCAGGCGTTTAGTGTCAGGAAGCGTTTTAAGTTGAGCCGGTGGATGCAGACGTGAGCTTGAGTGCAAAGATCAAATCTGTGCAGGTGCTTCTGTAAGCGGCGCTTTCCATTCTTAGCAAGACAAAAAACTCAGCATGCTTCATGTATAAAGCAAATGTTTAGTGTTTGCTTCATTTGTTGCCCAGGGAACGTTTATTTCCTTTGAACAAAAGAAAGCTGTCAAATATCTTGGTCCTCGTGTAGCAACAGCATTAAACTTGGTCCTTTTTTCCTCCATAAAAACGTCATGAGCGCAAACAGTGGAAGCGTGAGGCGCTGGGTCCGACAGAAGACTGTACAAACAGGAGATGTGCTGTTCAGATAAGTCCTAGCTCCTCCTCTGGCACAGCGTGTTCTGTTATTGTGAGCGTTGTTCTGTTGTGCCGACAGCGACTCTTGCGCAATCAGGCCCTTTTCAGGTCAAAGTTCAGCAGCCGCGGGTTTGCGCTTTTATATTGTCATAGCCATTCTGTTCTCCTCTGATGACGTCAGAGCGTTGAGGATTTGAGGACGGATTTTGTCTGGATAACTCGCTTTGAATTCACCTGACAAGAATTACTTTTTTTGGTTTGCTAGCAAGCAGTGCATTTTAGTTAAGACCATCTAAACTTACATTTGCTGCTTAAATGTGCTTGGATGTTGTTGATTATTGGGATTGAAACATAATCTTAAACGATAATTAATAGAAGCTAATAATATGTCATCAATCTTAATTTGGTTCCGGAGTTGTGGACATTATTATTATTATTATTTTTATTAAAGCTACTGATTAATAATAATGAATAACAAAAACTAATTTAAAGTATAAATAATGTAAACAAAATATTATATTTGTTAGGTATTTATTTGTTTTTATCGTAGTGGGATATTTGGTTACACAATAATTATTTTTTAAAATAATAATTATAATGATGATGATGAAGAATATACTTAATATTAATGACTGTAATATATGTGCTAGTAATTAAATATATTATTATTATTATTAGTAGTAGTCGTAGTGTAGTAGTACTTTTCATTGTATGATATAATAATGCTCTAAATGTTGTAAGGAAAAACGTTCTATTATGATATAATTCAATAAAGAACAATTAAAATGATTATACTTGTTAAAGGTGTAGTAGTAGACTTGTTAATATTGGATTATTTATGAAAGCTTTTACTAATATGAGCTGTAAGATATAATTATAATATTATATAAATCCATATTAAATAACGAGGCTGATGAGGTGATTATTATTATTTAGTAGTAGTGTTAATATTATGTTTATTTAGTAATAATTTTTAAGTAAGTGTATAGGTAATATATTATATACCTTACTAGAGATACATTTCTATCTATAGTATATATATCATTATTACTATATATATATAATATATATATGTGTATATATGTGTCTATATATATATGTATAAAATAATAAGTGTAATAGTTTATAACAGTATATTATTTTGTATAGCTTTAATATTGTATTTCATGTTAATGCTTAGTTTGTAAAGTAGAGTAAATACAAGTATAAATAATATTTTGTTGATTATTTAATAATAACAATTAGTAGTAGTGTAGTAGTCTAATAGGTTAATATTTGTATATGTTGAATTAATTCTACATTTTAAGAAAGCGTTATGTAATCTATAAAACAATAATCGTAATAAGATACTTATTGCTGTATTGTAGTATATATAAAAAATATAACAGTATAACATTTATTACTTTATTATTATATTATATTATTAATATTACCTAATGTATAGTTTGGAGGGTTAGAAGAATCACTGGTATGTTCCTGAGTGTTAGCTGTGTTTTGGTTTCTTAGAAAAGGAGGAGGAAAAAAATCTAGCTGGAAAAATGCGGCGCTGACGTCCACTCATAAATCTCCGACACCCTCACCCCGGCAAAGATGACAGGGTTTAGTGAGTTTAAGGAAGCTGATGTTCTTGTTTTCATTGTCCAGGTAAATGATTCTTGAAAATGCTTGATATCGAATCTCCTGATCTTCAGTCTGACCTTGACTCAGAGACCCGTCGCAGTTGTTTGTATACTTCAAACCAGAAGGGCGACACTGAAATCAGATTCAGGTTTAAAATGATTTTCAAGGACACTTTGCGGTCAAACTTTTGTCTTATCCATTTGAATTCATAACTGTTGCGCAAAAATTAATGCGTGGGTCGAGCTGAAGTGATGTGTGATGCCTGTGGACAGGTGGACGCTCTCGCTTCTCTCTGCTATTGGGCCAAATGGTTTTCTGAGTATCAGCACCTCGGAAGTGCTGGAGGGTAAGTGTGCTTTTCCTAACCGTCTAAGAGTAGGTCATTCACTTCCCACCTCGGAGTAAAGAGGCCCTTAGCATGACAGATAAGGATTATCTTTCTCCCACTTTACTGCTCTTTTCCCCACTGTATCCAACACTCATTTCACAGTGGAATAGCTGGGGATCGTCTTCACAGCTTGAGTAAGCGATGGCTTTTTTTTCTTTTCTCAGAATTTCGAAGAGAAACATCTCCAGGCTCCTCTTCTGACAGAATGGGAGGCGATGTAGCACTTGATTTGATTTTCTTTAATAGCTAAACTCGATGGTTGCTGTCAGTCAGAGAGCCTTATATCAAGGATCAGATTAAATTACTTTTTTTTGCGCCATTTTTTAGGACAAACCTATGGGATTGCGCTTAAAGGAGTTTAAACGCGGCAAAACGGAGCTGAAAGTACCGCGATCTTACTGGTATTGTCAAATTAGCATACATTTTTAACAAACGAATGGACGAAGAATTTGTAGAATTTTTTTCAAGTGATATGTGCTCCAATTGTTTGTTTTCCAGCAGCCATTGTTGTCGTTGACATTAGTTTTTTTTTCATTACAATGCGTTACAATGTTGTTTTACTCAAATGTGTCGAAAGTTTACAAAAGTTAAATAGTGAATGTTGAAATATGACTATTTCTGTCCAATAACTTTATCCAACGAATTTCAATGCGGTAAAATGTCTTAACCAGAGCTGAAAGTACTGCGAATTTGTAGAATTTGTACAATTGCGAGGCATTCTAATTCCATTTTCCAAATTTGCAAACAATTAATCATTCTTTTAATGTTTACTCTACTTTTTTAAATATGCCCTGGTATTAAGGTTCATTCACACCAAGAAAGAGAACTATAATAATAACAATTATATTTGTTTATTATGCATTTTTGTTGTCTGCTGCTTTAAATTTTTGAGCTGCCATTTTTGTCGTGAACGCATTTGGTTGTTTGTAATATGTTGTTTTACTTTGATGCATTGAAAGATTGCGAAAGTGAACTATTTCTGTTCAATGAGTTCCAACATGGTAAAATGTGTTAACTGAGTAGTGTAGTATCATCAAATTAGCCTAAATATTTGATGAATGAACACTAGGGTTGGGGGATGTTTGTGTTTTTTTTCGATACCGGGGCCAAATCGATACTTTTAAAACTGTTCCGCTGCCTGAACCGATACTTATTAAAAAATAAAAAATAAAAAAATTCCCCAAAAAATGATGGATTGGCCATTAACACTATAAGCACATGATGTCTGTTTCATTCATACTGGATGCCAGAGGGGCCACCCCTCGCACAGAAAAAATCCACATATCCAGTCACAGAAGTAGCAGAACTCATGACCCTCCATGAAATCCCTTATATGGACAAAGGCATCCAGTTATCGCTGTAACTGAATATAAAGAAGATAGAAACGTTTTGAATGATGAAACATTAAGACAATAAACACTTGACTGCGACAATATAGTTTATCTGTTTTATTCAAGCCATCTCGGGTATCTTCATAATGATTAAGTATATTTATTATCCATTGCTAATCGATTTATTCTTTGTAACGTAGGACTATGGAACAGAGTTTCTGCATAATTCGGAACAAGGAAGCCACATCAGATCACAAAAGGAAGCATTTGACTGGTGTTGTGGAGTAAAAAGTTTAAAAAAATAACAGGTTTAGAAATGTGAATACAAGAAATGTTTAGCTTTAGGTATTTTAATTTAAGCATGTTTATCTTAGTCAACAGAAGGCTACCTGCTGCCATCAGAGCAAAGTGTAATTACTGCATTCACGCGCTCCTAGGATGCTCTCATTTCCCGAGTTGTGCTTTTAAGTCGGAAGGTGAAAACAACATGGACACTCGCGTAACTACAAAGATTTTCCGACGAGTTCACGGATTTTCTCAGTCTGGAAAATTATTTTACACGTGCGGTGCCAGTGATGTTGCTTCTTACATCCATTTAGGAGAACCTGAGGACAAATATTTCAATCAATCGCTCCTGTAATGGGGCATCACGCACATGGGGTTATCTGACGGAGAGACGCAAAGCATTTTAAAGTCTGCACGGGTCCTGTTTGGTAAACGCGCACCAGCAGTACTTAACAGAACACCAACCCATTATCTGACAGCAGCACTAATTTAATTATGTACCAGACCAGACCCGTTTGACATAAAGACCGCGAGTCACAACCCGAACCACACTCGCATTAAATCTATTACACCAGGTAAGCAAGATTGTTTATTTTATCATGTAACACAAGCAATCAAACCAAAATAGGCATTCTAAGTTGGTGCTTTGAAGAAAAACAGACACGCAGCGCAACGTGATAATTAACAGAAAAAAAAGACAACAAAACTTTACCTAGCATCTTGTGATCACTCTGCCAGGCTTTTGAACAAATGTGCATTGGCTAAATCACTTCATACACACGCTTATAATTCTTTATAAATAAAAAGAACATTCAAATATAAGCCTTTACTGTTAAATGCGATTGCCGTTATTATTGAATTTTCATTAGTCCCAGTTTTGATTGATGCACGGCTGTTCACGGAAAAGTGAGCAAGGCACCACAGTCACAATATCATGATTATGGTTAAATAAGAAAAGACATATAACCAAATCAGCATACATTTTACTTTCATACTAAAGTCTCAAACATCATTGAGATGAATCAATGACGCAACGTGTGTACGATAATTTAGTAAAAAAAAAAAAAAAAAAAACTAAAAACTTGCCTGCTTTCTTTGGCGTATATTTGTATACTTATACTATCTAATCAATCTCAGCATGCGTTAATTTCGTGTCGCTAGACGTTTGCCTCACTAAGGCTAAATCATGCCTAAGTCTTTCTTTGGCTGCGCTCTGAAAGTGATCTGTTAATTCTGCTAAACTGAAACTAAACTATGATAAAAACTAAATACAAATGCCGTTCCACACAAATAAAAACTAAACTAAAACTAACAAAAATATGAATGAAAGTAATAAAAACTAAACTGAATTTTATAGAAAATTTGAAAACGATATTAAAATAAAACGAATTTATAAATTCAAAACTATAATAACCTTGATTGGTACCGGGTTTCGGTACCCAACCCTAATGAGCACACACGAAACTGAGAATTCATAGATTTTTTTTTTTTTTTTTTTTTAACCCAAGGGCTTGGTCGTATTGGCATAGTACTAAAGTCTTTATCCATTCATTTAAATTGCTTATACTCTTGTTTACACTCAATTTTTTATTTAATAATTGTACCCTGTTCTTAAGCGCCGTTCACACCAGGAACGATAATGTAACAATATTAGTTAGAATTAGGGTGCCACTGCTAGGGTTCCAGTTTTTCCCCAATTCAGTGTAAGACAATTTTTGTGAATTGAGAGCAAGTAATATTATTGTTCACCATTTATACTGTCTTAAGGCCCTTTCACACCAAGAACAATAACTATAACGATAACTATATTAACATCCACACCAATGCATGATTATGACGAACGTTATGTTTATTGTGCAGTTTTGTCATCTTGAAAAAATATTCGTAATTATCATCTTTCTTTATCTCTGAAACGACTTTCCTTTCAGATGACATCATCAGGCCCTCATTTTTTAGCTCCGCCCCCAACTGCCTATCATATAGGCCTATCTTTCACAATGAGCAACATCAAGTCCAACCTTGTGCCCTTTTTTCGTTGCTGCATTTTTGTTTGTTGAATATTGTTTTGCTTACCTTAAAATACATAGACTATTTCAGTTTTCAGTCCTTATTTAAATTATTATTGGTTTGAATTTTTTTAAAAGTTTAATATATATATATATATAATATATAAAATGGTGTGGAGTGTTGTATTAAAAATGAATTAATTTAGCGTTTAAGTGCAGTAACCCTAACACTAGCGAACACATAAAATCAAATTCTTGGGACTTTGCGGTCCAGCAGTGGACTCTCTCCAATTTGAACCTTAATCTTTCAGTTATGAAGGTAAAAATCTGTGGGGTTTGTACAAAGCCCCCTTATGGAGGAGCGTGGGAGGAGGCGAAGCATGATTCCCCTCGCTCAGAGATCGGCTGCACAGAACCCGGGGTTTGGTACCCGCCTGGTGCTTGTGAACTCGACACAGATACGTTCTCCAATGTATAGGGTTCGAGTCGTCGGACCAGGACATTTCAACACCACTGAAACGTGCACACCTCAAGTAGTGTTGTGACCGTTGTTTTATGTGACGGGAAAAGTGAATGTGGTAACTGTATTTTGTTAGGTTTGCGTTTTGTGTATGTGTGTGCTGTAGGTAAAGAGTGTATTTGTGGTCCGGCCAGGAAGTATGAGGCACCTGGCAGCTAACAGCCATTATTCTCACAGAAAGTGAAGCAACGAAACGCTGCACGAGGCATAAAATGCATTTGCATTTGCCACATGCAGGGTGCGAAAGTTACTCGTGTCACGCATCACAGGCGATAGTACAACGCAAAAAGTGTTGAAATTTTTAATAATAATATTAATAATAATAATATACAATGTAACTAATAGTAAAAGTGCAGAATATAATTTTAATTATATTATAACATATTTCTTAATATATTCCTCATTAAAAAGATTAACACCAACATATTTTCTTATTTAAAATTACCAACTTAACAATGCAATATTAATTAAATAATATAAACTATATTGAAAATGTGTCTGTGTGTGTATATATATGTATTATGTTATATACAGTGGGGAAAAAAAGTATTGTCAGCCACCAATTGTGCAAGTTCTCCCACTTAAACAGATGAGAGAGGCCTGTAATTTTCATCATAGGTATACCTCAATATGAGAGACAAAAAGTCCAGAAAATCACATTGTAGGATTTTAAAGAATTTATTTGCAAATTATGGTGGAAATAAGTATTTGGTCAATAACAAAAATTTCATCTCAATACTTTGTTATATACCCTTTGTTGGCAATGACAGAGGTCAAACGTTTTCTGTAAGTCTTCACAAGGTTTTCACACAATGTTGCTGGTATTTTGGCCCATTCCTACATGCAGATCTCCTCTAGAGCAGTAAATGTTTTGGGGCTATCGCTGGGCAACACAGATTTTCAACTCCCTCCAAAGATTTCTATGGGGTTGAGATCTGGAGACATGCTAGGCCACTCCAGGACCTTGAAATACTTCTTAAGAAGCCACTCCTTCGTTGACCGGGCGGTGTGTTTGGAATCATTGTCATGCTGAAAGACCCAGCAACGTTTCATCTTCAATGCCCTTGCTGATGGAAGGAGGTTTTCACTCAAATCTCACGATACATGGCCCCATTCAATCTTTCGTTTACACGGATCAGTCGTCCCGGTCCCTTTGCAGAAAAAAACAGCCCAAAGCATGATGTTTCCACCCCATGCTTCACAGTAGGTATGGTGTTAACTCAGCATTCTTTCTCCTCCAACACGACAAGTTGAGTTTTTACCAAAGTTCTATTTTGGTTTCATCTGACAATATGACATTCTCCCAATCCTCTTCTAGATCATCCAAATGCTCTCTAGCAAACTCAGACGGGCCTGGACATGTACTGGCGTAAGCAGGGGGACACGTCTGGCACTGCAGGATTTGGTCCCTGGCGGCGCAGGTGGTTACTGATGGTAGCCTTTCTTACTTTGGTCCCAGGTCTCTGCAGGTCATTCACTAGGTCCCCCGTGTGGTTCTGGTATTTTTGCTCACAGTTCTTGTGATCATTTTGACCCCATGGGGTGAGATATTGCGTGGAGCCCCAGATCGAGGGAGATTATCGGTTATATTAGTGGTCTTGTATGTCTTACATTTTCTAATAATTGCTCCCACAGTTGATTTATTCACACCAAGCTGCTTACCTATTGCAGATGCAGTCTTCCCAGCCTGGTGCAGGTCTAAAATTTTGTTTCTGGTGTCCTTTGACAACTCTTTGGTCTTGGCCATAGTGGAGTTTGAAGTGTGACTGTTTGAGGTTGTGGACAATGTCTTTTATACTGATAACAAGTTCAAACAGATGCCAATAATACAGGTAACGAGTGGAGGACAGAGGCGCCTCTTAAAGAAGAAGTTACAGGTCATTGAGAGCCAGAAATCTTGCTTGTTTGAAGGCGACCAAATACTTATTTTACCGAGGAAATTAACAATTAATTCTTTAAAAATCCTACAAATATGATTTTCTGGATTTTTTTCCCTCATTTGGTCTCTCATAGTTGAGGTATACCTATAAAGAAAATTACAGGCCTAGTACTTTTAAGGGGGAGAACTTGCACAATGGGGCTGGACTAAAACTTTTCTGACACATAGTTTATATATATTATATAATATATAATATATATATATATATTATATTTATATATATATATAATATAACATTGTATTTTTAGTAGTAACATGTTTGCAAAACGTTAATTATTAAATATAATTAATTTGAACTGTAAATATACTAAATCTATATAGATTAGATATATATAGTCTATATATATATATATATATTATATACTGTATATATATATATAATATAATATATATATATATAGAAAATTAATAATGTCTCGTGATTGCTTCGAAAGCATCAAATGCAATACAAAAAGGTTTATTTATTCAATGATAGATAGAACAGAAAGATAATTATTGAAACATTGTCTATTTATGGTATACTTGTATTGCAAAAGGATGGTGGGGTGTGTGGGTGGTGTGTGTGTGTGTGGTGTGTGATGTGTGTGTGTGTGTATATTTAGTGCTGTCAACGATAATCGCACATCCAAAAAGTTAGTGTATTTAATATATAAATGAACATTTTAGTTATACCTACATTACACAAACAGGCAATTATGTATTAGAGATTTTTTTTTGTTTTGTTTTTATATAAAAATAAATATTACCGTACACACACACACACATTTAAATATTAAAAAATATATACGTGGTATGTGTTTGTATTATATATGCAGACTAAATATACCACAGTACACACACCTATAGTATGTAACAAAAAACTTTTCATTTGCATGCGATTATAAAGTTTGGACAGCATTATATATATATATATATAGATATATATAGATGTCTATATGTTACATTGCATATGGAATATTATCAATAATATAATCATAACGTGATGCAATTTGTTAAATTGACAAAAAAGTCTGAAAAACAAGTATAAGGGAAGGGGCTATAGCATAACTGCTGACTTTAAAACATTGCAATTGGAAGTGCATACAAAAATATATAATTTAGCATATGATGTATTAGAATAGCAATACTAAATAAATAAATATATATATATAATATATATATATATATATATAATAAGATAGAATATATATATACAGGATATTGCAAGTGACAATCATTGCATTACAACAATAATATAATAAAATAAATATAAATATTTATGCTTTGTATTTTTATGTATACCTTTTTTTATGTATTAATGTTTTGATTAGAGTCAAACCGGTGGTTTGTGTTTGGATTAGGAAGCGCAGACTGTGTTGGATTAGCTGTTTCGGAAGAATCACATTAGCAGCTGCACTTCCTCCGTGATTGTGCACGCGTATGTGTGTGTGTGTGTTTGAGCAACATGCAGTCGACTACCGACTACGCCAACTTCCATTCATTAGCTGAACAGGAAGCCCTGAGGGAGATGGAGGAGCTCGTGTCCTCGCCGTTATCAATGGCAGCGTTTCTACGCCCCACATTTACATAGCGCCGCTGACACGCTGCTCTCACAACTCGTCCTCTCTCTCGTCTAGCGCTCGCGCTTTCCTGCTGTTTCATGCCCTTCAGAGAAAGAGCCGCAGGGTCCGTTTCAGAAACTAGATCCTTCTGACACACATGCAAACATGGGAAATAACCAGGGGAAAGTATTTGCATGTGGCTAATGGCAGTTAAATGCAAAGAAATCTCAGCTCATTACTGGCATGCATTACTGGTGGTATGATCATAATCTAATACAGCAGCGTTTTATAACACTTTTTTAATTAAAGAACCATATGCTAATGCCTTTTGATAATCCAGTTTAGTTAGTTATGCATGCATTGCCACCCAAGGCTGCATTTATTTAATCAAAATATTGTCTATAGAAAAACAACGTAATACGTTGTCTCTTATTAACAAGAGCTTCTCGCGCTGACTGAAGTTTTGATTATTAACTGATATTTGTCTTAAAATTATAAATGTCACTTTTGATCAATTTAATGTATTTGATCAAATTACTACGTTAGAAGATTAAATTTATTTAAAATAACTTGTTCATTGGTTTGTTTTGCATATAAATTTAGCACAGTTTTAATGCAACATATTTGCTCTTATTGTACGATGCACTTCTTTCATGAAATCTAATTATTTATTTGTTTATTTATTTATTTTTGGTGGTACAAAAAGTTGTTTAATATCTAAGAACCTGAAATATTTCTAGCACTATTTTTGGCCTTTTGCATACTACTAATGAAACATTGTTATATAAATGTTATAAAAACCTTTATCTAAGTGAATTCTATTTAAACATTGAAAATATATATATCTATAAAAATGGTATATAGTTGTATATTTATATTAATTTATATTTTTGCCAAACTTTTTATAATTATTTTATAGTAAGTATATTATAATAATTTTTATTATTATTAATACATAAAATATATTTAAAAAGTCAAGTAAAAAATTAAATTAATTTATTATATTATTTAATCCAAATGTATATTTAGCCCTTTTTGTACATTTGTCAATAAATTTAAATAGTAAACAGTGATGGTTGGTATTTTATTGTTTTTTGACATAGTTAACGTTTTAATTGCATATTAATGCCATAGTGCACAGTGTTTTTTTTTTTTGTGAATTTGTACAAAAAAATGTTGACAGCTAAGAACTTGAGAAAGTTGAATGGCATTAGGTGAAGACTGTTTCCAACTGAATTTTCCTCTCTCAGCTCCTCGAGCACACAAAACTGTTTCTCCAGAAGTGTTGAGCGTCTGCTTTCAGACGTTGTTTTAGTTTTATTAATAACTGAGGATGGTCGAGTACACGTTGGCTGCTCCTGTTTTCAGGGTTGCCAGGCAACAGTGAAGCGGCTGTGATGAAGAGCGAGTGTGTGTCTGAAGGCATGCGTGTTCACATGAGGAGAAACCATTCCAAAATCCAAATCCACACTGACAATGAATCCGGCATCTTTCTGCAGTTTACATTCTTGGAATTGTTTCCTGTCTTTGTGTGGCGGCTTCCGCTTCCGCAGCTATCAGAGTCTCAGGGGAGCCGTGGAAGTGACATGGATTAGAGGTCTACAAAAATTTGTACCCGAAGAGACCCGTAAATGTGCTACACTGAACCGACCCAGACCCGTCTATTATTTTGAAAGTTGGACCCGGGCCCGTGCAGAACTGAGAAATATCAAAAATGTACTACCCGGAACCGACGCGGACCGTCAATTATTTGAAAGATGGACCAAAATCCGGCCGGGAAGACACAGACCCGACTGGACCCAATCGGCACATATTCCACAGCAAATTGCTATTAACAAGTCGATAAACAAATTGTGAAAATTAAACTTTGTCTTACCTGATGTAAGAAGCCTTTTCCCTTGTATCTGACTGTGATGCACACAATCCTATTTGCCAAGAAAGTTCCATCTGTGTTATTTCTCTCTTGCCAATTGAAATGCGTAATGCACTCATTATTCCAGTTTCAAAAGTCCACTTGCTGTCACGGTGACGGATGACAAATGCGACTTTGCAGTTTTGCATTTTTGTATCTCGAGTCAACTTGCATAATAATTTAGACTGTTTGCCCATTTGGATTATAATAACGATTGCTCGTCCAGTGCCATGGCAGCTGACGTTAGCTTTACTTATTTGCTATCACCTGTGCTCTCTGAGCCGAGTCTGAGCAAAAATTTTAGATATACCAACAAGACGTTCATTCATAATATTATTTAAAAAATAATCAATAATAACTCACATCACTCATGTATCCATTATCACCGTGCGTGTGCATTAACTCCGCCAACCCTGCTTCTGATGACGTCGCTCGTGTTTTTTTTTTTTTTCCTACCTTATTTCAAATTACCGACTCACATTTTTCTCATCCTAATTTTACAAGTTGAAAGTTACAAAACAAAACACGCACAGCGCTGACTGACTCTGATAACGGCCGGGTATTACGCACAATGTTAAACAGACCCGGGACCCCGAAGTAATAGATTGGGACCCGACCCGGACCGGGCTGACCATTTAAAATATAGCCCCGAACCCGTACGGATCCCGGGTCCTTGGGTCTCGGGTCCTCTGTGTAGACCTCTACATGGAGCCAGTATTCCTCGGGAGATCGTTTGAGGTACAGTACATAAATTAGTGGTCTACTCAGAATTTTGCCAAAATGGGACGGTTCTTTTTTTCTTACTTATATTAAAAAAATGTATTGACTATATAAAATATATAAAAATTTAAAATATATAAAAAAATTTTTTTTAGTATTTGAAATATTTACGAAATATTTTAATAGATTTTGGTAACTAATATGTTACTAATACTTAGAAATACAAATGTATATAAAAACTTATAACTGTGATCTAATTACTTATATAGTATATATAGTTTTTGCTAATATTTTTTTTGTATGTTAAATATTGTATAAAATAAGAATGCGTTTTATTTCAGAAATTGTCGTAATTATCGCCAATGGTGTCGACCATTAAAAAGCCCAAATAGGCTCAACGGCTGTCCAAAAATAAGAATTGAAATTTTAAAAAAAAAGTATTTTAATGAGTGTATTGGGGCGTTTGTAATTGTTAGTGAGCGTCAGCACGTGTGGACCAGAGAGCAAAATAAGTAGCCTGAAGCTCCCCGAAGGGAAGAGTTTAATGAATGGAAGAGAGGACGAGGCATTGCATACATTTTTTGTGAGCAAAACAAGCCCTCCCTCCTTGCAGGTGATCGAGAGGATTGTTTTCAACCCTTGGAAGTGTCGCATAACCACCCTTGCTCGTTTAGAAAGCATCTGCCCCCATCAGTTTTCTCCAAGTCTAGCAGGGGCGTCTCGTTTGCTTGACAAACTGCCCTTTCAATGTTGGATCACTCTCGAACCGTTTGACTGAGTCAGCCACTCCTCTTTGAAACGAATGACTCAATCAGTTACCAATTGTGTTGATGTCATGGCCAGAGTTTGATCGACGCTCCAACACAAAAGCAAAAGCATCAAACCATTTCTAGAGGTCATGTGATCCGTCATAACTTACCTATTGTTTAACCCTCAGATCATTTACAAGGGCGTTTCCGTATTTGCCGAGGCCGTGGCTCTTGGGTTACCGGCGGTTGTTGTGCCACATGAAGCAACGTGTTTGAACTCGATGCCAGAAACACGTTGACACAGCCGTTACTGTGACTATATTGCTTGTCCATTCCTAATTAGGCAATGCTAAATGAATGCAACATGTTGCTGTCAGAGATTCCACTCTAGCTTGTTTTTCCCAGGCTGTTGTAGTTGTTGTCGTTTCCACTTTGCCGTACATCTGGACGCCTGGTGCCTCCATCATGAAACCCCACAGCTGGATAGTGTCGAATGGAAGAACCCAGAGCTCAGGCTTCGCTCGAACGCTCGTCCCCCCCAATGTTGGGCCACGGTCGGTGGGTAGTTTTTGATTACGGGCCTTTTGATCAAAGCGTGAGGCTTCCCCGAGAGTACGAACCAGCTGTGGGAGCTCCCACACCGAGCACTGACTCCGCTCAGAAGGTTTCGGGTCAACAGATCTGAGCTAAGCTGTCACCGCAAACTTTTCAATGTCCTGCTCCCCAAAACATGACAAACTCTTGTGATTTCTAGCTGTATTCGTAGCTGTGTCTGCACCATTTGGGTGATGCCTGAAAAACGAGGTTTAGCATTTACAAGGCCAGCCTCGTCAAGAACTCAGGGCGAATCATATTTGGGCGACCTCCTATGTTTAGGGAGTTTGTTTGTTGTGTTCACATTTAAACCAGATTGCTTACAAACCACTTTGAGAAGTTTGGATTTCACCTAAAATTTTGTTTTTATGAAGAACGTAATAAGCAGAGCCCGCCCACCTCTGGGTTTTAAAGGGACAGTTCACCCAGAAATTAAAATCCTATCAACATTTATGTACTTTGTGTCATATATTTATCATATTTAAAATAGGTTTTATTATGAATATGCATCTAACAGTCAAAGCACCAGCAAGATAATTATACAATAAGCAATAAAATAATATATAATAAAATAACTATAATTATATAGATATACATTTTTTTTTGTATTATATGTATATGTATTATGAAGTTGTTGTTGTTTTGTGTGTGTGTGGATATATATAAATATTATATATTAGATATATAATATGTGTGTATTGATATTCAAAAATAAACAATCTCAAATTTTGGCAAAGAAAGAAAATATCATGTTGTCTATTAAATATTTTCTGCATTTGTAATGATGATAAATTTGTTATATAATATAAATAACAAATTTATAAAAAAATAATATAGCAAAACTATAAAACATTAAAAAAATTTTTTTTTTTTTAAGTATACAGTATAGTAAGTAATTACATATGTATATGTTGTGTAAAAATAAATACAATACATAGTGTGTGGTTGTGTGTGTGTTATATATTATATATAATATATATATATATATATATATATAGAATATAATATATATAGGTAGATATATATCTATAATTATAAAATGTAATTTATTTGCCGTATTTGGCCCTATTTTAATAGTTTTGGTTAATAATATTTATAAACTTCAGATAATGGGACCAAAAAAAAATACAAATATATATACGGTAAAAACTTTTTTGTAAAAGTTGCACCAAATTGCTTGCGAAAAGCTTCAAGACTCCTTTGAGAAGTCAAACTCTTAATTTGTAGCTTTATTCTTCGGATAACACCTAAAATGTTGCGTTTACGAGGAAAGTTATAAACCCCACCTAGCTTATCCATGTTGTGGCCAAGAAACAGAAACGTGTTAAAAAGTGTTCATTTAAATGTCACCTGTTTTGATCAAAGATTTTGTCCATCCAAAACCATTTGTTCGACACTTCATGGTTGGTTTGGTTGTTTTGTTAGTTTTCGGTTGCCGAAATTTCAGTGCATCATTTCTTTTTTTTCATACAATGGTTTTGTTGGCACCCATTGACTCTCACTGTATGGGCAAAACCAGTTAAAAATGGTCTTTTTTTGGGTGAACTATCCCTTTATGTTCAGTCCGCTTTAGAGGGGACTGAGTTCGTTTCGAGCGTTAACCTAAAAACCTAAATTCCTGCGTTCTGAGACTCGTCTGGAACTCGGCGAACTCTCGATTTGTTGCATATCAGAATGTTCCTTTGTTTACTCTATTTGGTCATCACCTAAACGACAGCTAGTTTTATGGCTCCCTCACTCCATTTAAGAGCACGCCGGCTCATTTAAACGGTAACTCTGGAGCCAGCCGGACCGAACACCTGGCCCGCGACTCGTACAGCTGTGGAGAGTCACCTTGCAGTGAGTCTGGGGGAATTCCCTCTTAAATCAGCCAAGTTTGGGAAGGGAAAGCAAAGCGAAGAACTGGATTCTGTCACCGCGCCATACTCCGCTCTGGGCTGTGAGTCAGACCCCAATAAAACATGCTCCTCTGATCCAATTTAAGCCACCAGACGCTTGCCAGTTCACAGCTGTTCCAAGAAAACATGTAAACATCCCAATCGCTAGCGCTATAGTCGAGATGAGCGCAGAGATGCTCGGCGGAGCTGTTAGGGGAGGACAAATATTTTTAGATCTCTTGTAACAGGGGCCATGCAGTTCACAGCAGAGTATTTTTGGGTTATTATATCTCGTAAAAAAAAATTAGCACTTGTGATGTGATTACCACTGCCGCGTGTAGCATCTGCTGCGAGGATTCCCTTAACTTTAGTGTTAATGAAGTTTATGTAAATGAGACGACACATTTTGTACATCCTGTGTGATTAGCGGTTGTTAATTTGAGTAGGTCTTTTTAAAAATATGTTGATTTGATACAATGTTATTCTCAACTAATGTGTTCGTATATCGTTTTAGCACATATTTCCTCATATATAGAGGAGTTTGCTCATAATGGCCAGTCTCCAAGTTCATTTTTTCCTGCTGTTTATGCTGTGATCTTACAAGTAACCTATTTTAAGTATGGGAATGCCTGCTAATATGGATGGGTTACATTAAATCATCTGTAGTTTTAGTTTATTTTACTGTGCCTCTCTCACTTTGCAGAGGTTTTACCATCAAAACTTTTAGTGTAACTTTAACTCACTTATTTATAATTATTATATAATGATTACAACTTTGAACTTGATTTAATTATTGTAACTGCAGGCAAGAAAAATTCTATTCATTCATTCATTAATTTTATGGTAGTGATTTAAAAGCATGCTGTTCTTTGTCTGTTAGACATTTTCATTGTAATAATAAGTTTTTTGTATTTACATTGTGTATTAAATTATTTATTATTATAATAAGTTGTTGTTTTTAAGTGGTAAACTTTCCCACAAATTTGAAATATTTATTAGTTTAGTTTTTGTTTATTCTTTTTTATAAATATTTGTAGTATAATAAATTATTATTATTATTTTTCATTATTATTAAGTTTTTAAACCATGAAAATGTAATTAATCATACCTTAAATGTTAAATAATAATTATATAAAAACACAAATAATACGTTTATACTTCATTATTAATTATAATAATAATAAATTTCAACTGAATGAATAAATAAATAAATATATTCATTCACTCACTTGCATGCATTTTCATGGTAAAATTTCCATGCAAAGTTTAGTAATGATGCTTTTTTATTTTTGTAAGATTCACTGCGATCCATTTTGCAGTCTTTTTACTGATAACCTTCTCAATATGTGAATTATTTGACTTGCCAGTAAGAATGTAGAATGCTCATCTGCAGCACATTTGACCATATTTAATCGATTGCACATAATTCTGCAGATTTCTCCTCACAATCACAGAAAGCACTCCGTGTGAGTCCATCATTAGGCTGAGAATGTCTTTAGTCGTGTCAGATGGAGGTCCGGAGGATCAACAGCACATGGCGTTCTGAGAAGGACACAAAAGAGGCAGTTCAGGAAATAAGGCAGATCTCGCTAATGGCGCCGATCTGATGTACTGCACTTCTCCGGTTTATCTTTGCTTGTTTTCGTGTTTGAACGAGAACGCACAGTCCTAATTGCGTCTGGTTTGTATGCGGCACCAAAAAAAGCAAACTTTGTTTCAATTCTCCTCGGGTTTTGCCCAGGTGGGACCTGCTTCGTCTGGACCCAGGAATAAAACAGACTTTCCTTAATTGGGAATGAGCGTGTTTTCATTAATGTCCTGCCAGCGGGACAAAACGAGCTGTCCTGCCAGTAGACTAATTGGTGTAATTAGGGAGCACACAATGCCAGGCATGGCAGGATCCTCACGGCTGTTATTGGCCAGCGCTGATTATAACAGGGAGATAAAGTATACAATTTGCTAAAGTATACAACTTTAGCAAATACTTTTATTTTGAAAGTATAGATTAAATGGTTATATAAAAAGAATAAATTATACTTGGTGTAAAACTGATTAAAATATTGCAACAAAAATAAAAGCTGAAATTATACACTCGTATATACTCGTATAACTAACGTTTTATTCTGAATTATAGATTAAATAGTTACATAAAAATAATGAATTATGCTTATTATTGTATCTCGGTTTAAGCTTAGCAACATGCTAATCTCTATTGAAATGAATCCCAAATTGAATCTTTTCATGTTTTTTCATACCAAAATCAGTTACATATGAGGTTTTGTTTCAGTTAGGATGCTGACTGAGAAGCCAGCTGCCTATGCAGAGCTGTAGCATTAGCAGTATTGGACGAGAATGCTTGGCTTGTCTGTTGATGAGATGGTTTTGATGTGGTCATCAGAGCTGTTAGCAGGTTAGTCATTGCTGTTGGTTTGTGTGTGGAGTGTAGTCGGCTACTACACGGTTTGTTTTGCTAAATGTTTTGGTTTGTGTGGTCATGTGCTCGTCTCTACTCCTCCCTCACGCCATGGCTGTTTATAGCTTTATCACGCCTGCCGTGCTGTGGTCTTTTTTTCTGCACGGCCCCCTCCTCTTCCTCCTCCTCCACCACCTCTTCTTCCTCCTCCTCCTCCACCACTTCTTCCTCCTCCTCTTCCTCCTCCTCCACCTCTTCCTCCTCCTCTTCTTCCTCCTCCACCTCTTCCTCTTCCTCCTCCACCACCTCTTCCTCCTCATCCTCTTCCTCCTCCACCACCTCTTCCTCCTCATCCTCCTCCTCCTCCACCACCTCTTCCTCCTCATCCTCCTCCTCCTCCACCACCTCTTCCTCCTCATCCTCCTGTTTCTCCTCTTCCTCCTCTTCCTCGTCCTCCTGTTTCTCCTCCTCCTCCTCTTCCTCCTCCCCCCGTCCTCCTCCTCTTCCTCCTCGTCCTCCTTCTCCTCCCCCTCCTTGTCCTCCTGTTTCTCCTCCTCCTCCTCTTCCTCCTCCCCCTCCTCCTCCTCTTCCTCCTCGTCCTCCTCCTCCTGTTTCCTCCTCTTCCCCGCCCCCCGTCCCCTCCTCCTCTTCCTCCTCGTCCTCCCTCCCCTCCCCCTCCTTGTCCTCCTTTTTCCCCTTTCTCCTCCTCCATCCCTCTTCTTCCCCCTCCTCCTGCCTCCTCCTCTCCCTGACCCTGGTTGTGTGGAAGGGCCGGGCTGGTCAGGTGACCCTAGGGGCCGCCTTGTTTATCACTGTTGCTGGTGGGTCGGCAGGGCTCTGTTTTATCTTTAACATTGATGCTTGCTCGCTGCCTCCTCTGAACCACGCCCCTCCAGCAATGCTGGGCCTGACCACGTCCCCGGCCTTTCACAATTTACCTTTTTATATTCAAGCAGACCGACCTCCGCATTTGTGCTCCTTGCAAGCCAACTTATTGGGTTGAATTAATGGACTTTTGGAATAAATAAAAAATAATAAGAATATTACTTTTTTTCAGAAATCTTAAAAAAAAAAACAAATAATTTATAAAAAAAGTAATATCATTTTTATAATAATATGTTCTATTTGTTCAGATATAAGGTTATCATTTTCCTTTTTTTGCACAATTCCCAAGTATCATTTCATATGGTTTTTTTTTTTTTGACTTTTCCATAATTGAAGATTTTTTTATTGTAAAGTTTTTGAACATTAAAATCTTAAAAAAAAGGAAGAAAAACTTAAAGAAATTAATAATTTGGAATAAGTTGCATTACGAATTAGTTTTTATATTTGATGTTATATTTGTTCAGATATTAAGTTTATAATTATTTTGCTTAATTCTATACCATTAATATTTTTGCACTGTGACATTTCATAATTAAATAAGCACATTAATTGTTTTTAAACTGATTTTTTTAACCGTGCATTATTTATAAATTATTTTTTGTTTGTGTATTATTATAATACATTTTTACAGTAAAAATTTATTTTTACATTTTAATAAAATTGTTTTAACAAGTACCACCATTATGTGAATAATTTTACTTTAAATATATAGGCTAATGAATGTTTTTTCCCCCAATTTGTTTTAATGGGAATTGTGCCTAATCATCTTAATTATAGAAATAAGAAATTATGTCTTGCTTAAAGGAAATTAAGCCTTTTTTCCAATTAATTGGCTCTAAAAATAGCCATTGTCGTAAAGCGAGACATCAAGAAAATGTGTGAAATATGGACATTTTAAAACCTTGCATTAGATGACCATTATAAGTGTTTTTTTTTTTTGCACATCATTTTGGGTTCTGGAATCATTTCACCAAGTCATAAGCCAGAAACTGTATTCACAGCCATTCTCAGGGGTAGTTGCAATCTTTTGTTGCACTGTAAGCAGGATCGACACTGATACGTTTTCATATGTTGCACATTATAGACTTATATTATAGACTTCACCATTTCCTCAATTGTAGATGTGTTTCATATTCCAGTATTCCGTATATAGAGGCCATATATAGGCCAGAATGCTTGTAGGCCATTACCTGTTTGAATTATTTCTGGTTCAGCACCTGTTTCATTAGGTGCGCTCCAAGTACACTACATAGTGCATTAAACTTTCCTCATCTTAAGTTGTATTATACTTTGACTCTGTGATCCAAAAACAAGGTCACAGATGCTGAAGGTGTACACAATCTAAATGTACAGTATCAAGACTTTACAAGGATGTGTTTTTTTCCGCTTTTTTGCCATTCTAGTAATAAAATTGCTCCCTGTTTGTCTTTGGCTCCCTGCGTTTGCTGTCCTATTGTCTTTTCTTAGTGAGTCATTGGCGTTGCTCACCAACTGAGCTGTACTTTCATTATTTGACAGTCTCAAAGCAGCTCTTATTAATACATATTCTTGGAAATTAACAGTCGCCCACCAGCTAGTTTGAAGGACGTGGCTTTCAAAATATAGACTTTGGGAAAGAAGTCAGTGTATTTAATTGAATTGGGATATTGTTGCTGCGAGTAAAAGTATATATAGCTCTTTTAAGCAAGTACCCACCTGGCAGCATGCTAACAACCAATCACAACAGTTCAGCTATGACTAATCATTCTAACATCTTGGCAGTGAGCGACATATTTTCACTTTTCTTTTCCAGAAAATGCAAAAAGAAATGGTTATCGTGGTGATTATTTTACAGGTAGCTAATTTAAGATATGTAGCTAAACTAGTAGAGCATTGCGCTAACAGTGCATAGGTTTGATAGTGGAATTGGCTAAATACATTTCATTATTGATGGTTATTTGAAGCGATCATATTCTCCCTAGATTTTTCTTTTCTTGTCATTCTCGTCAACACCACGCTTGAATTAAAATCATTTATTTATTATTGTGATGCATATTTTTCTTTATCAATGACAAAAACAAAATGTTGACAAATTGAGAAAAAATACTGCAAAATATTAGGAATGTTTTTTTTTGATAAATAATTTAGCATTGTGATGCTTTTTTTTTATTATCGGTGACCGTTAAAAAAACTTCGATAGTGCATTGATAATATTTTGTTGGGGTTTTGTGTCATAATTTCATCAACATTGTGTGAATTAAAATAATTTTTCATTATCGATGACAAAACTTAGTGTTGATGAAAACATGGCTAGATAAAAACACTGAAATATCAGAAACGTAGTTCTAATTAAAATCATTTATATTTGTAATGCGTATTTATATTTTTAAAATGTAAAAATTGCTTCATTAGTACATTGATATTTCGCAGTGTTTATTTTTGTCATTTTCATCAACACTATTTGAAAAAGCATTTATTTTTGTCATTCATATTTTTCATAGCAAAAACAAACAAACAAAAAAAACTGTTTGACAAAAAAAATAAATGCACAAAACCCCCAAAAATGGTTGGAGAGTTGGTCTCGTAAACCAAAGGTTGTGGGTTCGAGTCTCAGGTCCGGCAGGGATTGTAGGTGGGAGGAGTGAATGTACAGCGCTCTCTCCCACCTTCAATACCACGACTGAGGTACCCTTGAGCAAGGCACTGAACCCCCAACTGCTCCCCGGGGGCGCAGCATAAAATGGCTGCCCACTGCTCCGGGTGTGTGTTCACGGTGTGTGTTCACGTGTGTGTGTGTTCACTGTTGTGTTTGTGCACTTTGGATGGGATAAATGCAGACCACTAATTCCGAGTATGTGTCACCATACCTGGCCACATGTCACTTCACTTCACTTATTCCCCTCTCGTCACTTATCAATGACAATTATTATCTTTCCCCGCCAGCATTTTTTTTTTAAGTTGCCAGCTACCGCTAGCAATTTTGATGATTTTCTCAAAAATTTGATGGCCTCCAGTATATTTTTCTGTATGAATATTAGTATATGCAATACACCAAAATGAAGATCAGAGCCTCTACTTTTAAACAAAAAAATCTGCTTAAAGCATTCTTTTTTTTATCAACACTTGAATATAGGTAGGTTTCATAAAAAATGCATAATTTTAAGCAAATTTTTATCAAAAACTATATCTGGATAATATTCAGTACGATTATCAAAGCGTAAATCGCTTCCATCAATACCTCCAAAGCTTGCGCAGACATATACCACTTTCTGGATCAACATTTTACTCTGTAACATTATGCAGTTTTCATTTATATGCTGTCTATTGCTGATGATCGCATTATTTTTCATATGCATCTGTTTACATAAGAGATCTCTCGTTTCTCCGTCCTGTTCACGTGTGTTTTTGTGTGGGAAGTTTTGTACTCGTTCAGGAGATGTGTAATAGTGCCCCCGAGTGTATAACAGTGAAAACACAGAAAGCCGTAAAAACTCGTCTTTGGCGGGGAAGCGTTTTCTTCTAAAAGACGAGATAACTCGTCAATGGTGGGGAAAGAGTTCATTAAGAAAAAAACTGCATTGTTAATATTTTGTGGTGTTTAATGTAGTCATATTTTCGTCAACATTTAATTACAATTATTTATTCATCATTGTCATGCATATTTTTTTATCAATGGCAAAACAAACATTTTCATCATTCATTTCTTACATACTGATGATACAGTGTGTATACCTAGAACACACCAAATATCTTTGGATTAAAGTAAAGATAATTGAATGTTTTTCTGAGGTTGCTTGAGAAGCTGGGCTAAGATTTGGAAACGTCACAAGGAAAAAATGTACAGAAACATCCTCAAGGGGAAAAGTTCACGCGCTCCGCTCTGGAAACCGTGGCACCTGTGCAATCAAATCCGTAACCCTTTCTCCTGCTCACCCAGAGGTCATTGACGAGGAAACCAGATTATTCGGATATCACCGTAACCCTGGAAACAGTCAAGCTCTCTCTGACGGGAGCGAGCGGGAAGGAGCGCGTCTGGCGCGGTGTGCTGCTTTGTGAATATGAAGCAGCTCTGTATCTGCACTGCAGCCGTTGCAGTGCTTCAGGTCTCTAGAGCAGGGTCAGCCCAGCCCAGCCCAACCCGTCCCGTCAACCCTCTCCGCACATGTACATTCACCACAGACCCCGCTACTGCTCTCTGGAGTCTCTTTACTGCACTGCCTCAAATCCAATCGGATGGGATCTCTGCATTCTTTTGGATTTATTTTATCTCCGATTTTGTCAATTGCGGGAGGGACAACCATTAGTCCAGCCATTAGATGGACATTCATCATAATGTTTCTTGTGTAATATTTTATTATAACAATAAGTAAAATTGTAAACTTGTGAACAAATTGAAGGATTCAAACAGTAACCCGTTAGCTTGTGGATCTTTTGAATGCTTCATGAAAAGAGCTGGTTTATACGATTCATGAACAAATGACTTATGAACTGTTCCTTTTTAGATAATCAAAAAAAATATTGCGCAACCAAAGCGGCTCTTAGTGAATCAAAAACATACAGCACACCCAGTAAAGTCCATTTTACAAACAAACAACTCTTATAAACGGGTTTCTTTTTAGTTAATCATGAACAAATTGAGGGATTCCAACAGTAACTCTTAAGTTTCTGGGTGTTTTGAATGATTAATGAAAAAAGCCGGTTCATACAATTCATGAACGTTACTTATGAACCATTCCTTTTTAGATAATAAAAACATACAGCGCAACCATTTAAGTCTGATTCACGAACAGACAACTCTTTTAAACTGGCTTTTTTAGTGAATCAAAAACATACAGCACGACCAGTGAAGTCCAATTCACAAACAAATGACTCTTAAGAACCAGCTCTTTTATGGCGCTTTTCCACTGCATGGTACAACTCGGCTCGGTACAGCACGGTTCGGCTCGGCACGGTTTGCGTTTCCACTGCTGTTAAGTACCGCTTTAGAGTGGGCGGGACTATTCACATGTCGTTAGTTGTGCCGCCTCTACTACCACGACTCCTAAAAAAACGTTTTCATTCCGCGTCGCCCCATCAAGCTCTCACGGGATCCGCTCCTCTGCTATCAACGAGAGGAACGTCTGTTCTTCCGCAACTGACAACAAAACTTTTTGGTTGTTAAAAAAAGGTGCGCTCGTTCAAACCGGTTGCGTTCGATCCTTCACTGGCTGTGCTGATTTAAATCCAGCGGTTCTGTTGTGTTTGTGTCGCAAGTTCAATGACGCAGGTAGTGACTATTCTCTCCGGCCAATCCGTGATCAGCAGAGTTTACCGAGGTGGTACTAAAAAAAGTACCAGGTACCGTACCCAGTGGAAAGCCCCCCAAAAGTGAACCATACTGAGCCGTACCATGCAGTGGAAAAGCGCCATTAGTGAATCAAAAACACACATCTTTGACTCTGACCACACTGATTGCACTGCATGTATTGGATTCACTAAAAATCGGCTTATGAGGCAGACTGCATTGGTCACGCTGTATGTTATTGCATGCAGCCTGTAAAGCTCAATAGAAAGATGTGGTTACTTGCCGTTATTTTGTGATACACAAACATTTGGTCTCATCACTTTTAATTTAGACTGCAAACTTGGATAAAATATGACTTTACTGTCAATCATTTGTATATAGCTTGTGGATGCAATATGCAAACTACCTGAAAGAGACACATGCAGAAGGGCAAGCAGAGGCAGAGAGAGACTGTAACTCACTGTAAGAACAGCTGCTATGAGTAACTCCTTCCAGACAGATGCCCGCACTGAGGAACCATCTAGATAACAGGTAACTCACTGTTCTTCTACAGGAATCTTTAATTGAATCACTATCTCAGCCACAGAACATCCTGCACGGCCTTGATGGTCTGTTTGTCCCCTTCTTATGATGCCATAATCCAATTTTTGTCATTGACCAGAAGTTTAGGACCAAGAATGACCCTTGAATGTGAATAGCATGTGTCAACCGCCAATTAGACTGATGTTTTTTTGATTGGCCTAATCCGATTTTGTCACTTTGGTTGTGTGGAGAAGCTAAGCTTTGCATTTTTTCACCACCTCTTAAGTTCACCTGCTCAAGGCACATGAGTCTGTCCTGCCAGTCACTGTGACAGTCAAGTATTTGTGTGTTAAAGTCTACGCTGATGAGTTAATTGTTCAGCAGTCTTGGTGTAAAGGTCAGTTACACATTAAAAACTGGTTAGTGTTTGTTTATCCCAAATATGGAGGGGAAACCCCAATTGTAATTTTGAGAAATGTGTCTCAAAACACTTCCTTGTGCATTATACGCGGTATGAGGACTTCTTGGCTAAAATTGCTGTTAAAGGAGGATTGTGGTGGATTTAACAAACATTTATAATTTTATAAAAGCACTTATATTATTTCTTCTGTTGAAAGTTGTTTATTTGAGCAATAAAACTGTTTAAATCATGATTTCGGCAGTTGTTTTAGTTTATGGCATTAAAATATACTATTTCAATAAAATTGGGAAAAAATTGCCACAGAGACCTCCTTTTTAAACTTTTGTTTTTAAAAGTGCAATTTCAAATTTTAGCAAAATGATTGTAAATATTCATATTTGGCCCAACTAAATACCTGCTATAAGAATTTTTTTAACTGAAATCATGTTAACTTACTGCTTATATCTTGGCCCCATTCACTTCCATTGTTACTTTCTCATCGCAACCTCCATTCATTTTTTTTATTTTTTAAATATAGAAAACGGGTGACGAGTGGAACCACATTTTTGTGGTCATTTTTGTGGTAATCAACATTTTGGCACAAAACCATTTAGATTTTACCTTAGAAGTACTTGGTTAAATACTTTGAACCCATTTTTGGAGATTGCACAATGCAAACATGAAAATTGCTCATCCCATATTGTGTTTTATAATACTTTTATGCAAAACTTGGCGCCCAATGTGGGGATCTTCAAATTAAGCACCAACCGACCAAAGCTAAGATTATGAATGAATAATAATTCATGTGAATCCAATTCCTTTGACTTAAATGAGTCCAATTTTGTTTAAAAAAAAAAAAAAAGAGACAAAGATTTTTATACTGTTGCTTTTCGTTATTGGCTAAGTGACATGGACGTTCTGCCTGTGCTCGTGTGCTTGCCGTTGAGGTGTTGTGGGATGTTTGTTCATGACAGGCACTCCCACAACTTGCCCAAGCAGGTCCACTGCTCACTCCCGTGGTGAAGTGTGCACACTTGCACCCTTAAAATGCAAAAAACGTCATCTTATGATTGATCAAGTGAACTATTTTAAGTGTTCTTTCAGAGGTTGATTCTTCAGGAAGACGTCATTGTGTCTGCAAACGTGAAATTAGCATTAGTTTTTGCTTGTGCTGGTCAACTCCTTGGTATTGACCACGGCCTGATAGCGAATCACCTTTGCACTTCCTGTTCACCTGCGTTGCGTAATCTGGTGAAATCAGGGATGATTCTTCTGAAGCTTGTTTTTGTTTGTCGAGTTCTTGGACCGATGAACCTTGAATGATGGGTTACCCGGCCAGTGTCTTTGTAACATTTCTGTGTGTTTTCCAGTGCGCGGTTGCATAAACAAGGTGCTTTCATACCTTCGGCTGCGTTCCAGAGCTTTCTTTCCTTTCCTCCTAAGCAAGCGCCTCGAGGCTTTCTTCCCTCCCCTATTTATGGGTTTGTTTTGTTTACATTTCTATCCTCCCCTCCCCCGACTTCCTCACTCTGCCTCCACTCTCGTAAGCTGCACGCCTCCTAACAAATGATCAGCAGCGTTTACAGTAAATCTTTTGAAGCCTGAGACATGCGAGTGCAGCCAAATATAGTAAAAAGCCATCCAAGTGCTTCAGCGTGCACATGTAAATGCATTAGCGTGTTTTTATGGGGAATCCGCAGGAGTTTTCAGTGAATGCTGTTGACCCGTGACCTCAGAGTGAATATAGGGAAGCGTGTTTATGGTCCGTGTCGCGCTCACATGTCACTAGGGCTCAGTGATATGGAAAAAACAATTAGGTCTTGATGTTTTTCAGCCTTTTGATGATATTCAGACTTTATGTATGTATTTACTTTGTCTTTAAAGGAGAATTTTGGCTAAATGCTTTTTTTTCCCTATTTATTTAGTGAAAAAATATATTTTATTGTCTTACATATTATAATGTATAAGTGACAGAACCCTGACAATGTATAATATATATATAGAAAGTGTTGTTTTTAAAAATTGTAAAGGACACTGAGATAATTTTTATTTATATTTTTTATCAGATTCCAATTTTATATCACTACCAAAATTATTGTGAATATTCACATTTGGCACAATATAGCATAAATTACAACATAACATAGCACAACATAAATTATTTATTTACTTTATTTACTTGTTTATTTATAGGCAGCTACAGTGGGGCAAAAAAGTATTTAGTCAGCCACCAATTGTGCAAGTTCTCCCACTTGAAAAGATGAGAGAGGCCTGTAATTTTAATCATAGGTTTACCTCAACTATGAGAGACAAAATGAGGGAAAAAAATCAAGAAAATCACATTGTAGGATTTTTAAAAAATTAATTGGCAAATTCCTCGGTAAAATAAGTATTTGGTCACCTACAAACAAGCAAGATTCTGGCTCTCACAGACCTGTAACTTCTTCTTTAAGAGGCTCCTCTGTCCTCCACTCGTTACCTGTATTAATGGCATCTGTTTGAACTCGTTATCAGTATAAAAGACACCTGTCCACAACCTCAAACAGTCACACTCCAAACTCCACCATGGCCAAGACCAAAGAGCTGTCAAACACCAGAAACAAAATTGTAGACCTGCACCAGGCGGCTGGGAAGACTGAATCTGCAATAGGTAGCAGCTTGGTGTGAAGAAATCAACTTTGGGAGCAATTATTAGAAAATGGAAGAAATACAAGACCACTGATAATCTACCTCGATCTGGAGCTCCACGCAAGATCTCACACCGTGGGGTCAAAATAATCACAAGAACTGTGAGCAAAAATCACAGAACCACACAGGGGGACCTAGTGAAAGACCTGCAGAGAGCTGGGACCAAAGTAAAAAAGGCTACCATCAGTAACACACTGCAACGCCAGGGACTCAAATCCTGCAGTGCAAGACGTGTCCCCCTGCTTAAGCCAGTAAATGTCCAGGCCCATCTGAAGTTTGCTAAAGAGCATTTGGATGATCCAGAAGAGGAATGGGAGAATGTCATATGGTCAGATGAAAAAAAAATAGAACTTTTTGGTAAAAACTCAAACTTGTCGTGTTTGGAGGAGAAAGAAAGCTGAGTTGCATCCAAAGAACACCATAACTACTGAGAAGCATGGGGGTGGAAACATCATGCATTGGGACTGTTTTTCTGCAAAGGGACCAGAACAACTGATCCGTATAAACGAAAGAATGAATGGGGCCATGTATCGTGAGAGTTTGAGTGAAAACCTCCTTCCATCAGAAAGGGCATTGAAGATGAAACGTGGCTAGGCCTTTCAGCATGACAATGATCCCAAACACACCGCCGGGCAACGAAGGAGTGGCTTCGTAAAAAGCATTTCAAGGTCCTGGAGTGGCCTAGCAAGTCTCCAGATCTCAACCCCATAGAAAATCTTTGGAGGGAGTTGAAATCCGTGTTGCCCAGCGACAGCCCCAAAACATTATGCTCTAGAGGAGATCTGCATGGAGGAAAATACCAGCAACAGTGTGTGAAAAACCTTGTGAAGACTTACAGAAAAAACATTTGACCTCTGTCATTGCCAAAAAAGGGTACATAACAAAGTATTGAGAAGAAACTTTGTTATTGACCAAATACTTATTTTCACCATAATTTGCAAATAAATTCTTTAAAAATCCTACAATGTGATTTTCTGGATTTTTTTTCTCATTTTGTCTCTCATAATTGAGGTAAACCTATGATGAAAATTACAGGCCTCTCATCTTTTTAAGTGGGAGAACTTGACAATTGGTGGCTGACTAAATACTTTTTTGCCCCACTGTACATATGCATTACTAGTAATACACAGAAGTTAATATTGAATTAATATTTATATTAAAATAACCTCCTTTTTATTCATCATTATTCTATAAATCAGATTCAAATTTTATAGCTCTAGCAAAATTATTGTGAATTTCATATTTAGCACAGGGTAGCACCTGCTTTGTAAGTTAGTCCCAAAAAAAAAAAAAATGTATTAAAATTAATCCGACATGGTATTGCAATCGATTATTCATGCACATCCCAAGATTGCTGATATCGTTTAAAGACATATATTTGAAGGGAGGACAAGATTTTGGAGAGAGGGATGAGCAGTTGCAGAGTTCAATTATAATGATAAATGTAATAAATATATAAAAAAAGCGTTTTTAATAGTGTAAGTGGTAATGCAATAATTTTGATAGCCATAAAAGAACAAGAAATCAGACATCAGAACCCACACAATGCTTATGAATGAAAGCAGGAGGGACTACAAAGGCCGCAGAGAGAAGATGTGTGTTTACACAGCGATCATCCTTGGGAGACGCCGCGGAGGCTGTCCTGGAGGGGTGGGGTGGGGTGGGGGTGTGTTTTGTGCAGGGTTACGCAGTCCTGCAATCGCTGGCGTATGTGAGGAATGCTGTGAGAGTGGAGGCTGCGCCCGTCTGCATGCTCGCTCCTGCCTGTCCTCGTGTATTCTGAATGCGTTCCCGCTGCATCTGTCTGCCGCCTGTCTGCCGGCGCGTCGGGGGTTAACGCTGGGCGGATATCTCTCTCTGTTGGAAGAGGCCGTTGAATGGCTGCCTTCCACGGACAGCAAAAACATTGGTTAAGGGTGAGGGCGGAACTGAGGCTGCTTCAGAAACCCGGACTGGAGTTTCGACTGGATCGGGAGTCGGTGAAAGATTGTGGCATGTACAAATGTGGGTTGGGCCTTGCAGCTGAGGCAGACAGTGGTTAAATATGCTTGTTTAAGAGTATTAAACACTTCAAATTGACATGTTTTGCACAGTTTCAGGAATTTTGCTTTGGCTTTCTGTCTTTTTGTGCCTATTCTGTTTGTATGTATGTATTCAGGATCTTTTCGCCTCCCTAATCCCCGTCACCTATCGGCCCCATTTGCCCTTTTTTATTTCAATCAGGCAGTGGTATGGTCCGCCCTGTCGCTGACAGGCAGAAGGGTCCATGTTGTTTTGCTCCTGTGAGGCGGCCCAATGTCACATGATGGAGGGTTTTATGGCACTAATGAAGTCCAACAGATTTGTTTCTCCACTGTAACCTGGAAGGCCTTCCGTGTCCGACATCTATGAAATAGTCTCAGGAGGCGGCATTTCTGCTCAGGCTGAATTTAATGCTGGGTTTATTTTATTTATAAATAAAAATAACAAGTCAGGTTGTATCTTGGATATTTTGTCAAATTTACTCACAATTTCAGAGTAAAAATCAATTCTACGCCTAATTTTGCATTTGTGAATAATTTGAATCATTAAGAATGGCAACGCTTTTTTTTTTTTTTTTTCATTTTTTTTTTTTTTTTCAGGTTTTTGTTATCTTTCAATATGTCACACGCATTATCTAGTTGAATTATGCTCTAATTGTAGAATTTTCAGAAAACATTGGATAAAGAGGGTTTTGAAAAATTAGGTTTAATTTAATTAACTAAAGTTTTAATTTTAAAAACATACTAGAGTCAAATGTTTTTATAGAGGGTATTTTGGATATCTCTTTTTATCACTTCATAAATCACAAAATACTGTCAACAGCCAGAAGAAATTGTATTTTGTTTTAGGAGTAAAGTGTTGTATAAAACCAGGCGAGTGTTATATGAACGAACACCCCTTAGTAAAATCCTTCAGAATATAGATGGGAGTAAAACTGTACGTTTTTGTGTATGTGAATGCTACTAAAGTGGGGAAACAATTTTTGTTTTGAGAAATTGAGAGAACAGCCTTTAAAAATATGTGTTGTAATTGAAATCGATAGATTTCAATTTTTGTAATAGAAATCTGTTGTTTCTCACATTAAAGAAAAATTAGTCTAAAAAGTCCTTTTCTTTATTTTTTTCCCCTCACAGTTTGCCCTTCCGAATGCGTCCACGGTGCTTGTACCCCCGATAAGGAGTGCTGTCATGACCAGTGTCTGGGCAGCTGCTCCGTGCCAGGGAACGCGACCAAATGTGTGGCTTGTCGCAACTTCCTGTTTGGCGACACCTGCGTGGAGCGCTGCCCGCTGGGCTACTACACCTTCAAGGGATGGCGCTGCGTGTCCTTTAAATTCTGCCAGGACCTTCACAACCAGTGCAAGGGCAAGAGCGGCGACTGCCACGAGTACGTCATCCACAACGGAGCCTGTATCCCAGAATGCCCATCTGGATACACCACCATGAATTCCACCTCGTACGTACCACCTTTTTTTTTAAATAAATGCAACTACAGGAGCCAGACTGCTACTGTTAAACTGCATTCCACTTTCCAATCAACTCTAATCAGATTTCACTACACATCAAACATAAGTTGATGAAAAACAGTGGCAGAATGAGTTTCGAGTTAGACAAACAAATTACAAAGTTAAATTAAAGAGTCAAGTACTACTGTACTACTATCCACTAGGATAGTGTACAATCTGATTTGAATTATCTGAAAAAATTAAACACATTTTCCCTCTAAATTGTCTTTGGCATTATAAAGTAAAATTAAACTAATAAGTATTTATAACATGGTTTTTCCAAATATTTTTAAACGTAAAAAAAGGATAGCGCTTAATTGTTGTATAAAATAATCTTAAAGAAAATCAAGACCTTTTTTTATCATTATTGTATTATAGTAACAAATATATATTTATTAAAATTAATAAAGTATAAATCCAAGAAAAAAAAAAGAAGATTAAATTGTTATAAAAGTATTACATAATGGTGTTAGAATTACTAACATATCATTTATTAAAAATATAATTTCTCTCTTGACACTGTACATGTTCTTGACAGGTTTTGTGAGACTTTTTTCCCCCCCTCTTCTATATAAATGACTGTTTAAAGAGTGAATAATGTGCTGCAGCCATGAAGAAGCAGTTTCTGGTTAACGCTGTGATTTGTTTTGGTCATTTAGAAAATTAACGAACCAGTTGTCATGCTCAACTTGACCGGGAGAAGATAAAACTCTTCTGGAAGTATCATAGAATCATTTAGTCTTTTCGTCAGTCACGGCAAATTGAAAATGAGCAGATTATAATGGCCGGTGTCAAGTGTTAAGAGTGTGATAAAATGCCACCCTGATTATTCCAACAGAGTCATTTGCAATCCAGCTGAATTTGTCAAGCTAAGCAGAAGTATAATGAGCCAAACCAAAACAACATTGTGTGTCGGAAAGCGACACTAGCGGCCCTTTTTTTGAGCCTGAGTCCGTTTGGCTGCCCAGGAATGTCCGGAAGCTCGCACACATGCTGGTTTGCACGTCCAGCTTCATTATTATTAACGCACAAATGAACGCACAAATGAACAGAGAATTAACACCGAGAACGGGAGTAAAACGCAGCCTTGCAGGAACAATGGCAGCCTTTGTTTGCGTTTGCTGGGGTCTCGGAGGCTTTAAAAAGGTGGCTGTTTCACTGGCCTTTTGATTCCTTTGTCTCCACGTCGGAGCGCTGCAGTTGTGGAAGCTTGATGGAATCTCGGTTTTCCAGGAATTTTGTTTTGAAGTGACGTCATTGGCTTGTTTTTCTCGTCCGGCCACCTTTCGCCTTTGTGGGAGGCAGTCATGCGGCAATAAGTCCCGTTTCATAACAGCGCCCCCCATCCTTCCCTCCCTGTTATTTTCCAAATGAGATGACGACCCATCGAGAACTAAAATTTAGCGGCATGTGAATGTCATTCGACGGAGTTAAAATGTAAAAACAGTAGGTTCAACAAATCTGCGTGGATCTCCAAAACTGGAGGGGGAGTTAAATAGTGGGAGTATGGGCTTAAAAACCTAAGAGAGAAAAATGCTCATTTGTGAATGAACTGCTGAGCATTTCTGTGGGTGTGTTTGGGGGTTTCCAAATAAATGAATTCCTGAAATGCGTGATGGTGTTAAGTATTTCTTGTAGTGGCAGTTGAAAAGGATTCAGTTAAAATCTAAATCGCCCCCAAATACACTTGAATAGGGTATGAACCAGTAACCGTTGCTCTTTAAATAATAACAGAACCCAATGATGTTTGGTTAAGTTAATAGTTTGCGCAATGGTCATTCTTCCGCCAAAACCTTGTAAACTACTCTGCCAGAGTTTCGTTCACAGTACTCAATGGCGCCGCAACACCGAATGACTGAGGCTACGTTTACATGACAACGATGTAGTCAAAAACGGAAAGGTTTTTCCCTTGTGTTTTTAAAAAGTTTCACGTATACACGACAACGTTTTCAAAACGATTCGCGTTTACACCATAGACTGTATAAAAATATGGACGTAGTGTCCGTGACGTCACCCGTAGGTTTCCGAAGAGCGTTTAGAAGCCTTAAGTAGGCGGAGCCGGCCGTCACTATCTTGGCAGCGCGTCACTCCCGGATAATCGAAAATTGGCAAAGAGGCGGGAGCTGGTTGCTGAAACTATGCCCACCTAGCTTGACAGTGGTGACCGCAGCGGCAATCCACCTGTCACTCAAGTGGCCACGCCCTTAATTATGCAGAAATTTAAGGCTTAATATAATTTAAATGGATGAGTTATAAAAAAAATCACTCCCCTCACAATTATCATGAAGAGCTAAATTAGCTATATAGACCAAACCACTTTTTGTACCAGGCTGTAAAACATTTTTTTTCTGCTGTAAAGTTGGGCATTTTAACATGGCAGGTCTATTGGTCTGACTCCCTTTTGCAGCCAGCCTCAGCCAGTCAATGAATTGCAGTTTTAGTCACTTCCGTGTTGGTTTCACGAGAGAGACCGGAAGGTTGCCGCTTGGTTTACAACACTCCGTTGAAAACAGCCAAAAACGCTGTTACGTATGCCAGGCCAGTAGTTGGCGCTGTCACCTTGTTTGTAAACAGTATCTGTAGGGAAGTGACGATTTTATGTTGTATATGATGCAGGTCCGCTGTTGGTTGTAATATTGGTGAAGTAAATCCACACTTTGCTGAAGAAGCGTTAGCAAACTCTTAAACAGCAACAACAGTACCATGCACCAACAGTACCGGCGCTTGCCTTTAAAATCGACACGTACTGCGCATGTCTACATACCTAACACGTACTATGCACGCGCATGACGTCACCATTTTCAAAGATTCCCGTTTTGGGTGTTTACACGGAAACGATAACGGTGGCGTTTTCAAAAACTTGCACTTTGTCGTGTAAACGGCCCCTGAATCTACAGCACATTAACATACAGCACGAAACGTGAGGTATGAATCCTTTTCAGTGAAACAAAAACATACAGCACGGTCAGTGTAATCCATTTCTCACACAAATTACACAAATTACAGCAGAGCCCGTTTAAAATGATTCCCAAACGAATGACTCTTATGAGCTGATTTTTTTTAGTCAATCAAAAAAATAAAGCACAATTTTTGTAATCTGATTCTTATGAACTGGTTTGTTTGAGTACATCAAACACATACAGTTAACAGTTAATGAATCAAATGACAATGTGTAGTTTAAGACACTTTTTTCCCCTCCATAAAGGCATTAAAGTTTTTGCCTTGTTTTTTAATGGAATCGGAGAATAAAGACAGATGGTGATAGATGAAATCTCAATGTTGTAACTCTAAATTAATTTAGAAAAATAGCATCGGATTCCCCTCCCACCCACTGCTGCAACATTTCAGCAAGATTTGAGCGTGATTACGTAAAGTCACCCTCTTGTTTTGTTAAAAAGTGTTCAAATTAAGCAGCGGAATTATACAAATGCTCTGCGCATTTGTGGGATTCATTACGTTCCCATTCCACGATTAGATCTTTCCACAGCATCTTTTAGCGCAGGTGCCGATTCTTGCATCAAAAGGCCTCGTCTCCAGAGTCGTCTCTTCATACAGCATGGATGCGGAGGTCGCATACTTCAAAGCCAAAACAACTATCCGTGGTATTTAGTTGAGTCTCAGCGGGATTGTTTTCACGTTTGCCATCACTGACCCGTTCCATTCAGATGCATTGCGGCACACAATCCGTTCCAGCACATTTGTGCTCGTTCCAATCACAACAATGACAAGAGCGCAGGTGACATGAGACTTTAGCGGGAAGGGAACAATATGTTTGGCCCCGAGGCAATCGCAATCTGGAAAAGCAGTGCCAGCTGCTGACATCATGGCGAATACATGTGTAAAGCAATAGTCAGGTGTCTGAAAGCCGTTAATGACTTTGAGCATCTTCAGGCTTGCTCTCGCAGTTTGGTCTTGATTAAAACCCATCGCTGTCATTCATTCAGGTTGAACTGCAAGCCATGCACCGGTCGATGTCCCAAACTGTGTACGGGGGTGAAGATGGTAGACTCGGTCACCGCTGTTGCTCAGTCCGGCGCTCGCTTGCGCTCGTACATTGCTCAGCAGTCTGATCTTTAAAATCAGCAAAGGAAGTGATATTTGTGCTCTTTGAAATGGCTCCACAAGCGGATTGATTGCATTTACGGGCATATTGTCCCTTTTGTTTTTCCTTTTTTCCTTTCCTCCCCCATTATTTTAATTACTATATATTAATGTTGTTAATATTATTTCAAAATGTTTTATGTTTTATTTATACAAAACCATAAAATGATTATTGTGCAAGTTATTTGAACTTTTTCCTGTCTGTAAGCTTATTTGTAAAAAAAACACCCAGTACACCTAAAGGAACAAAAGCTAATAAGTCTCAATCTTCCATTTGTTACCTTATTATATAATATAATGTAACACTTTAAATAACTTACAAAAATATTTAAGTAAATAGACAATAGAATTTTGCTATTAAATGGCGCCAAATAAAAGCCAATTAAAACTCAAACCTATGTATACTTTAATATATTTATAAAATAAAATTAACACCCACTATATATTAAATATAAATCAATTATTCAGTTGAACATTAGTAAAAAAAACACAGTAGTGTAATAACAGATAAAAATACATACCCTGAATATAAAAATTACATGGCTCCAAAATCAAATACTAAAATGTATAGAAGCGTTATTTTTAAATGCTTACTTTTTATTATTTAAATAAAAAATGTTTAGAAAACATTGTTGTATTTTATACAATTATAATAAAGGTTTATATATTAAATGTTATAGATTATAAATATAATTAGTTTTTACATCTCGGTATTTTTCATATTTGTGTAAGCATTAAAAAAAAAATTAATGCTAACTATTCTATTGTGCCGACTTCCAATTTTTGTTAGCTTTCAGAATCTAAAGATTGCTTGTTATATATTTTCTAGTTTACACAAACCCATAAAATGTTTGTGGCAAATTATTTAAACTCTGTCATTTATTAACAAAATAAATATTAATTTTATTTTATATAATTATAAAAACAATATTATTTAAAATTAATAAAATTCATTACAGTAAGTAAGTACTAACACCATAAAAAACAATGTCAAATTAATTCCAAATACATAAAATATCTATCAAATATGTATTTATATATTTATGAAAATAAAATATTAAATAGTTAACTATCACAAGTACAATTCAATTATTCAGTTTAGCATTATGATACAAAACTATTTGAAATAAATGAGTGCTATGATAGATTAATCATAGTCATGTAATATTTTTAGCACATACTATGATACATTACTATGTATCTAAATATGAAGTGATGTAAGTGAAGTTACCGATGCAAATGAAAACACATCTTGTGTTCCTCAGACAATATCGCGGCCGAGCTGGAGTCTAGTCTGGGTCAGCTGGAGGAGATCACAGGCTATCTGAGCATCCGCAGAGCCCACGCTCTCGTCTCGCTCTCCTTCCTCCGCAAGCTGCGTGTCATTCGTGGAGGAACGCTGGAAGCCGAGTGCGTAAGACGCCGCCACTGAGCTCTAGCGCTGAGCTTACAGCTTACTTAATGTCAGTTTTTGATCTTTGCAGGAACTATTCTTTCTATGCCTTGGACAACCTGAACTTGCGACAGCTGTGGGACTGGAACAAACACAACATCACCATCCTCAACGGCAAGATGTACTTTGTCCAAAACAGCAAGCTCTGTAAGTCTGAGATCCTCCGGATGGAAGAAGTGACCGGGACCAAGGACAGGAAGAACGACATCAGCATCCCAGCGTATGCAGACCAGACCTACTGTAAGACCCGCAGAGCTTTTGGTTTGAGTGCAGCTTGAGCTTTACGTCAAGCCAGGCTTGCTAATCCATCCTCTCTTCCAGGTGAAAATCAAGTTCTTAAATTTACGCAAATCCGCACGATCCACAACAAGATCTTCATTAAGTGGAAAGCGTTCTGGCCCTCGGACTTCAGGGACCTGCTGGGATTCATGGTCTTATACAAGGAAGCGTGAGTGTTACCGTTGTTTTAATGTATTATACTTTTATGTATTATTATGGTTTTGAAAAGTCACATATTTCTTTTTAATTGTTTTGATTTTTCAGTTTCAGTTTTGTTGTAATTTGTACTTTTATTAGTAGTATTGTTTTGTGTGTATGTCTGGAATGTGATTAGTTTTAGTTTTGTTTTTATTTACTTAGTATTTTAATAATAATATTGAAAAATTATGTATATTATTTAATTAACTATACTTAATTAATATAAATGTTCTACATCCTGCTTGTTTAAATTGTATTATGTTTTGTGTATGTTTGGAATATGACTAGCTATACTTTGTATTGATTTACCTTCATTATTTTTTAATATTATAGTAAAATGCTATTTTATGTATGATTATTTAGCCTATTTCATATAAATTCCGCTCTAGTCTTCGCCTGTTTTAAACTTTTGTGGTTTTAATTACTTAACGGTAAAAGTAATAAATACTAGTTTAATTATAAAAATATTATTTTTTAGTTACTATCATTTATAGTTGATATTATTGTAATTATAATTAGTTTGAAAATGCCGTTTTTAAAGCTTCTTGGCTATAAAATTATAAATTATAATTTCATTAATAAAACTGATCGTCTCTACTTTCCGCTACTTGTTTTTTAAAACCACTTTGGATTAGAGATTGTCAATTTAAAACCCTTTCTACTATTCTTTATCACTCTAAGCAGATTATATATTATTATATTTAATTAGAATTTGTTCAAGGTACAGTTGTTGTGTATCCTAGTCATTTTTGCATTTATTACCTTAAACTTGAAATCATTAAACATTGGTAATTTCTAATTAGTATTGTTTATAAAATTACAAATTATATAATTACATATTATAATAATTGCTTCAAAGATTGACAATGTAAAACCTAATTATTTTTATGCATATTATTTACATAATTTACATCTTCATTTAAACTGAACAATGGTTAATAAACATAATGTAAAAAATTATTTAAATAATTTTGAATGTCATACGTTCTAATATGTTTTTCTTTAGATGTTGTATATTATTTGTGTTTGTGTGTTAATTCTTTAATATTAAAAAATTAATAACATTTTTCCTCAGCTTTTAATGTTATTTTCTAATCTGCTATAACATTATAATAACTATTAAAAACTAATGTTTGGAAGCATTAAAAGTCTATCTAACAGTGTCCCTCGCTTCCTGTTCAGTCCTTATAAGAACGTGACTGAATATGACGGGCAGGATGCCTGTGGCTCTAACAGCTGGGCGATCGCAGACGTGGAGCCTCCTGAACGCGGCTCCGAGGGCAAAAGCCAGAGCGAGCCGGGTCTCCTCATCATGCCTCTGAAGCCCTGGACCCAGTACGCCATCATGGTCAAAGCCCAGCTCGCCGCCTCTGATGACCACCTCGTCCGCGGGGCCAAGAGCGAGATCATCTACGTCCGCACCAACGCCACGCGTAAGTCACAGCCCTGCCTCTGTGCACAGAATGCACAGCATCCGTTTCTTTTCATTATTTTGTTGTCTTAAGAGTGTCAACTCACCCCAAAAATGAAAATCTTGTCATCATGTACTCGCTTCATGTTGTCGTTCCAACCCTATGTGCTGACATTAAACAAGTATTTTGAAGAATGCTGGTAACCAAACAGTTGATGGTAGCCATTGACTTCCACAGTTTAAAAAAAAAAGAAATTCTATAGAAGTATTTCTCTGTTGTAAAAGCAGCATTTTTAAATCATTGTAAATAAACTGCATATTTGAAGTTTTAACAACTACATTTATTACATAAAAAGGGGGTGTGTGTGTGGTGTGTTTGTGTGTGTGTGTGTGTGTGGTGTGTATATATATATATATTATACCACTATATATATATATATATTATAATATATATATGTGTGTGTTTATACATGCATAACTTCATAAGCTATAATACAGATTAAAACTGTATATATATATACATATACAGTGGGTACAGAAAGTATCAGACCCCCTTAAATTTTTCACTCTTTGTTATATTGCAGCCATTTTGCTAAAATCATTTAATTTCTTTTTTTTTCCTCATTAATGTACACACAGCACCAAATATTGACAGAAAAACACAGAATTGTTGACATTTTTTTGCATAATTTTTAAAAAAACGAAATATCACATGGTCCTAAGTATTCAGACCCTTTACTGTGACACTCATATATTTAACTCAGATGCTGTCCATTTCTTCTGATCATCCTGAGATGGTTCTACACCTTCATTTGAGTCCAGCTGTGTTTTATTATACCGATTGGACTTGATTAGGAAAGCCACACCCCTGTCTATATAAGACCTTACATCTCACAGTGCATGTCAGAGCAAATGAGAATCATGAGGTCAATGGAACTGCCTGAAGAGCTCAGAGACAATTGTGGCAAGGCACAGATCTGGCCAAGGTTCAAAAAAATTTCTTCTGCACTTAATGTTCCTAAGAGCACAGTGGCCTCCATAATCTTAAATGGAAGACGTTTGGGACGACCAGATCCCTTCCTAGAGCTGGCCGTCCGGCCCAACTGAGCTATCGGGGGAGAAGAACCCTTGGTGAGAAGGTAAAGCAAGAACCCAAAATCACTGTGGCCTGAGCAATCCAGAGATGCCATCTGAGAATGGGAAAAGTTTGTAGAAAGTCACCACACTGCAAGCCCTCCACCATTCGGGGCTTATGGCAAGAGTGGCCCTACTAAGCCTCTCCTTCAGTGCAAACCCTTAAAGCCCGCATGGAGTTGTGAATGGTTAGAATAAGATTTCTCTGGTCTCATAGAACCAAGATAGAACTTTTTGGCCTTAATTCTAGCGGTATGTGTGGAGAAAACCAGGCCCTGCTCATCACCTGTCCAATACAGTACCAACAGTGAAGCATGGTGGTGGCAGCATCATGGTGTGGGGGTGTTTTTCAGCTGGCAGGGACAGGACGACTGGTTGCAATCGAGGGAAAGATGAATGCAGCAAGTACAGGGATATCTGGACTAAAACCTTCTCCAGAGTGGCTCAGGACCTCAGACTGGGCCGAAGGTTTTACCTTCCAACAAGACAATGACCCTAGCACACAGCTAAAATAACGAAGGAGTGTTTTCACAACAACTCTGTGACTGTTCTTTTATGGCCCAGCCAGAGCCCTGACTTAACCCAATTGAGCATCTCTGGAGAGACCTAAAATGGCTGTCCACCAACGTTTACCAACCAACCTGACAGAACTGGAGAGGAACTGCAAGGAGGAATGGCAGAGGAACCCCAAATCCAGGTGTGAAAAACTTGTTGCAGATCTTTCCCAAAAAGACTCATGGCTGTATTAGATCAAAAGGGTGTTTCTACTAAATGCTGAGCAAAGGGTCTGAATACTTAGACCATGTGATATTCAGTTTTCCTTTTTTAATAAATCTGCAAAAATGTCCACAATTCTGTGTTTTTCTGTCAATATGTGTTGCTGTGTGTACATTAATGAGGAAAAATAATTTACTTAAATGATTTTAGCAAATTGCTGCAATATCACAAAGAGTGAAAAAATTAAGGGGGTCTGAATACTTTTCCTACCCACTGTGTATTTCATCATTATCAAATCATAAGACTATAATTGTATTATTTTAATGACATTTTTACTTGTCCTTCCAGTTTTTAAATATCAAATAATATAGCTATGCATTGCAACCACATGCATCTATAATGCATAAACAATATAATTGTGGGGCATGATATCGTCCAGCGCTCTTTTCAATTGTATGACTATAATTTGCTTAATATTATAATATTATTATAATTAAAACATCGTAGTATGTAATCTTTTTATCTTAGAAAATAAAGAAATGCAGTAAACACACCAAAACCCCTCCGGCAGGAAGTTTGGGATAATCTCCAGAACGATTTTTATTCATGTTTTTACAGGATTTCTTATGCTCATCTCACCAAGGCTGCATTTATTTGAATCAAAAATACAGGAAAAAATTTAATATTGTGAAATATTAATAGATGTAAAATAGCACTTCTTTTTTTTTTTTCTATTTTAATATTTCCATTAAAATCTCTTCCGCTACTCCTGTGAGGCAAAGAACGAAGTTCCAGCAATATAACTGCCACTCTTCAGTTGTCCCAACACTTGTGATCCTTCAGAACTCATCTAATATGCTGAAGTTATTATCAGTGCTGCGACTTCTCTTCCTATATTTTTTTGGAAACTTTTGGATACTTTTTTCAGGATTCTTTGAATAAAACGTTAAAAAGAAGAGCATTTATTTATCACTTCTAAGAAATATCCAAGAAATCTTTTTAACAAATACACTACCTGTTCAAAGTTTTGGGCCCTTCTCCGTTCGAATTTTAACTAATTATTTTTTCTTTTTTTGAAAAAATTAACACCTTTATATTCAGCAAGTGATGTTGTTCAAACGGCTAGAACAATTATTGTTAAGCATGAGTGATAGCAAAGCATTTTACTATTGTTTACAAGTTCCTTTTAACTTTCTATTCATCAAAGAATCCTGAAAAAAGTATCGCAGTTTCCAAAAAAAATATGTTGCCAACATTGATAATTTCATACGAAATCCGCAATTCGAATGACTTCCTTCTCTTAAGTTGAACATTATGTCATTATAGGATTTTTCTCTTGTGACACTGAAGACTGGAGTTATGATGCTGAAAATTCAGCTTTGCATCACAGGAATAAATGATATTTGAAAGGATATTTATTTTTTGTGTTTTTGGGTGGCCAATGCACCATTTCTCCAGGTGTTGTCTGTAGCGTGCTGTGAATGAAATGACTCGTGAAAGCTTGTTATCTGAGAGCGGAAAGCTGAAGCGGTGTTGTCCTGCTCTGTTTCTGATGTGTAACAGGACCCTCGGTACCTCTGGACCCCATTTCCTGGTCCAACTCCTCCTCCGAGATCATTCTCAAGTGGAAACTGCCCTCCGACCCCAACGGCAACATCACTCACTACTTTGTCTACTGCCAGAAGCAGGAAGAGGATATCACGTACTACAAGTTCGACTACTGCCAGCAAGGTGCTGATCAATGAAAGCTCCTTTAGCAACATAACTGCATAACTGCTTATTAAGTGTACTTCCTCTTTCTCTCTGTTCAGGGATGAAGGTGCCGTCCCATACGCCGACACACCACGACATCGAAGAAGATCAGAAGTGGAACCAAACGGACGTGCCCGACCAGAAGGGCCGCTGCTGTGCCTGTCCTAAAACAGAGACGCAGCTGAAGAAAGAGGCTGAAGAGACTGAGTTCCGCAAGACCTTTGAGAACTACCTCCACAATGAAGTGTTTGAACCCAGGTACACAACGCTTGTGTGAAGACGAATGTCATATGACACAAACACAGAAACCTTGACTACATTCTATCGATGATAAATAATCAAACGCCGCTAACAATGTAATTTTATTTTATATTTTAATATGATAGTATTGTGTTTCTTTTTTTATTTTTTTTATTTATTAGCTAAGTTGTCATTTTTTTTACATTTCAGTTAAATTTTAGTTATCATTTTTAGTAATTTTATTAGGTCCCTTATTTTTTTTTGCTTTTATGTTCTTTTTTTTTAATAAATATTACTCCTTAGTTTAATATTTAGTCAGTTTTAGTTTTTTTATTTCAATAGACTTAGTTATAAATATCCCAGTCAATAGATGGCCTAGTGTTAAATGGGTTCTATTCTTAATTGAGATTTTGAACATAAGGGGCTAATAGCACCGATCTATCTGTTTATTGGGTAATTTGCTTTGCCTGGCCACATTGCAGCTTGACCTGTCCAAGATGTTTATATTTATATTTTATTCATATGTTATATTTATGATTTTAGCTTTAGTTCGGGAAATTTTTCGTTTTATTTATATATAATTTATACATATGTATTATATAGTAAATGAAAAAAAGATAATAAGTATAACAACAATAGTTGTAATTTAAGAAAATTCTGCAAATAAAATGCGGCTCTTTATCAATTATCCAAGAAACAATCAGTGACAAATGACCTATCAAGGCACTGGAATCCAACTATAACAGGTACTATGTTCAATTAATGTTTTATAGTCCAATTTTACATTAAATATAACAATATATCAGGAAATAAAAATACATAACATAATTATATGAATTTTTAGTTACTTTTTACAGTCTTCAGTTTTACATTAAATATAATTTTCTTTAAAAACCTTGGAATGTACAACATTTAATGATTTTTGTGTAAATTTTTACAGTCTTTAATTATACATTAAAATGTTATCAGTGTGTGTGTGTAAATGTTATATATTTATATATTATATATATATATATAGATCTTATCGATATCCCCCGGGTGTGAAAAAGTGTTGGCCCCCCTTCCTGATTTTTTTTTTGTATGTTTGTCACACTTTAATGGTTCAGATCATCAAACTAATTTAAATATTAGTCAGAGATAACACAAGTAAACACAACATGCAGGTTTAAATGAAGGTTTTATTATTAAGGGAAAACTAAATCCAAAACTACATGGCCCTGTGTGAAGAAGTGTTTGCCCCCCCTGTTAAAACTGGTTTATCACACCCGAGTTCAATTTATCTAGCCACACCCAGGCCTGATTACTACCACACCTGTTCGCAATCAAGAAATCACTTAAATAGGACCTGCCTGACAAAGTAAAGTAGACCAAAAGATCCTCAAAAGCTAGACATCATGCCGAGATCCAAAGATATTCAGAAACAAATGAGAAAGTAATTGAGATCTATTAGTCTGGAAAAGGTTATAAAGCTATTTCTATAGCTTTGGGACTCCAGCGAACCACAGCAAGAGCCATTTTTCACCAATGGCAAAAATATGGAACAGTGAAGAACCTTCCCAGGAGTGGCCGGCCGACCAAAATTACTCCAAGAGCGCAACGACGACTCATCCAAGAGGTCATAGAAGAACTCAGAACAACATCTAAAGAACTGCAGTCCTCACTTGCCTCAGTTAAGGTCAGTATTCATGACTACTCCATAAGAAAGAGACTGGGCAAAAATTGTTTGCATGGCAGAGTTCCAAGACGAAACCGCTGCTGAGCAAAAAGAACATAAAGGCTCTTCTCAGTTTTGCCAGAAAACATCTTGATGATCCCCAAGACTTTTGGGCAAATGTTCTGTGGACTGACGAGACAAAAGTTGAACTTTTTGGAAGGTGTGTGTCCCATTACGTCTGGCGTAAAAGTAACACTGCATTTCAGAAAAAGAACATCATACCAACAGTAAAATATGGTGGTGGTAGTGTGATGGTCTGGTCTGTTTTGCTGCTTCAGGACCTGGAATACTTGCTGTGATAAATGGAACCATGAAATCAGCTGTTTACCAAAAAATCCTGAAGGAGAATTCCGGCCTCTGTTTGTGACCTCAAGCTGAAGCGAACTTGGGTTATGCAGCAGGACAATGATCTTAAACACACCAGCAAGTCCACCTCTGATGGCTGAAGAAAAACTAAATGAAGACTTTGGAGTGGCCTGGTCAAAGTCCTGACCTGAATCCTATTGAGATGCTGTGGCATGACCTTAAAGGCGGTTCATGCTCGAAAACCCTTGTTCTGAATTACAACAATTCTGCATAGATTATTGGACCAAAATTCCTCCACAGCGCTGTTAACAGACTCATTGCAAGTTATCTTAGCAGTTGTTGCTGCTAAGGGTGGCCGCAATTTATTAGGTTTAGGGGGGCAAACACTTTTTCACACAGGGTCATGTAGTTTTGGATTTTGTTTCCCTTAATAATAAAAACCTTCACTTAAAAACTGCATGTTGTGTTATCTTTAACTAATATTTAAATTAGTTTGATGATCTGAAACAAAGTGTGACAACTGCAAAAAATAAGAATCAGGAAGGTGGCCACACTTTTTCTTTTCACCCACTGTATATATACACACACACATATATATAATGGAAATAAAATTTGTCATTTTTATGTAGTTAATCAAAGAAATAACATGTTTACATTTATTTTTTATTTTATTTTTTATAGTCTTCAATTTTACATTTCAAGCCGAGAAAAAAACTTAACAGTGCCACAAATAATTAAGAATTAACACAAATAAATAATAAACTGACTAAATGGTTATCAGAATAGTTGTTGGCCTCAGCAATGGAATGAATAGTAAAGCATATATTTACTACTACTACTTATCAAAGACTGACATAGTTCCTAAACATTTCCCATAATTTTCTGTGGCAGAAGTGATAAGATAATGCACAAATAAAGCATAATTTACACACATTATCTAGTCTTTATTATGTAGCCTTAGAACTGAAATAATTAGGGTATTTTTGCTCCATCCGCTCCAAATGAAACTCTGAAAGTCTTCACTGTCAACCCGCAGACCCCACCGACGGCGGCGCTCAGTTGGTGTGGCCAATGCGACTTTGCCGAATTTTGTGAGCACATTGTCCAGCCTGCCCAACTTTTCCACCACTTCGAGCCCAGAGAAGGAAAAGAGTCAGAAGATGGTGTTCAAAGCCAACTCCAAAGAGTTCATGGTCATCCCCAACCTGGTCCACTTCACCAGCTACCAGATCGAGATCCAGGCCTGCAACCATCCCACAGATCCAAACCGCTGCAGCATGCCGACATACGTCAACGCCCGCACGCTGCCTGAACGTAAGACTGCCACAAAACTCTTTTCTATTTTTTTGGTTTGATTTCACATTCTAATGTGTCGACTTTCTGTTTGTGTTCTTAGTAAAAGCTGACAACATTGTCGGGCCAGTGACTCACGAATTTTTTCCCGATGAACCGGAATTGGTCTACATCAAATGGCAGGAGCCGAAAGCGCCCAATGGCATGATCATACTGTATGAAGTCAAATACATGAGGATGTCGGATAACTATGTAGGTGTTTAATTAATTTGAAGAAATTCACATATATTAATATGTATATATTTTAGCTTTTATATTATTATTTTTACAGTATTTATCTGTAGATTGTTGAATAAATATTTGTATATATTTAAACATTTATACTTTTAGATATTGAAAAATGCAGACTAGGGGTGTGCCATATCATACCATCCACGATAATACCGGTATAATTTTTTACATGATCAATGATATAGCGATGTGATGTCATATATGGCGGATATACGTTCCCTAGTGCGCACAACAACACCACCACAAACCCAATAGGTGTGTTCGACTTGAAGCAGCGCTGCGCAGACTGATCGGTGTATGACATCAAAGTATTGCGAGAGCGGTTCTAGAGCATATTCGAGCACACACTCTTACCTTCAGAAATGGGTGAGGCGCATATCTTTAGCGAAGCGGCACAGAGAGCCGCTTCTGAAAATTTGCGCCGGCTCTGCTGTTTGTAAACACAAACATTGGACTAGAGTGGCCGCGTCGGAGCCGTAAAGGCCCGGGTATACTTCACTTTCCGTGTTCCGTTCCGTCTCGCGCACAGCCGCGTCCGCACTACTTTCAAAGTATACTCAACCACGGATGAGCGTGTCTCAAAAAATTGCCTGCACACAGATGGGGTGCGTGGCTCTCCTCGAGCCCTCCTGATAACAAAAATGACGTAATGTGGACGGTGCGCGGACGTGGACGGCCGAAGTACTTTTGGCCTTAACACACCGCAAAGGATGGAAAATGCCCTTCATTTTGTTTGCACTAATAAATGCTGCTGCCTGCCGCGGCAATCACCAATACCACGTTTGTTTCATTTTTTTTTTCTAATCTCATAATGCTCATAAATTATCGTTATCGCAAGTGTTCTTGCCCATATCGTGATCATAATTTTGAGGCTAATAATCGCCCACATCCTAATCAGACGAAATGTATACACTATTAAATATTTATTAATTTTATTTTTTGAAAATTATTAACACATTTTTAGATCTGGGTACAAATTTTAAATATATTCTAATACTATATCGTAATATGTACAGTATCTCACAGAAGTGAGTACATTTTACATTTTTGTAAATATTTTATTATATTTTTTCATGTGACAACACTAAAGAAATTACACTTTGCTACAGTGTAATGTAGTGAGTGTACAGCTTGTATAACAAGTGTAAATTTGCTGTCCCCTCAAAATAACTCAACACACAGCCTTTAATGTCTAAACCTCTGGCCACAAAAGTGAGTACACACCTAAGTGAAAATGTCCAAATTGGGCCCAAATTGTCAATATTTTGTGCGCCCACCATTTTTTTCCAGCACTGCCTTAACCCTCTTGGCATGGAGTTCACCAGAGCTTCACAGGTTGCCACTGGAGTCCTCTTCCACTCTTCCATGACGACATCACGGAGCTGGTGGGTGTTAGAGACCTTGCGCTCCTCCACCTTTCATTTGAGGATGCCCCATGCTTGGCCATCCATAAAATCTTGTCGTCTGGAGGTGTGTTTGGGGTCGTTATCATGTTTGAATACTGCCCTGCGGCCCAGTCTCCAAAGGGCTTCAGTATGTCACAGTACATGTTGGCGTTCATGGTTCCCTCAATGAGCTGTAGCTCCCCCAGTGCCGGCAGCACTCATGCAGGCCCAGACCATTACACTCCCACCACCATGCCTGACTGTAGGCAAGACACACTTGTCTTTGTACTCCCCACCACACACGCTTGACACCATCTGAACCAAATAAGTTTTATCTTGGTCTCATCAGACCACAGTACATGGTTCCAGTAATCCATGTCCTTTTTCTGCTTGTCTTCAGCAAACTGTTTGCTGGCTTTCTTGTTCATCATCTTTAGAAGAGGTTTCCTTCTGGGATGACAGCCATGCAGATCAATTTGATGCAGTGTGCTGCGTATGGTCTGAGCACTGACAGGCTGACCCCCCACCCCTTCAACCTTGCAGCAATGCTGGCAGCACTCATACGTCTATTTCCCTAACACAACCTCTGGACATGACGCTGAGCACTTGCACTCAACTTCTTTGGTCGACCATGTTGAGGCCTGTTCTGAGTGGAACCTGTCTTGTTAAACCGCTGTATGGTCTTGGCCATCGTGCTGCAGCTCAGTTTCAGGGTCTGGGCAATCTTCTTATAGCCTACGCCATCTTTATGTAGAGCAACAATTCTTTTTTTCAGATCCTTAGAGAGTTCTTTGCCATGAGGTGCCATGTTGAACTTCCAGTGACCAGTATGAGAGCGTGAGAGCGATAACACCAAATTTAACACACCTGCTCCCCATTCATACCAAAGACCTTGTAACACTAATGAGTTACATGACACTGGGGAGAGAAAATGGCTAATTGGGTCCAATTTGGACATTTTCACTTAGGGTGTACTCACTTTTGTTACCAGCTATTTAGACAACAATGGCTGTATGTTGAGTTATATTTAGAGGACAGCAAATACACTGGTTATAACAGGCATACTGTACACCGTGGGGGGGTGTCACTACTACTTTACAACATTATATGTACAAAGTGTCAAATTTCCCTTCAGGGTGTTGGTCATATGAAAAGACATAATAAAGTATTTACAAAAATGTGAGGGGTGTACTCACTTCTGTGAGATACTGTTTATATACACCTAAAATATTTATGTATTAAAAATATGTATTTTAAAAGTATATGTATTTAAAATATTACACAATTATATATTTTAACATTTGTGTTCAAAGAGGTGTATATAATTTTCTTTATTACTATTTTTTTGTCCCTCAGGAGGATCAAGTCTGTGTGTCCAGAATCACTTATGAAAAAATTCATGGCTATCGATTACGAGTAGGGCATCCTGGGAATTACAGTGTGAGAATACGTGCCACTTCACTGGCCAGCAATGGTTCCTGGACAGAGCCTGCATACTTCTTTGTTCAAGACAGTAAGTTCACTTCACTGTATTTATAAAATTTTTACTGTAATTTTGGCCACTATGGTCTCTAATGTACTTGTTTTACAGGGGATATGAACATGAAAATGATCATTGGCCCACTCATCTGCTTCATTGTACTGCTGTTTCTGGCCAGCACAGTCTTCATTGTCCTTAGGAAGAAGTATGTGTTAGACGCTCTTAAATTAATCCTTGTTTATCATCTAGACAATGCTATCATGTATAAATATCTTTTCTCTCAGACAAACTGAAGGACCGACTGGCCCACTGATTGCTTCCTCAAACCCAGAATATATAAGTGCAAATGATGGTAAGATGTCTTTTTAGGTGATTTTAGAGATTGTGAACTAATGTCATTATCAATAAGTTTGTCTAAATAAAATAAGAATAAATAAAATAAAATCCTGTAAATAAAATTTGGCATCTTTATCGAATTAATCAAAGAAATAATCAATTGCCAAAAAAAACCTATCAAAAGCACTGGAATGAAGTGTGTGTGTGTGTGTGTGTGTGTGTTGTGTGTGTGCACAACACACACAACACAGTGTATATATAGTTATATAGTTGCAGCAATGGAATAAAAATGATAGCATATTTACTCTTTTTGTTGTTTTATAGCTTTCGATTTGCGTATTTTTTGTTGGAAAGCAAAAAATACAATATTATTATTAAAATTGGAAAATTTGAATTTGTGTATTTATAGTGTATATCCCAGATGAATGGGAGGTGCCTCGGGAGAAGATCAGTGTTATGAGAGAGCTCGGTCAGGGCTCATTCGGAATGGTGTATGATGGCATCGCTAAAGACATTGTGAAGGGCGAACCAGAGACGCGAGTGGCCGTTAAAACCGTCAACGAGTCGGCAAGCCTGCGTGAGAGAATCGAGTTCCTCAATGAGGCTTCGGTCATGAAAGCTTTTACCTGCCATCACGTGGTGAGTGTGGATAACCTGGCGAACCAAAATAATCAAGGCAGAAACAACCTTGTCTAAATGTTCAACTTTTAAAAAATGTTTGTCTAGGTCCGCTTGCTCGGTGTGGTATCTAAGGGGCAACCGACATTGGTCGTCATGGAACTGATGACACACGGAGATCTGAAAAGCTACCTGCGTAGCTTGAGACCCGATTCTGAGGTAAGTCTTCATGTTCCTGATGTATAATGACCCCAATCGTTCTATCCCGGACGAGCCCCCAATTTCATTGCACTTGAGGACATTATAACAGTAAAATGGACCAAATGCTGTCATTTGATGTTAAATAATCCAGTTTTCCTTCATGTTAAATATATCAGTCTATGAAACATCACAATCAATAGTTAACAGTAGCCTGTAGCTGTGATTATTGATTATTATTTTTTACAGAATAACCCAGGTCGTCCACCGCCAACCCTGAAGGAGATGATCCAAATGGCAGCGGAGATAGCAGATGGCATGGCATACCTCAACGCTAAGAAGTTTGTCCACAGAGACCTTGCTGCCAGAAACTGCATGGTGGCTGAAGATCTCACTGTGAAAATTGGAGGTAAGAAGACCAGAATGGAGCATATTTAGTGTGAAACTCGGGATTCGAAGGACAAAAAATCTTGATTTATTTTTTATTGTTGCAGATTTTGGTATGACACGAGACATCTATGAGACTGATTACTATCGCAAGGGCGGGAAGGGCTTATTGCCTGTCAGATGGATGGCACCAGAGTCCCTAAAAGATGGCATTTTCACTGCTCACTCGGATTGCTGGTGGGTATTTCTCTGGGTTTCTTTGGAATTTTTTGCTAACCAGTGTCTAGAAGAACATTCAGATCCCTCACAACAAACTAGTCGAGAAGTGCTTTGGTCCTGTTGGGTGTCCAATCCTGTTTTTGGGAGGCCACTGTCCTGCAGAGTTCTGAACCAGTTAATTAAGGTCTTCTGGATTACTAGAAACTTCCAGGCAAGTGTGTTGAAGCTGGTTGGATCTGCTGGACATTGACCCTCCAGGAGCAGGATTGGACATTTTTGGTTCCACCAAAATGAATGCATATATGTGGACAGTCCCAGCCTATTGAGCTGGCAGTGCTGTAATAAAAATCTGCTGACTTTTAGGTCTTTTGGAGTGGTATTATGGGAGATCAGCACACTTGCTGAGCAGCCTTACCAAGGACTGTCCAATGAGCAAGTGCTCAAGTTTGTCATGGATGGAGGATACCTGGACAGGCCTGATAACTGTCCAGAGAGAATGTAAGTACTGACATAGAAATAAATCTTGTTGAAAAGACCATAATAGATCATTGGTATATCCATATACCAAGCCTCTGCTTGGAGAATGAGGTTTAGGTGGTTTAAGATTGTCTTCTCTTGCTCTAACTCTTCTCCCAGGCACAACCTCATGCAGATGTGTTGGCAGTACAACCCGAAGATGCGGCCCACTTTCCTCGAGATCATCGAGATGATCAAGGAAGACCTGCATCCCACTTTCCAAGAGGTCTCCTTCTTCTACAGCGAGGAGAACAAACCGCCTGAGAGTGAGGAGTTTGACATGGACTTCGAGAACATGGAGAGCATACCACTGGACCCCTCATCCTATTCCCAACACGAGGAGAGCCTCAGTAGAGACAACGGCCCCTCGGTGGGCCTACGGGGCAATTACGAGGAACACGTGCCCTACACGCATATGAACGGTGGAAAGAAAAATGGCCGAATTCTGTCTTTACCCAGATCTAGTCCGTCCTAACATTTGCCTCTGCTTTTTCTCTCTCGTTTTTTTTAAAGAAAAGTTTTTAAATGCGTTATTTTTTCAGAGGCCCTTAAAGATACAGATCTCAGGTCTTTTTTGTTTGTCGTTGTTGTTGTTATTGTTTCCATCTCACAGCTACACTAGTATGGTTGCAACGAAAACGGACGTTATATTGCCCATCATCTGATGCACCATTCGCTTTCTGACACTTTTACACTTTTGCCAAGTTGGGCAGAGGGGAAAAGCAAACTGTGAACATGACTAAATCAACTAGAAACTCTGGGCTGCGCTTCGGGCATTAGGTCACTCAAGTCCCCTGCTTCGCTTCTCCTTTGGATGCTTATTTCTCTAGTCTCTGCAGCTCCTCCATCATCTTTTTTCCTCATCCTTATATCGTTGTTTTTTTTTTTTTGAATAAAAGTGGAAATCGTTTAAGAGATAGGTGGCCTTTTTTTTTTTAGTGGCCTATAAAAAGAGAAGTGTCTATCAACGCTTGTGTTGATTTCTTTAGAACACCGACTTTACAGTTCGGAACTATGGGATGGCTTATATTCTTTTAGGAACAAACCTCTAGTGTTTTTTAGAGAATGATTTTTTATTTTTCCTAGGATGAATTCCTAAATTGCACATAGTAGTATGTTCACAAGACGTGCGGTTTCTGGTGAATGAGTTTATAATAATTTATATTTTGGCCGTATCTGTTCTTTGTTTTTTTCTCAGTGAGGACTAATTATCGTGGGTGTTCAAACGTAATGGTCGCAGACGAATGTATTGATTCCTGCAGATAGAAGAGGTCGATTTCTCAGGCGACCAGTCCTTTTTACCTGCTGAAGGATATTTAACAGTTATGAATTGGACAAAAGAGTAAATCAGACTGACCAATAGCTGCTGCTCTGATATACCTAGTCCACGGCTCTACATCCTTTTATTTCAAAAAAAAAAAATGCACAGACTCGGTTTATACTCACGTTGACACTCAAATAATTAACACAGAGGATAAACCAATCAAGAAATATCTACGTACCAGTCTAGTAGAGAGAGAGAGAAGATAGAGAAGAATATTTCAATAGTAGAGTGGTATCATCTGGTTGTGTGAAAAAGATAAAAAGGTAATGAGTATAGACCGCGGGAAAAAAAGAGGGGAAGGAAGGGGGGAAAAGGAAGGTAACATCCTGAACTTTTGTAGCAATTGCTAATGTCTTTTTCCTAAGTCTTCATTGGCTTTGCTTGATAGGTCAATATTTTTTTTGCAACAATTGTCATTTTCGATGAGCTGTTTTTTTGTCTATGTCTAATGTCGCATTAATTAACATGCAAGTTGACTCACAGTGATATTCCAGGCGTACAGTGGAGTATTTTTGTTAGCCTAAATTCAAATGATGCAAAATTACAATTTCATTTCGGGAATAATGAATAATAATAATAATTAATTAAATATTATTATTTGTTTAGTATTGATTTAAAAATGGAAATATTTGATTGCTCAATTCAAGGGAATAAAAGTTCCAATTTCCTGTCATAAATTGGATTTTTGTTGGATGTTCCTCAGTTAAATTTTGGGATTCCGATAGCTGTTGTGGAGAATGTTTTGGGAATGTTTCGTTTTTTTGGCTCAATTTACTATTTACCTGATTTTTGCCGCAGGGGGGGGGTGGGGGGGGGGGGGGGGGGGGGGGGGGGGGGGAAAAGGGGGGGGTGAGGGGGGGGGGGAGGGGGTGGGGGGGGGGGGAGGGGAAGGGGGGGGGGGGGGGGTGCGTGGATTTTAGGAGTGTCCTATTGGTGAGTAAGCTCTACTAGGGATTCTATGGTTCTTTGTTTTTGACACCCAAAAAAAAAGAACCCCCCCGGCTGAAATATTCGACCTGGCAATATTTGAATCAGATCAAAAAACATTCCTGTAATTTAGCCCCGATCAGGCTCTGGTACCTGTTAAAGTATCAAAAGTGAGTGTAGATCTCTCACGGCTTCGTATAATAACGGCATTTACGCTCTAGTTCTGAGAAAGTGAAGTCTTAGAAGACCACAGGGAAAGTAAACTTCCTCCTCTGTCAGAATGACGCCGTTTTTTCCCAAATAATCCTTTAAAGAAAAACAGCAGACAGCTTTCATAGGCAGATGCATAATTCCATTTTTACTGGATCTTGCTTGTCGTCATCAAAAAATGTGCACATTTCATGTATGTGCGTGTATATTTGTGTATGTATATTTATTCGTGGGTAGTTTGGGAGGGAAGCGACAGAACGAGGCTGAAATTCACGCAAGCTTTAAGTGTTTTTGCCATTTCATGTTTTTTTCCTCATCTTTCTTGCATTTTTGTACCGTAGGCTGATAAAAAAAAAATCCCTTTCTTGGTCCCATTGGCTTTATCTTAGATGTACATAGCAGAATCGAAGAAATCAAACTAGCTTGTAGCTGTTCGAAAACTATTGCAAAGAAAGTTTTTTTTTTCCTGTAAAATGAAGCAGACGTCAGATTCTTTTTTTTTTTTTTTCCTAAATAACAAGATTGCCATATCTTTGAAAAGGCAAATATTGATATTTTATTTATTTTATGATCCTCATAATTATGTAAATCCCTGCTAGCTTTTATTACAATACTCTAAGGCGGGTAAAACTAGTCTTTTAGTTTATTTTTTGTTTAAAGAGAGATACAGCTGGCGAGTTCGCAAACGCAGTTGGTTTAGTGCTAATGTCTTTCTGTTGGTTGTTTGGACACAGTCTACCTCAGTATATTTTTAGACATTTTTTTAGAGCCAAGTGCATCTCTCTTTAGTTGTTCAAATTTCTTTAACAGCAAAAACCATGTCAGCAATCCCAAATTCGGCCACTAGAGGTTCTCTCTCGCAACGATTATGGATCACTCCCTTGTTCCCCGTTATTCGGTTATTACAATTTTGATTTTGGAGAAAGCTTAGAACCCAAAGATTCACTTTAACGGGTGACGTCTGTCTTTTGAATCATTTGAAATATGCAGTGCCAGTTTCGTTGCGAAAAATTCGATAAAATGAACGTTTATCCTGAGGTATTACTAAAGTACAACGTTAAAAGACGCCTATAGCATGAAGTGTGTGGGAAAAACTGGTTTTTATTTTACGGTACATTGTTTGGCTCTGCTAATCTGAATGAGGTATTACAGCATTTTATCTCTTTGTCTATTACATGAAGCACTTATTTGAATTATACAAAAAAAAAAATCGTAAAGCCACTTGTCATTAATTCGCAAACATTGTATGTTTTCTGTGATTTAAACTCAATTTAACCTTTCAAGTCAATTCCTGAGAGACTACTGAATCACAGTTTGTTGCGCAAAAATGCCCACGAAACATTATGCGATGTTTTTTTTTTTTATTGGCTAGTTACAGTGGGTGTACAACCATTTGTGATGCACTTGGTGAAACAGCTCTTCTTCACTCAATGCGGTATCTCACCAAACAAACTTTCTAATGCCCCGAGTTCAGTAGTTTCACATACAAAAACTTTGTACACTGTTTTTTTTTTTTATGGTTTGTTTGCACCAAATGTGATTGTCAATGTCTTTTTTTGTTCCATGTGTATTCTACTGTGAAAAAAAAAATTCTATCAATGCCATAGTTTATAGTAAACACGGACTTCACCTGCCTCTCCTTACACATGCGTTCATAAATACTCTTGCGGACAATCCTATGTGCCATAGAAACGTTTTCTTTTCCTCAGGGAGATGTGAGCGTTGGGTTTCGTTTATCGGAGGAGCATCAATTTTATACACTGCTAGCTAAATGGATGGACAACTGCAAAAACGATGTTTTGGATGCCAGTCGTCCATCTCTAAAGCATTTCGCATCTTTCGTTGCCTCTCCAATGTGTTTCGGGGAATTAATTGAGCGCCCCCCTGGTGGATCCATAGTGCCTTGCACAAACCCAAGTATCCTCCAAGCCAAACCTGGCCAACAAACTCCCTGGACCGGATTGTTTTTCCCCCAACATCCTCAAAATACTGGAGCCTATTGTACAGATTTCTTGACAGGTTAGCACATCTTTGGCTCAATGCTTGGCTCGGTTTTACTGTATTGGTATATGTGAATGATATTCTTTTATTTTAATTTTTAATTAAGCTGAACTTGTCTCTTCTTGGATATGCTACGGCTTGCTTTGTGTGCTTAACGAACATCGTACGATTGATTCACTGTTACCCAAACAACAACTTTGGCAGCTCCCAGTGTAAAAGTCTAAATTGAGAGAATATAATTTTGATAAATTACCTTAAATAAACGTAGTAACAAAACCCCAAATGCAGTTTTCTACAGCAAGCTAAAAAAGCAGAACAGGTCGAGCGCAAGGCATTGTATGTATTTTATTGTTTTTAAAAGGAAAAAGTATTACACTTGGAGATATTAATTTCTATTTTTTTAGTCAAAATAGGGAGGGCAAATTCAATTACTTTTTTGACTGTAAACATTTACTATTCATGTACATTACGGAATTTACATGATCAGTGTATATAGCTTTCTTTTCGATAAAAGTGTGATGTCTTTTGTTCATAGCATTACACTGTGATTCAGAGATATAAAAGACATCGATTTTACTCCCCAAACTGATCGGATGACGAACTGTTCAGGTTTTTGGCCTACAATGATATTCTTTGTACGATGTTGCATTGTTTGATTTTTTTTTTTCATGTACAACTACTTGTTTGCCATCCAAAAAATGATGGCATATCCTTTGTCAGCATTTTGTATTTGTAAATTGTTACCCCTATCTTTGTACGATACAGAAAATTCCTCTACATGGCGATTCATAAAGGTGACCGTTTGAATAAACAATTGTTTTTCAATGTGAAAAACTGGAAAAGACCACTGCAGACTTTATTATAAGCTACAATCATGCAAAAATAAAGGTATAGTTGACATCTGAAATCATAACTTATACAAATAGGTTACTATGGAGCTTGTCTCTGCTTTGAGACAAAAAAATTAAACATCTCATAATTCTGACTTTTTTTCTCGCAATTCTGAAACCAATTCACAAAAATCCCAATTGCAAGAAAAATGTCAGAATTGACAGAGCAAAAAAAAAAAAAAAAAAAAAAAAAAAAAAAAAAAAACAAAGCATCACTATTCTGATAAAAAATCTAATTCTGAGAAAATACAAGCAAAAAGAGATTTTGCGAGATATAAACTTGCAATTGCGAGGGGGAAAAAAGTCAGAATTGTGAGATTAAAAACTTAAATTAAAAAAGTTTCTGAGATAGAAATTTGTAACGGTGAAAAAGCGTAATCTTACATTGTAAAAAAAAAAAAGTGAGATGAAATAAATACAGTTTTTGTTTTGTGTGGCAGAAAAAAACTGAATTGCGAGATGTAAATGCAGAATTTAAAGGAGAATGTCAAAATTGTGAGATATAAACAAAATGACAGGATTTAAGCTTGAAATTGTAAAAAAAAAATAAAAAAGTCAGAATTCTAAGTTTGCATCTCGTGATTGTGACCTTTTTTCTGTGGTAGATTGCAGCAAAAAAAGATTGAAAATTTAATAGAATAAAAAGTTGCAATTGTATTTTATACTGTGGCGGAGACGGGCTTCCATAGGTTACAGAAAACAAATCTGGTTAAAAAAAAAAATCATCATTTCCCCCGCATTAGCAGCAGCCGAAAAAAAAACAAAAATCAAGTTTTGTTAATATTGAATGTTTATTTCTTGTGTAAATCTGTCATCATTTTCAGGGCTTACACATGATAGACACATTTCAGGTGGTCCGGCCTGTTTATACGTCAAATAATCAGCACCCTTGTGTATTTTTTTCCAACTGTTGTCTTGTACAATTTTCTGTTTAGTTGAACATTTGATCATTTTGTTTGTTTGCTGTGTTGTGTTTTTCCTCTGTGCACATAGAGGATCCTCAGGGCTTTTTTTCTGCCCCATCATGCACCTGTATTGTAGCAATGTTTGTTTAATCATCAGCACACACTTTCTCATCAAAACTTTCCCCTCGCTTGTTGAATTTGTGCCGTTGCGTGTGGAAACCATGTCACTTAATTAAACAAACCAACAAATCCATCTGACCAGGATCAAGCTGTGCCATGGTAAACTAGTACGGATCGACAGTTTTAGTTTTACAAGGAAAGCCAAGCAGTGACGTGTACAGTAAATATTAGAATCAAATGAAAATGAATCTTGCTGTGTGTAAATTATTCAACAATTAACTGTTTATATGAAATTTATGAATTAAAAATTATTGGGGAAAAAATGGCTTGCTGTTGTATCTGTTGCCAAGATAATGTATAACTTTTGTACATATAAAGAGAGATAAAGGCAAAAGAACAACCAAAATCAAAATTTCTCATTTTATGTTCCACAGAAGACTAATTCATGGAATGACATGAAGGGGAGTCAATTATTTCAATTACATTTCTTTTAGTAAGTTTTGGATGAGCTGCTATTGAAAAAACATTTTTTAAACCAACATTATATAATTTTATACACAATGACAAAATTTAGACAAAATGCCAATAAAAGGTACTGTAATGAAACCAATATTAAACGGTACAACAACATGGTACACTAATTTTCGGCACTTGTGTTAAAACACGTGAATATTTCATATTAAAAACGATTGGAGAGTTTTAACGTCTTTTATGAATAGATATCATTGTTTCATACTTGTCCCAGAGTAAACTGAAAATCTGTTGTAAAAATATATAAAAAAATATTTTATTTTTTATAATATATAAAATATATTTTAAGTCAAAACAATTTTTTCCTTCCCCATCCGACTCCCAAGTCAACTTTTTTCCCTCTGTTTCCACTGAAGACAGCAGCGTCAGTGAAGTACTTGAAATAAGAAAAGTCCAAGTAAATATAATTTGTGGACAGTATTTTGTTGAATTATGCAGAAAAGTTTACAAATATCATTTAAGTGTGTGTATTTGGGATGCATAAAATTAGCATTACAAAGACGGAGGTTTTGTTTTGTATAGTGATAATGTCATTTCCATCATAATTTCCACAACAGAAGGTCTGATTTGAGATGTGCTGGAGATGACACTAGTGGAAATGATGATTTTCAGAGAGCGAAAAAAGACAATTCTCATATCTCAAGACCAATTAAACGGTGACACTTTACAATAACATCCCATTAGGTAACATTAAAAATTAACCACATTAACTAATATTGAGCAATACATTTGTTGTATTGCTACAACAAAATACAACTTTTTCTGCATTAACTTTTCAGTAATGTATTAGGAAATGTTGACATTAACTAAGATTAATAAATGCTAATAAAAGTCTTTTTCATTGTCACTTCAAACTAACTAGTGAGGGTGTAAAAAGTGTTTTAAGCAGTGTTATTTTATAGTATTATTGTTTTTGTTATTTCATATTTACACATTGTATTTGGTTTTATCATTTTTATTGATATATTATATACAAATACAATTATATAGCTTAAATTACTCTTTATTTCAGTCGTAATGTTAGTGCACTTAAACTTATTTAAAAAAATATTTGCCAAGGTAATATTTCTAATTTACATTTAAGTTTTGTAAGTTTAAGATTGAATGTAATATTTCTATATTATTTTTTATTTCAGCTTTTTATTTCAATTACTGAAAACGATTTTTTAAATCGTTTCAGTTAACAGTGCTTCAGAGTTTGTCCCAGATAGTGGCCAAAGTTGAAGAGGGTTTTGTCATTTTTATTAGTTTTGCTTTTTAAAAAGTATTTCTGTTCAGCTTAATTTTTTTCAGTTTTAGTAGTTTCAGTACTTCAACTTATTTTAAGTAGTTGCCAAGGTTAACATTTCCCATTTGTTTACATTTTTCATCAAATGTTTATATTATATGATTTATTCCAGCTTTATTTCAATTAGACAAAACAACTTTTAATAGCTTTTAGTTTACAACAACAACTTTGTTTTAGGGAGTTTGTCTCCCACAGTACCAAAGCAAATGTCCAAAATTGAAGAAACACCCATATACTGTTGTACTGAATGGTTGTCATATTTATATACCATGGTATTTACATGATCCTCATTTTAGTAAAACCATAAAAAGACACTCAGTTCTGTTATTGAGACAATTTCTCAACATTGTGTTGTCAAAAGTGCAATAGAGTTAGCAGGAAATAACAGTGTTTCATCACTAGTCAGTGAAGTGTGAGCAGCAGCTAGTTTATGCAAAACACACTATTCGAAGCGGTTCGTTCACCACGTCAACCACCAGCATATTTGAGTGCTGCTTATCTCTTCCAAACCCCTGCACAGATGCACTCAGTGTGGGAACTATGCAGTCATCACATCACATGCACAAAAAGACTGTTTGAATTTCTTTCTACAGTTTGAATTAAAACGTCCACCATTGCCATGTTTGGATCGCACCACGTCTGAAAGAAGGGCCTCGTATGTGTGTGTGTAGTGTGTATGTGTGTGTGTGTGTTCACATAAAGGCCATGTGTCTGTGCTGAATGTCAGTCTGAAGAGGAAGTTGTAGCAGTGTTGTGCGTTTAGGCTGTGGTTAACGCAGCACTGTGCTCTTTTCAGACGCTTCAGCTACCAGAAAGTCGTGTGTTCGATTCAGAGGAGGGCGTTTTGCTAGTTGCGGATAGTTGTTTGTGTTTTTGGATTGGGGTGAGTACGTAAAAACCTAAAAATGCTAACTTTGTACGATTGGAACTGAATCTGTGGCATTGTTCTGTTAAGTCATTATCTTCTGCAGCTCCAGATAAGCTATCATGCAGCCTTTAATGTGTTTAATCTCGGGTTTAGAATGAAGTTTGGACGTTCTGGCCTATGAGAACCCAACTTGAGCTCGACTTAATGGATTTCACTGGTGCTTTCGGCCATTATTGCTTCACCCGTTTCATTTAAGGAACTGCCAGAAATGCAGTTCACTCTGGTGAAGTGTAGTGTAGAAAATCATACTTGGTGTTAGTTGTGTCTGTCTTTTTAAAATCAAACTTGTTATTTTTCAAGAGCAACCATTAGGACGCTTGTTTGTGCTCTTCACAGATGGTGTTTTCCACTTTCACTATTGCACACCAGACCGTGCACACTGTTATAAATTTCATTTTAGTCCACCTTGCAAAAATACCATTGTTTTGCTTTGTTTTTTGGACATGTGAAAATACTATGGTACTTTGAAATAGGCAATATACAATGTTTTTTAAATGGTATTCCAAAGAATACTATGGTCGTACAATTATATATATTTTGTGTGTGTGTGTGTGTGTCTTATATTTTGGACAGAAATATTATGGTAGCTGTATGAATATGGCAGTTGCACAATACCATGGTTTATACAGTACATTGGCCCCAAAAATATTTAGGCATTTGAGCCAAACTTAAAATCAACATTTTTACATTTTATTGCCTGAGATATTTCAGATTTTAAAAAATAAATAAAATGTAACAGTTTATAGTTACATGTACTTTTTATAGCAATAACAATAAATTGTAAAATTCCAAGCAACTAAACTTAACCCCATAGTAAGTACATGTACTGTAGTTAATTAATATTACCCAGTTCTTATTTGTATAATTAGACTAACATCTACACCTTCAAACAAAGCGTAACCAACAAAAATTATACAGCGCAGTTATCAGGAATTGATGCAATGGTGAAAAGTATCTCTATATGACAGGTTATTTGAAGGGGAGGAGACTAAAAATAAATGGCCTTGATGATGTCAGCAGAACAGGAAAGTCGTTTGAGGGGTGGAGCAAGTTGTTACGATTTGATGAAAGTTTCCAAATAATGTGAAATAAGTGTGATTTAAGTGTCCAGATAATTTTTGAAGAGACAATACTATGGTATTTACCACCTGATGCCGTCACTGTGCTATTTGTTGTAGGGGTAGTATTAAACACAGTTCCGTCCCATTCAGATCCAGCAGTGCTTCCTTTCTCTCTTTTATCCCTCTCCCTCTCTCTTGCTGTGAGCCCCCACCGCCGTGCCTCTTGACTTTGAATCATATGTTAGTTAATCCCCGGCGGTTCCCTCCACTGATCTGGCTGTTTTTCCTCATATCTCGCTCATCAACTCCTCTTGGAGAGACTCGCTGGACGTTCCACATGGCAGATCCACCTCTTCACAACTCCTGGCCCTCGTTCTCATGGATGAAACGATGGTCCTTCAAAAGAGGTAGAGAGGATGAGTGCATCTTTCTGGATCTCTGGCATCGTTCCTTCCACTTCTTGACACTCTTCTGTGCAATTTCTGACCAAAAAAAACATGGCAATATCATATTTTTTTTTAGATATAATTCTAAAAATTATTTATGTAGTTATATACAGTGAAATTTATTACATATATATTTATGGCGTTAATATATGTAATGTATAATTTATATCCGTTAAATTATAACTAAATTCCAGATTACCAGTGTTTTTTTGTAGAAAAAATAAATATAGGTAATATAAACTGTAGTAACAAAGTTATTTGGCGAAAACTATGGTTACAATGGTATTTTTGTAAGGGAATGTCCAGAATATATTCAGTATATGTGTGTGTGTATCTGCCTACTTCAATGGAATATTTCAGCTTTGAAAGTATACTGAGTGTTGCTTTATTTTGGCCTTTCACTACATCCAGTTGTGTGGTGACACATAGGTGACAGTGGGGGGGGGGGGGGGGGGTCAGCCTTTTCTGCTTACATTCAATAGTTGGAGGACGGTGGTGAAGGGTGGTTGAGTATGACACGTGATGTTAGGGTGCATGCCACCATCACCCGGCCTGTCAAGAGGAACGCGTCCCAGGTTGTTTTTTTGCTTTTAGCCACAGGAGATAGCTTGTGACATAGCGCCTTCATGACCTGACTGCATGTGTCAACACATACAAAACCACATTTTCACACTTATGGAAGTTCTGGTGATCTAGTCATTACTGGCAATTTTGTGATAAAGAGGCGAATAACTTGGAAACCACCAGACTCATTAAAACTGGACTGTTATTCCCTTTATTGGGATGTGGATATTCTAAATACTGAACGCAGGTGTACTCAGAGACATGGTGCTCAAACCAGTGATGTAAGTTTGATTCTGACATGCAATTACCTGATCCCATGTCATTTCCTCTCTTTGCTCTACTATTCTTTAAAGAGAAAATGGCAAAAACAAGATTTAAAAAAAAAGTGCTTTCAGTGTTTAGCCATTAGCACATTTGCTCTAAAACATTGAGCTTCTGACATTTCCTGATCCTATTCCTCTTCTTTCTCCCATGTAATTTGGTGCTATCGCTATATTAATGACATCGATACATCTGATAGGACAGACAGACAGATAGATAGATAGATAGATAGATAGATCAGTATCACACTAGCTCAAGTAGTGTACTTGAGTTGTATTTAAAAGCATCTGTGATAGTGACAATATCGCAATGACATTATTGCAATGGAGCTCTGCATTGCTTTACTGCTTTGGGGTTCCCCCTGTAATCCTCTTGGAAAAGCTCAAGACTCACATAACATAAATCTGCAAATTGTGATTGGCAAACATTTAACTTCTTCCACGGATTCAACTACTCAAGTGCATGGGGCAGTTAGGCTATTTCGAGCCTGTTTCCTTTTATTTACACCAAAATGAAACTTTGTATCTTAATAGTGTGTGTATTGACCTTGAAGTGTGTGGAAAAAACTGAAGCTTTCAGCAGTAGACCTACAGTAACTCTTGTAAAAGCTGAGAGGCCCCTTTTTTTCTTTTTGTTTTTTTTAAAGTATTTATGTCGGAGCATATGGTAAGAAGGAGCAGCCATAAAAGGATATTTGAACATGACAAGCATCATGGTGCTCTTATAGTTTACATATCAGTTGTCTGATTCGGATACAAACAACCTCACCGCTCTCAGACTCTGTCATTCGTCTAGGGCCGAGATGATTTACACCAGAAAGTACTGTACAGTTCATTCATCCATCGTTTAAGGACAGGCAGTCGGTGAAGGAGAATGGTTCTGGGTTGGACTTTGGTGTCTGGACTTTGTCATAGTTTATATCATTATTGTCATAATCACCTAGTCAATCAGGTACTCTGAGGTTTGGAAAGGTCACTTAAGCAATGCCCCAGTTTTGGTGGGCCTTATTTTACTCTAAAGGATGGTTCTTGAGAGTGGAAGGAAAATTTTGCAAATCTCAAAAGATGGAGAATATTGAGTCTACATTCATAAAAAATACAGGATCTGCAATGGTTCTTTTGGGGTTCTGCAGTTGGTGATATGGTTCTTTTGTAGGAAAAGCAAGTTCATTTTCAGGTCAGCGAATTGATTCCAGGTAGAGGAAAAGTCAAGCATTTCTTGGTTCTTTTGAAGCATAAGTACTTAGATGGCTTTCTGAAGAACATTGGGTTCTCCTATAGCGGGGTGTCGAACTCAATTCCTGGAGGGCCGGAGCCCTGCAGAGTTTTGTTCCAACCCTGCTCCAACACACATACAATGTAGTTTTCAAATAAACCTGAAGGACCTTATTAGATGGATCAGGTGTGTTTAATTAGAGATCTAAACTCTGCAGGGCTCCCACCCTCAAGGAATTGAGTTTGACACCCCTGTCCTATAGCATCAGGCTGGAGGCCATTATATACCGGCTATCAAACACAACCCAGAGTTTTGCTTCTGTAAACTAATGCTTCCATTTTGCATCAGATTAAGATCTTCCGTTTACAGGGAAACGTTTCAAGCTTCAACTGACTCCAGTTGTGTGTTGATGTAATATGCTAGAGTTAATGGAAGCCACTGATAAGTTCTGGCAGTAGCTATTTAGAGTATTTTATTTAGTGTATGCCGTCATACTGGCGCTCCAGAACCGTATCTTTATTATTGCTATGTCACAATCCTCAGGAATAAACACAATAGATATGATGTAATTAGATATCCAGAATTAATTGTTTTGTCTGGTGCACAGTGACAATATGTTTGATAAGGCACCTGACCAAAAGCAACACTGTAAGTCTGAGATCAAGAGATCACAATTATGGATAATATTCCTAGCTAAATTCATGGTGGAACGCTTTGTGTTTTAGCCTCGGATTGCAAACCATGCTCTCAACTTCGTGTCCCAGTCTCAGCACCCAGCTCCTCCTCATCCTTGTCCCCGACCTCTATTCCAGAAGACGTCTTCTTTAGCAGTTCACCTGAGGACAAGGTAAGACCCTAACCATAACCTAACTCTAAAACTAAGGTGAATGATTGATAAAAATGATGCTCAAGCCCCTAATGTTGACCCAGGAACATATGGAAAATAAATCCATGTGACTTGTTCATTATGTAGGCTACATGTCTTTTTGAAGTTATATCATAGCTTTGTGTGAGGAACAAACTGAAATTTATTTTAAAAAGAGTAGTGTAATATCTTTACTTTACCACTGGTTCCTCCATTGGGATTGTTCTTGTCAGTGTACTGTATTGGATCGATGTGTCTGCTCGATGACTGTGCTTACTAATAGCCAGTGGCTCTTGCATCACACAAGAAGTTCAGCTTTACTGCATCCTCTTTCAGTCCCTGAATGACACTAGCGTGAGCCTTACTTGGACTTCACATTATTAGTCATGTGTCATGTGACGTTTTTGTTGTGATAAATCAGCTGTCCATGGGTTTCTTGCTTTCAGATAAATTTCTTGATTGAGAGCAACGAGTGCAGCAGTGAGGAGGACCTTTTAGACCTCTGCTCTTCTCTGAGAGATTCTGAATATTTCAGAGACCTGCAACTCGGATCCACTGAACCGCCTGACAAACAACTTCTGGTCTTAACTTTACCTGTTTCTGACAAAAGTACAGCCCCCTTGGTACCTCCTGCGTCCACACCAGACAGTCACTCTAGGCAGAGTTCAACAGAGTTCGACAGCCGTCAACTTTTCCAGACAGACAACACCGTGATTTCCACTGGAGGGGATGCCATGGATCGCTTGGTTGCTATCAGAAATTCAGAGTTCCAGGATTATCCGGAATCCGAGCAAGATGAGGACTCAGACACAGATAACTTTCCTGCATTGGTTAGATCCATGTCCACATCACGTAGACACAGCTGGGAAGTGCCAGTGTCGCCGATTGACCTGGGAAGAAGGTAAGACTCACTTTTTCAGTGGTCCCAAATGGTGGTCCTCAAAAAATGTCTAAATGTCATTGCCATATCTAACTGTGATGTTAGAAAATCTTTTAGAAGTGTTTGTCATTTGTTTGGTAAATTGCTCGGTTATGTTGTGTAGGTTCAGTCTAGACACTAATGGCATTGACAGTGATGGGGAAAGAGAGGTCCACTGTTTGACCAAAAGTCCCCTTCTACCATCTTCCTCCTTCTCCGAAAGCTCAGTGGAAGAAACGACGGGTGCTGTGGAAAGTGAAAGCCCCAAAAAAACAGTAAATGTCTTTACTGAAATCTGTGTCTTAGTATGAACAGAGCAAGACTTTCACATAGCTCTATAAACCATACTCCTGCTCCTGGAGGACTACCGTCCTGCTGAGTTTAACTCCAACCCTAACCAAACATACCTGAACAAGCTAATCAAGGTGCTCAGGATTACTTGAAAATAAAAGACAGGTGTGCTGGAGCAGGGATGGAACTGAATTCTAGCCAGAAGGTATCCCTCCAGGAGCAGGGTTAGCTTCCTTTGCCGTAACTCTTATTGATGATATTTTCACATGATTTGGTTTTAACAACAGAAGCCACCTACACCAGCAAAGACAGTATATTCCAGATCTGAGATTCTCGCGACTGATGAAAAATCCCAAGCTGACAGAGTCTCCCGCATACTGGAGACTTCTAAGCAGGCTGCCAGAGAGGCTGGAGGTTAGTGAAATGATTCTCCAATTAGGCAGAAAACTCCAGTCAGGTTTTAATGGGTGGTAGCTTTGAAGCAATCAGATAAATCCAATGCTAATTATGTCAGGAGGAATTCTTGGATTAAAAGAAGCAAAACACACATTTTACCATTTAAAGTCTTCCACAATGACCTTTTTTTTATTCTGTAGTTCTATAGTTAAACTATGTTCTGGTACTTTCAAAAACCCAGAAACCAAAACACTGATCTGAATAACCTGTAACTTTTTGAAACTCCACGGAACCATATGGACCATAGGTCTTCAACCCTGCTCCTGGGGACCCACTTTCCTGCAGAGTTCAGCTCCAACCCTAATCAAACACACCTGAACCAACTAATCAAGGTCTCCAGGATCACTTGAAAAGTCACAGGCCATGCGTGGTGTCTGATAATTGAGTTGGAAAGAGAAAGAAACTCTGCAGGACAGTGGGTTCCCAGGAGCAGGGTTGAAGACCTATGATATAGACACTAAAGAACCCTATACAGCCATATATCTATTTTGCTTAGAAAACTGAACTTAAAGCACTGAAAAGGACAACTGAATACATGTAATCCTGACCTGTGTTGCTTTGGAATTCCAGAAGAGCAGGAGTCGGAAGAGGGGCTGCAGTCAGTAGAAGGACGGAGTCATGTGTAAGTTTTAACATCTTTGTTTTGTGTAAGGGCACAATAGTAGCTATGGCAAGGTTATTTTGAGCCAGTGAAGTTAGCATAATTCTGAAGGACCTTGGAATCTGTCAAGATGATCAAGTAGCTTCCATGATGGTTTCCTGGAATGCATTTAGCATTGCTCAGTAAAGCCACATTTAACAGCTTATAACAGCCACGGTCTAGTTAGATTAGCCCTTTAGATTCAATATGAAACTTTTACTAAAGCAAAACAGTGATTATAATGATGCTGAGGATGTGTAGTTTGAAAATTGTGTAATTTATGTTTGTGCAGGGCACCGGTGTTATCTCTTCTACTCGTTAGTGCCGTTTTTGTCTAACCGTGTCTCCTCCTAATCTGATCCAAACCGCTATAAAATATAGCATTTTGTGTAGAATTCAAATTTCGTGGTCTGCGTGACTCACGCATATGATCCGCCGTGCAATCATCGTGTCTCTGGCAGTTTGACCCTTGGACACTAGTGCTGCGTGACACAACGCAATACCAGACTTCTTTCGACCCAAACGGAAAGCATATTTACACTGTCTTAATCGTTCCTTATTCCCCATATAGTGCACTACGTGCCATTCAGCATGCAGAAAATACTGTTCCTGTGACAAGTAGTTGACCTTTCAAGCCGACCAGGTTCAGAGTCCCTATTATAAGGGTGGAGGACCCGAGCAGTTCGGATTCTGGAGAGCATTTGATTGGACAGAAAGTTTGATGAGAAGCTGAAGTAAGATGTGACGTCAAAAAAATCGTTCGATTCAAGGGGCGGAAGTGAGCGCCCGACGTAAGATTCTTGAATGCTTATATCTTCTAAATACAAATTTTGTCATCGTTTTGGAGCACACTAGCTTATCGATAACTATAAGGCAAACATATTCATACTAAAAGCCAAAAAAATTTACATTTTGATTTCATGGGGACTTTAAAGTCCCGTGTAATTAACTGGTTTGGGGTCCTTTTTTATTTGCATAAAACTAGTAGTCCTCAAAAACACCCCTTTATGCAAATATGCTAATAACAAACATTGACAAGCATAGTTTTCAGTCCTGATGTATTTCCTGTTGCAGGGTGGGACATATTGAAGGACTTGTTCAATACAAGCCAATAGCATTTAGCTAAATTGCACTTGCTAGTTGGCTGCAGCTAGTATCAGGTGGAGGGCATTCTCAGTCTAGAGAGCCGTTTGATTGGACAAGAATGTAGTGCAGGATGATGTCAATATTTTTGGTCTGTTTTCATGAAAGAGCCCTACATTTTAATTTATCAACTTTTAGAGCATGCTAAAATATAGCTTAGCCTAAAAGCTAATAGACAGGAACTAAAAGGAAAAAATCTAGATAAACTAATCTAAAACAAGTGTTTTTTCCATTAAACTGAAGGAAGTCATGGGTGATTGTAGCCCACCGTGGATGTGGCCTGCTCCTGTACTTGTGAGATAGACAGATTTTGTGCTGATGGTTTTATTTGGACAGCGGCCCACCGTGTGCCCTGCCGCTGCCACACATACTTAGCCTCAGTGTCTTGTTTGTCTCAGGCTGATGGTACAGAAAGTTCTGCAGGAGCTTAAGCAGTATCATGGGTAAGTAAACAGTGTGAAAGAACCTGTCGTGCCCTCCTACAGACTAACAGAGTGGCCCACGTTTGGTTTGCAGGCTCGAAATAGAAAGCATTGTTTCTCACTTGGCTGTCTTGAAATGTGTGATGTATTGCCATATTATGGCATACTATATATCTTTTTTTTGTTTACCACTCTTGCTGTATTTTCTTTTTTTTTTTTTTTTTTTTTTAAACCTGGTGAGGCTTTTCCTGGTTAGGACGTCCTTGTTTTATCTCAAAACCTGCACGAGAAACCATAGCGTGCTTTTAACAAGGTCATGAAACGTTTGCACAGCAACTGAGGCTTCTAACAGCAGACTAGCAAGAGGCTGTGTTCGGAATGGAAAACTAGCATACTGCAAAGTACACACTCTATACTTACTTTTCTATGTATTTTTTTAAAGTTTTCGGTTTCAAAAGTAGCGTGCTATATTGTGTAAACTGGATGTCTGGGTAAAATGAGACAAGAAAGAAATGTCAGAATTGTGGTTGATGCAGTTTTCGCTCTAAAAAAGGACGCTTTATTCAAACATTTTGCATTGTGGGTTTCAGAAAATGTGCATACCGCAGAAACTACAGTAATATTCTATTCCGAACCTAAAAATGGAATTGCATGATGCTTGCTGCATACTGTGCACTATGTACTACTACTACTACGGAATAATTCTGTTTAACCCGTAGTATGCACATTGTCACTCAATATGTTGCATGTTGTTGTTTTTTTTTAAATATTTTTTGCTGAAAGTTTTTGTAGTATTATTTTAATTCCCATTTTTAAAAACTTTTGCTAGTCCAATCAAATAGTCTAGTATGGTAGTTTGCCATGCCGAACATATCCAGAGTAATTTTGTAGTAAGCATGCATAGGTTGCCAGTGGAGTGTCTTACTCTGAATTCATTCAATCCTGATTGTTATTATCTTGGATTTTCCTCAGAGCTAAACACAGAACTTCAAGCACAGAAAGAAAGGAGGTGACAGGGAATTTCACGTGGTATGAGTTTCTTACCATTGAGTAAGTCCTAGACCTTTTTATGCTGTTCTTTATATAATAATCACTTGGATATACTCTTGTTCTCAATAAATCATTTGAATTTTAAATGGGCTTGATGTTGTTTTTTTGTAGAAATGACGGAGAAGAGGAGGGAAGACCTGAGCGTCCGGAAAAAGGTACCAAAGTCAAGCGGACTCTGAGCTCACTGAGGAACCGCATGACCGGATCCTTCAACAAAGACAAAGTAATCACACACACACATCATATCCATTTCTGCTGAACTTTGCAGCAACTTCTGTGTCTCTGCAACTTCCTCCTTTTCTTGAAGGTAGAAAGACACTAAACTCGCCCATGCTGACTACTGGGGAAGTTTTGACCTGCTCTTTGAACTAGACAATGTGCCAATTGGTTAGTCTTTTTTCAAAAATAACACCCACAATAATTTATCAATCTCACCTTCAAAAAAAAAAAAAAAAAAAAAAACCTGAGCAGCTGATATATTAGATATATTTAATTATTTTGGTTAAATGGCTAATATCGCTAATATAAAATGGCTAATATATTGTAAAATGTTTATATTTTTAGGACTTAAAAATGAATTCTCTCACTAAGAATTGTCCAGGTTATATTTTTATGATTTTCCTATAGTATATATTTCAGCAAAATTAGAGTAAAGAGTAAAATAATTAGGAAATGCACACAAAAAAGTAAAAACGTATCAACGTTTTTTTTTTTTTTTTTAATCTTCTGGTCTTTCCTCATTACATTAAATTGAATAAAGTGTTATATCTATATATATATCTATATATATATAATCTATAATATATATATATATATGCTAATATATTCATCTCATAGTTAAATTATGATCTGAAAATCAATAATAATTGCATTTAAAATTCAGACAAAGTGATATTCACTAAAACAATACCACCATGATGTATACTGACCAAATGTACTTTAGCTATATGCTATATATTTTTAACTTTATCATTTTGTTGAAAAACTGGACTTAATTGTCATGAAAAATAAGTAAAACCTTAATATAATGCCTAATTTAGCCATCTTTTCCTAAAGAATCAAAAAATATTGATACTTACCTAATTTAGCCTGAATTACATTACAGTGACCGAACAAAGACTACTGATGTATGTAGCTTTGCAACTTAGATTTACTAAAAATCTATTTACTTGTTATTTTTTGTATATAACCTAAAATGCATGTTGAATATATAAATATAATAAAAGTATAGGTATTTTTAATTTTATTATTTATTATTTATTTATTTTGCTGTTGGATGAAATCCATCCTGACATTTTTGGTGCAAATAATGATTTTATTTTGGTACGATATATGTTAACGTTACACGTCTCTTGATTCCTCTGTTTTCAGGGTAAGACTCGAGAGAGAGAGCAGCAGAAAGAGAAAAGCAGAGAGAGAGACAAGGACAAAGAGAAAGAGTTGTGTGAGCGTGTGAAAGTGCGGCGCCGCAGCGTGAGCGGCCACCAGCTCGTGCCTGGCTCATTCTCCACCTGGGCGACATGTTCACTGTGCAGCAAGACCCTGCAGAGGAAGCATGGCCTGCAGTGCTTGAGTGAGTAACCCACGACCACAAACACACACCTGTGCATGCGCTCAGCTGCTCCACCGAGTGCTGTCGACAGTCACCCAAGACTTTCTCACAGTTTTAATGGGGCTATTGTATCTTTCACGGGGTTTCCTTCGATTATGAGCTGTGATAATCTATCAGCCTCTTGACCCACTGACTCAGTCTGTCACGTGAAGCAATGTTGCTCGAGCTTCCGCTGTTTTGCAACCTGCTTTGTGCTGCGGAGAACTGCGGGTCTGCCTACAGATGAGCTAGTTTGATTTAATCAGGTTTCTAGTGACTGAGGGAGTTTACAAGAGAACTTAAAGGGACAGTTCACCCAAAATTGAAATGGCCTTTGTTATAAATATATGTTTTGCATTTCACATTTATTTATTTATTTGTTTGGTTATTTGTTTGTTTAACAAAAATAATAAATATAAAGGGTGTCTAGCCCTGTTTTTTTTCTTACATTTAAATAAAAAAAATACATAAATTCAGCATAAATTATTCACTGAAATAAATACTATTATGATTATTTATAATTATAAATAACATGAATGACATAAAAATAGAACATGTATTTTAAGTAAATAATAGGTAAATCCCATAAAACATTCAAGGAACTATAGTTTTTAAAATCTTATCTATTCATGATTCATGAAAATGCATGAATCCATGCAGGACGCATTTAGTTATATTGTTTTATTTTGTTTGTTTAACACTAATCGCATTCCATGTTTTGTTTTTTTGTTTTTATATTTTCCGCTATATTTTCAGCTATCTATTTTGATGGATAGATGGAATGATAGTACTATGCATATTTATATACTTATATTGTATATGTTTTGTTTCTTTGTTTGTTTTGTTGATTTTTTTATTTTATATTAACACAACTTTTTTTGTTGGTAAAAGATAGTATAATATAAATATTATAACGGCATAAAGTAGTAAACATCCCAAATTGCTATATTCCCAGTCTTTTAAAGTAATATGCTAACTATGAAAATATATTATTTAATCGCTACTTTCTGTTGTTGTTGTTTGTTTGTTTGTGTTGGGTTTAATGATTACGGTGGGATAATACCATAATGCTGAGAGTTGTTGCCATAGTCAGGGTTTCTGTCAAAAAAACAAAAAAACGGTTGAAGTCGAGTCTTGGACCGGCAGGGATTGTAGGTGGGGGAGTGAATGTACTGTTCTCTTTCACCTTCAGTACCACGACTGAGGTGAGACCTTTGAACAAGCTACCGAACCCCCAACTGCTCCCCAGGCACCACAGCAAAAAAATGGCTGCCCACTGCTACGGGTGTGTGTTCACTGCTGTGTGTGCACTAAGGATGGGTTAAAATGCAGATTCACAATTCCGATTATGTACACCATAATTGGCTACACATCATCAGTTGAATTTGATTTTTTTTTAGGGTATCGGTCCCTTTAATAATCACTGTGTTATAAGGTACCATCATTAATTCAGCACTACATTGGTGTTTACCATTAGTGTCACTTCAAATAAGTCCCAAGTTGTTTTAGTAAGTTCCTGAAGAGGCTCATTTAGAAACTGAGTAATTTGTTGACTGTTTATTTCCCCTAATGTTTAGAGCCTTTTTTTGTATGCAGTGTTTGTCATGAGCCAGACTTTACCGAAAAGGAGAACAAAAGTTTTTGCTGTAACTTGAGTTCCTTATGCCTCATATTCCCCTCATTTCTACTCTACAATAAGAATATTAAAAATAGATTGGGGGGGGGGGCGCGTTACATTAATTCGTTGCATATTTCCATCTTAATTTTATAAAATCAGCTTTAATATACAGTATAATAAAAATCAATTAATATTTAATAACATTTATAATGAATATAAAACTTATATATATTGTTGGTATATGTGGTGTCCCCTGGACAGTGTGCTTGTCTTAAGAGTGACTCCTGTGTTTATTCAGAGTGACAAAAGCAACCGTCATCAAGTCCAAGCTGTAAATTTAAAGCCCAGGTGGCGACTGGGATATATTATGTATGACTCTTTGCGTGGCACTGCTTATTAAACAAGTCATGCTGATGTATTTCCTTAGACTTGAGGCTTCAGTGGAGGGATTCTCTCTTTAACCAGTCATGATCATTCACGTTCAGGTTTATTACAGGAGGCATAAAGTAATCACTACTAGTGTTGGGCGATATGCTCCGTAGTCATATCGTCCTAGCATCAGCCAGTGAGATCACCGAGAGATACACGATATTTATCATGCTAAATAATTTCATTATTTACGAGACTAAAAGCAGCCTAATGTTAGTGTAATCTATCAACTACACATGATATCTTTTTAGGCAAGTAGCATACGGATGTCATGTCAAACATTTGATAAAATATAAAAATATATTATTTTTACACATAAAATGACTTTTAATGAGTTATATTTACAATCGAACAGTTTATAGAAACATTGTAGTACTAATTATACAGCTTACCTTTCCTCGATATTCAACAGCAGCTACAGAAATGACACAGAATATTTACATTATCAAAGAACATCAAGACTGACTTCAGTGTAGCGCGAGTTTATGCACTCCCGTTATAATCAGGGAAGCTATCTGCACTGTATATGATGAATAAATCTCTTATACTTACAACGTACTCGCATCTGCACTTTGTTGTTTATGATGAGAGAATTCGCGAGAGATCAGAATTCAGTCAGCGATCGCGCGCGCTGAACAACAAAACTCCGGTGTTTCAGCGATGACTCATCTGAACGCCTCTGATTGGCCGCTGCATTCATAAGCTCAACGGAATCGTGTGTGATTGGTTATAATGCTCAACACTGTAAAAACGCAGGGAAAAGAAATATGATGGAACAAATATGCCCTAATATTAATTAACATAGTATACTAGCCTGATAATAATAATAATAATAATAATCGTCTCTCGATATTGTCAAATTTAAGGCATCAGCCACAGGCGATATCTCGGACTAGCGTCGATACACGATATGATGTATCAGCACAACCCTAACACTAGTTTGACGTTGAAATATTACACTAGATCTGTAATGCGCCGTGATATGTCATCAGCAAACTTCTGATGGATTTGCAGATTATGGGTGACTTCATTTAAACGAAATTTGGTAAAAGGGTAGATCAGGGCTAGTAACATTTTCCATTGTTAACATGTATAGCAACTAAGGCTATATTTTGCATTTAATATTTGCACTATGACAGAAAAAATAAAATCTTTTTACGTAAATCACAAAAACCATACAAGGATCACATTGGATCAATATTTATCAATCAATCACATATTTATTTGTTTGTTTACACATAAAGAGAAAATCCTATTTTTTTTATTTTCAATATTTTTTTATATTTTCAGGGATCTAAATTGGTGGATAGATAGAATGATATTATATTTTATTTGTGGTATTGTAATTTTATATTTAAATTACAAACCGCAAAACTAGAAAGTAAATCCCAAAGTCCATAGAACGATCACAAATACTTTCTGCACACCAATAAAGACTTTTAAAAAAAAAATTATTTATATGTTTTAAAATACATTATAAAAAGATTTTAAGAAATGTAGTGTACAAATACACTGAAGGTTTTTTCCAAAAAGAAAAAGAAACACTAGTGCAATCCTACATACAATAAATACTACAGTTCTGCAGGATGTTGACCAAGCTATACATAGATAGTATCCAAAACTATGGGGGGGGGACCCCAATAAACAATTTCTAGGTGTATTTTTTTCCCATCTTTCTATTTAATAAAAAAAAATACTTTGATACTTTTTTTTTTTAAAAAGTAAAATAGGGCGGGGGGGGGGGGGGGGGGGGGGGGTGCTAAAATGATGATGGAGTTTGGCTGAATAATATGTTTTTTTTTTTTTATAATGTTAGAACTAAAACTTAAACTTGTAGTCGTCTTATGGAATATGTGAAAACTAATATGCTTGCTGATATATTGTAGATTTATATATCTAGGACAGTAAATCCCAAAAACCCTGCAAGGATCACATTTATTTGTTTTGTTTGTTTGGTACACAATAACCAATCCTTAATTTAATATATTTTTCCTTTTTTTTTTTTGTTTATCTTTTAGTTAATGGATAAAATGATGGATGGTGACAAGATTTTCTCATCCATTCATGAGTCATTAAAATAGGTGACAATAAAATGAATATTAAAATGATCACATATCGTTTTTAAATGTATTTAATATTAGATATATATATAGTACTATTATTTTTATTTTTATATTGACTCACGACACCACACCTGAAATTCACACCCCTCCAAACATTCCAACATCGCGCCTGTCCCTGAAATTTGGAACACCGGTGTGGAATTGCCTCTTGTCCCATAATGCCGGCGGCCGCAGTACTGGAGTCAATCTACATACAAGTCAGTCGCGATTGCGCTGCTTTTTTTTAGGTTGCCTTATGGTGTGTCGTGTGTTTTTGTTGTGCGCTGTCCATAGTACCTATAGATGTTTGAGTCGACGAGGCCTAAATCGCTTCCACGGCGTCATCACGGTGATTTGTTCGAGTAGCAGGTGTTTTGCTAAACCGAGCTAATAACACAGAGCCGCTAAACTCCTTCACTCTTTCGAACGGCGCGTTTTAGCTTCTTATGGTAAACGTCACTAGGGGCTCTTTTTTTAAATTTTAAATGACAGTTTGTGGTTAAAATAGCGAATTTTTTGCTCAGGTTTTGCGGTTAAGAGTCATCTGCCATTGTTTATTTCTTGGCTTAGTCAGCCGGGTCATGTTTATGCTGGACTCCAAACTTCAGTCACACCACATCGCAGACATGTTAGTTTGCAGGCTTTATTCATCAACTGCTGTCGTTCTTTATTCATCGTATCTTCGTTGGCTAATTGCATACAGTGAGATCATTGTGTCAGCTAGAAAAAAATTACATGTACAACATTGCACACAAGAGCCTAGCCTATCAATAATGGCATCAACTTTGCCACCAAAGGAGTTGCTAGGTGTTCTGGCTGTTGTTAAATGGTTGAGGGTTTTGTTTTGGTTGCTAGGGTGTTCTGGCTGGTTGTTAAGTGGTTGCTAGGGGTTATGTGGTTGCTAGGGTGTTCTGGCTGGTTGTTAAATGGTTGCTAGGGTGTTCTGGCTGGTTGTTAAGGTTGCTAGGGTTATGTGGTTCAATGTTCTGGTTGTTGTGATGTTTTGCTAGGGTGTGTTGTCTCTTGTTTGTTGTTTGTTGTTTGCTCATTATTGTCACACCATCAAAATGGTAAGTGTGGTAGTGGGATCTGTAGTAAAGTGAGTATAATTGTAAGGAAATAATAACGATACCAATTCATCACTTTTATAAATACATTTTGGTTTCGATTTAAACAAATGGTATTTTTTTGTGTGTGTTATTAAAAATACCGTCGATAATAGACTATAAACAAAATCCCTATACTTAACACGTCCATGAGAATGTTTATATAAAGTTCTATTTACAATGCATAAAAATACATTAAAATAACCACTCTGTCATTGTTATAGCTATAAATCAACTTGTTATTGTCTAAAAACAAATAACACATAATAACATGTATATATTTTTAATAACAAATATCAGTTTTAAGAGTAATAATTGTACCATTCATATTACACGATTTTTTATTAACATTTAATATTGCACGTTATCTTTTTACAAGGCATATTAATAACTTAAAAAAATTCACCATACTCTTCCTGTTGTTGTAGTATAGTTTATTTATTGTTAAAAAGCAAAATAATTAATCAGTTCTATTTATTGCACAAAAATAAAATTTATTTATAGTTTTAAATGTAAAACAATATTTGTTATTGATATATAATAGTCATTATAGTTATTATTACTTACCATTTATGAACACAATTTTATTATTACTATTATTTCCTTATTATTTAAGTTTCTCTGTTTACAATGCAGATTATTGTTGTGCGTTTACAGATATGTAGGACTGATGTTGTAATTGTTTATTTCTTAGTGCACTAACTAATTCCGAGTATCTTATAATTACTAGACATGAATATTTAAATTTGTATTATTATTATTTGTTAATGTTTATGTAAATTTGTTTTGAAATCTGGGGGAAAATACCGTCTGGTAAAAGTGAATAGTGTTAGTAATGCTTGCCTTGAATTTTGAAGTTGGACAAAATCAAGAATTTGACTTTGAATTCTAATTTAACATTACATTTAATTTTTAATACGACACTGTGTTGAATATTGCATCCTATCTTATTAATAGTTAATTCGGCCTTGTGGTGTTCTGAAATTAGTTATTTTGTGATTCAGAAGTAAAAGATTAATGTAGCTGGAAGCAGCAAATGTGAGAAGAGTTTGTTTCAGTGTAATTCTTGTGACTTTGTTGACATTTGTAGGCACTTTCAGTCTGTTTTTGGAGGAATAATGGTGTTTGAGGTCCTCCTGTCCTGATGGAGATGTTCTTAAGCTGGACAGTCACATGCTGCTAACTGTGTTTGGCAGCAGTCGCTCACTTCAGTGAGTCCCCCCTCCGCATGCCTGAGCGCTGTCAGGTACACCCGTCCCGTCGGCTCCTCTGAAGCTGCTCTTTGATGTCCCAGGTTTGCTGACCCAAGCTGGTTTTTAGGTGTTTGTCAGAGCGTGAGATAAATAACCACATGTCACGCTTCTTAAAACACCCACGTTCACATTCCAGCGAGCGGATCATGTGATGTGATAACAGGATTATGAATGATCCTCAGGGAGCTAATCGTGGAGTTCGAGTTCTTGTTCCGTTTTCAGGCATATTTGACGTTCCAGAAAGTCATTAGACGTTCGCTTGATCTTGATCTTTGAATAAAGCCTTTCTCTGGACTTCCTTAATGTTGGTCACAGACAGAAGTGTTTTATTTCCATTTATAATTAAGAATCAAAGTGATTTGCTGAATTGCTCAAATGAATGGGATTTTGGAATTCTGCCTCTTACAGTTTATGCTGGTCTCGACGTGACTGGATACATTTCGAAGGGTTTATTTGAACTTGTTTAAATGCGATCTGCTAGCTATATTATATAATATATTGTTTACGTTTCTCAACAATTAAAAAAAAAAGTATTTAATTATTCTACATTTTAAAAATGAATCAATCCTATATATATTTTTTTAAATGATTTAAAAAAAAACATTGTTTAAACATTTAATAACAATGATTATTAAAGAAAGATCAACTGAGAGGATTTTAGGATTAATAGATCTTTTGTCTGAAAACTGGTAGATTGAATTTTTGTTTACTTCTGTTTTATTTTTAATAACGCATGCTTATTCATGCATGATAGATCATATTAGCATGAATATATCTAATATAATAATTCTAGAATATGAAAATATTCTCTAATATAGATGCCATGTTTGTTTAAAAACAGATGTTAAGTTTTTTTTTTTTTTTTTTGTATTGGATCCTTTGTTGAAAGATTATGTAATATATTATATATAATAATAATGAACTGTTGTTATTATTATTATGTTATTGATATATATTTTTATTTATGGCCATGTTTGTCCAAACTGATATGGATACACAGTAATTTTTTTATTTTATTTTATTTTAACTTTTTTTTTTTTTTTTTTGAGAATACCGAAATATAGTTATGCTTCACAAAAAGACTTAGGGATATTTAATTATTCAGACGTCTATGAAGTTTCATTAATTATGAATATTTTAATATAACTTACAATTTAAAATGTTGTAGTAGTAGTAATAATAATTATTATTATTTATGCCATTGTTTATGCAGAGTGGTTTCGTTATCTACATAATACAGTGAACAAATTTTAAGCTGTCTAATTGTTAAGCTACACATTTCTTACATCAGTATGAATAGTTGTTGAGTAATTATCCAAACAACATATTATAGCTATATGCTAGCAGTTAGTATAAAATAGAGAGACATTTTCATTTTTGACAGCATTTTGTTGGACAAAGTTATATATGGCGTTTTGAACTAGTTGGGAAAGAATTAAAGTGCACTTAAATGTATACGTCTGCTGGAAATTCAGCATTCACACTAGCATTATATAAATGTCCTCAAAACCAATAGACATGGACTAAAAGCTACAAATTTAGATTTTATGTTACATATTTGTCAGTTTTCTTGTTTCTATGGAATGAAGTGTCTTAAAGTTCCGTTGTATAAGATGAAGTTTGTCAGATGTCAGTGTTTTCTGCTCTGGAGGTCCTGTGAAGTAGCAGGCATTGATCAGACCCTCAGTTTGTTGTGTTTCTATTTAGGTTTGTGGCTAAATGGACGGAATCAGTCCCTTTGTGGGGTGAAACGTGGAAAATGGCCCGCAGGGATGTGGCAGAGGTCTTTTGAATGGATGATAATGAGTGCTTCTGAAAGCTCTCTACCCCCAATAAACCTGCACAGATAGTTTGTTTGCTGGCGTTATCAGGTCTTGTAGCAGAAACCAACGTTATGGAGAAAAAAACACTTTATTGTATATCTGATTATACTTTTTAATACAAATGCCTGCCAGATTTATTAGTGCGTTTCGAATATTACTTCTTTGATGTTCTTTTAAAATGAAAGAAGTATTGTAAAACATAACTGTCCCGCAGCATTATGACATTCGCCCCTGTTCTTCAAGTCCTCCCCTTCACATGTAAACTCAGTTTATGGGACAGTCTGATAAACTGGTTTTGATAAGAGAGCACTAACCTGTCCCTCTCTCCACCGCTGGGATCTGTGTTTGGACATCAGACTGCGCCGTCAACGTCCACAAGAGCTGCAAGAACCTGCTGCCCGAGTGCAGCAGCAAAAACAAGGTAAGATTCGTTCACATTTCGACTTTTAGCCGAACAAACTTCACACCGAGTTTGTTTGAATCAAATGAATCCAGTTCCTACAGACAGTAAACGAGTTTCTTTGGTCAGAGGAGTGGCAGGGTGTGGTTTGCTGTAAATGATGAACTAAGCCGCTCACTGTGTTAGTAAAACCGTGTTTGTTTGTTTTTTCACTCGGTGCAGAAGACGTCAAACGCCGCAACTCAGTCGCATAGTCAAGGTAAGCGGTTTTTAGCGTTCATATCATATATCGTGTCATATCCTTGAAACGATGGCATGTTGATGTTGAAGACTTGAAACAATTTTGTAGGTTTGTAAATTTAATGATACTGAAAGTAGTTAAACTACAGTCAAGACCCTTTTGAAAAACACAAGGTTATGGGGGTTAATATTGAATTTATTTAATGGGGCACTGTGGTTTTAAATCATGTTATGTTTTGTTTTTCTTTTTTCAATCAAATCATTTTTTTCAACAAAAATGATGAGAATCTCTGTTAAAGTACTGTAACAGCATTAAACAGCATTTGAACCAAGTAATTTACTCTAAATATTATCAATAAATCCAGAAAACCTAGTAATGAATGTTAGAATTTGATAAAATATTAGATATTTTGTAAAATTATTTGTATTTTTTATTATTTATAACTATAAAATCATAATTTCCATGTAAATTGTCACACAGGCCTCAGATTGGATCCATGAATTGCTGAATCAGTTTTTGAATTGCTTGAATCAGTTTTGAATTGCTGAATAGATTTTGAATTGCTTGAATCAGTTTTTGAATTGCTTGAATCAGTTTTTGAATCAGTTTTTGAATTGCTTGAATCAGTTTTTGAATTGCTTGAATCAGTTTTTGAATTGCTTGAATCAGTTTTTGAATTGCTTGAATCAGTTTTTGAATTGCTTGAATCAGTTTTTGAATTGCTTGAATCAGTTTTTGAATTGCTTGAATCAGTTTTGAATTGGTAAATCATTTAAAAAAATTTTTTTTTAAATCTGTAGATCATTTGAGTCAGTGAATCATTTTTAAGCGAGTAAATCATTTTTTTGATTTGGTTCATTTAAATGAACTCGAACGAATCAATTCATTAAATTGAATTGGATTTCTCAAATGCTTTGTGAGAATGGACGTTTTTGCTGAGTGTGTTTAATTACGTGTGCAACAGTGTTGTTTTAGTTTTATTTATATACTATTCTAATATTTCTTAAAGTTTTGAATGCGCTTTTTAAAAAATATTTTCATTTTCATATTTTACTTTCATTTTAGTTTGTAATTATGTGCTTGTCATTTTCTTTTGTTGTTTTATATTTCTGTTTAGTTTTTATTTTTCAGTTTTAGTCATTTTAGTGCTTCAGTTAGTTGCCATAGCATAACATTAATTTTCATTTAAGTTTTTCATCTAACATTTATATTTTGCTTTATTTCTGCTTTATTTCAATTAAAAAATCATTTTGAATATTTTTAGCTCTAGTTAACAATAACAACACTGGCATAATGTACAACAAGTGAGATGTGACTGGTTGATAAGCTGGTTAATAAGCACCTGTAAATGATCTCAAAAACAACATTTCCCTCAGTTTTTCCTCTGCTAATCTGCTGTTTAGTCCAGTCTCGCAGCTGCACGAGGAGCTTGTTTGGTTTAATGAACGCTGGGCAGCAGATGCTTATGGGAGTCCCCTGAGAGCAAATTAAGGTCATCTAGCTGTTGTTCTCGTTTTCACCTTCACTCAGAGAAGCACTTAAGAGGTTAATCACGCTTCTCCAATTAATTACCCCACAAATCTGATCAAGATTTACTGCTCATGCTGTGGCTTGGACACAGTTGTACATGGTGGTAGTAGTAGAAGAGTAGCATTTCAAGTAAGTTGATGGTAGCTTTTTCCTTCCCAGCCATTCTGCTCTTGTCGTTTTGTAAGGTTGTCATGAAATAAACCGGATGACCCTCTGTATTGAGATGATGTGTTGTTTGCTAGTGTAGTGCGGTGTGGCGATTTCCTCCTGAGCTCTGGAGGTCTCGTTAAACAGCTCCTGCTGTGACCGCGGCCAAGGTGGTAATTGCTTTAAGAACCGCGGCTGAAGCTTGTAATGCTTCACTTCCCAGCGGAAAACATCTGGAAATGCTTCACTGCTTCACCCAGAGCCTTCTGGAAGCACATCATCTTGTAATTGCATAAAGGGGCTACAGCTGAATATTGGTAACTTAGCAGCAATACAAACAATGCAGACATAAATGCGGTAGAGATAGGATAGCTTGAATTTTGAGACCTGTAGTTTTTGTCATGTTCATTAAATTAATTAATTGATTAAATGAATTAATTTTTCATTTAAAATTTTATTAGGGTGGTTTAATAAATTTTAAATTAGGCGAGTTTATAAAAATGTAAATATATTAAAACGATTTAAAAATGCACAAAATACATAATTTTTTATTTTTATTATATATTTTAATTATGAAGTACTGATTGTTATTATTAAGTTGTTTATGTGTTTGTTAATTTGCTGCATTGGCTAATAAAGTTAAATTAATTTAGATTTTTTTAATAATAGGAATAGTATCATTAATATATAAAAATTACATATATACTAGATTACTAAAAATATAAACATTATTTAAGAATAAGCTATTATATGGCCTTTTTACTATTATAATTATTACTACTACTGTACATGTATGTTTATAATTTTATTAAATACAAATGCAGCATTTAAAAATTTATTTTATAAGATTGTGTATCATGGTTATTTGCTGATACCCTAATCCAGCTGAAGTTATAATATATCGAACACAAACAATAATTATTATTTGTTATTACAAATTAACATCCTGGCATTTCTCTCTCGAGATGATAATGGTTTACATGCTCACATTAATCTGACGGTGAGACGCAGACCCTCGCCTGTTGCATCAAAGCATCCTCCGGCTCAACAGGACAGTGACGGGAGGGAGGCGAGACGGGAAGGCGCATGTGTGATTTCTAGAAGCCACTCTCCACTTTATAAAGCCCACCGTCTTCCTCTCCATCAGTGTTTTCTGATATCCAGTGTAGAGTCAGGCATCATGGCACTGGCTTTACCCAGAGTCCGTGGTTCTCAGAGGAAGAGCGCTCGTGTCCCTGTCTCCTGGCTCGGGGTTCAAGTCCTGCACCATCGTGACTTACTCACCTACCGCTTCCTCGACTCGATGCCTCGCTCGTTTTTGAGGCACTGCTACCGCACTGACCCGTCTGGTTTCTCTGCAGCTCTGAGGGACCCCTGCTCTGCCCTGACTCCCGTCGATGGCTCGTCCAGGACGTCTCGCTCTGCTTCAGGTATGACCGTTCCACCCAAAGGACACAACACCCAACCAGCCGCCTCCAGCAACCCTACAGTCAGCCACAACAACAGCGGGTGAGTCCTGTGTGCCTTCAGTCATACATGCTGTGGTTTACACAAGCTGTACGATAAATATGACTAAATATTTAATTGCTACATGTTGGGATGCACCAGTGTGAAAGACAATTTTTTTTTATTATTATTATTATGACCAAGATCGAAAGGTTTTAATACTATAAATGTATACATTTCACCTGGTTTAATGATAACTTTTTACGTTTTTAAAGTTTTTCAACATAAAATATCATCCAATTTAAAATAGGTGTGATTTGACTAACAATAATTCTACTTTTTAAATTTTTATTATGATTTGCAATATCATAAATCTGTATATTATTTTTTTATGCATTAAATCCTATAACCTGATGTTGTGCTGACAATGTAAAACAACAACAAAAAACCACATACATTATGAATATACCATATGACCAGTACAACTATTACGAATATACTTGTCGATATATGCATCCATGAGTTTTAACATGCAAACCTTTATATTTAATTTGTTAACATATAGTAACTATATTATAGTTATAATGTAATACATTTATTATAATATAAATACACTATTATTAGTATATATTTATGAAATTATAGCATTCATTTGAATAGAATATATTCAATATTAATATTTTTATTTACATTAAATCCACAGCCAGTGTGTTTTGGTTTTCATTACGATTTATATATTTTTTTTATTAATTATATTTTCCTGTTTTCGCTTTAATTTTAGTTGATTTAATTTAGTTTTTCATCGTTTTTTTTTTATGTAATTTTTTTTTATGTCGTATAGTAGTATTATTATATATATTATAACTATATATGTCTATATGGTACTGCAGCGTTTGCTGCTCATGTTTCTCGGCACTCTATCACAGGAGAGATGGATGAGTTGACGCATCATGATGACGCGCCCCGCTGACGCACTGTATCCTCGCCCCACTGCCGTTCTCTCATCGTTGAAGGTGGTTGATTTCAAAGCCAAAACATTGAAACACCCAGAACCAGGCCGACTTACCATTGGGGCTTGAGTGGGCTGCAGCCCATGTGCCCCTGCCTTGTAGGGTCCCCCTTTGCCCGTTTACATTTGTTTGATTTGTTCGTTATATGCCAGCCAGAATTCAGAAATTATTAGCCGCATTTCCACCAAGGTTATTTTCGTAAACGAAAACTAAAACTAAGACGAAAACGATTGGTCAAAAAACATTTTCGTAAACTGAAATAAAATAAAAACATCAAAATAAATGAAAAACTAAAACGAAACTAACAACAGTTATTGAAAAACTAACTGAAATAAATAAAATAATTAATAAATAATCGTTTTCGTAATCATTATGTTCTCACCCCTTGGCGGAAAAATATTCGAGCTGTGTGGCGCTGGTGGTTTAGGGAAATACCTGTAAATGGCGCATTGCACACGTGAGGTTATCTTATGCAGAGACGCAAAGCAGTTTAAAGCAGAGTCCTGCACGGGTCCTGTTTGGTAAACGTGCACCAGCAGTACTTAACCGAACACTCGACCCGTTATCCAACCGCAGCACTAATTTAATTCTGTACCAGACCAGACCCGTTTGACATAAAGACCGCGAGTCACAACCCGAACCACACTCGCATTAAATCTATTACATCAGGTAAACAAGATTATTTATTTCATCATGTAACACAAGCAATCAAACCAAAATAGACATTTTAAGTTGGTGCTTTGAAGAAAAACAGACACGCAACGCAATAGTTAACAGAAAAAAAAGACGAGAACGCGCATCCTTTCTGAAAACAATACAAAACTTTAGCATAGCATCTTGTGATCACTCTGCCAGGCTTTTGGAGAAATGTGCATAGGCTAAATCACATCATAAACACGCTTATAATTCTTAATAAATGAAAAGAACATATTCAAATATGAGTTTTAATGCGATTGCTGTTATTATTGAATTTCATTAGTCCCAGTTATGATTTATGTGCAGTTGTTCACGGAAAAGTGAGCAAGACACCACAGTTATAATATCATGATTATGGTTAAATAAGAAAAAAGACATCAAACCATCATAGCCAAATTAGGCTACATTTATTTTCATATTAAATATCTCAAAACACATCATTAGATATGACATTAAGCACAACTTGTGTAGATTTATTTAGTAAAAAGGCTTGACTGCTTCATTTTGGCGTATATTTGTATACTTCTACCATTTAATCAATCTCAGCATGCGTTTTGTGTCGCTAACATTTGCTTCACTAAGGCTAAATTATGCCTAAGTCTTTCTTTGGCCTGCGCTCTGGAAGTGATCTGTTAATTCTGCTAACCTTTAATTAAAACTGAAACTAAACTATATAAACTAAATAAAAATGTGTTCACAAAATAAAAACAAAACTAAAACTAACAAAAATATTAATTAAACTAATAAAAACTAAACTGAATTTCATAGCAAATTTGAAAACTATATTCAAATAAATTAAACTATAAAATCTGATTTCCACGGGGCGCACGCAAGATCTAAACGGTCCAGCCGGGGCTAGAGCTTACAACTACGACCTTCGAGGCCACAATCAAACAGCATAAACTGGTATTTATGATTATTTCACAAAGAAGTACACACGTATTGAGTAGCGTCTGCACCGATTGGTTTATCACATCATGGTTACTTTAAACAGCTCCATTAAGCAATTAGCCCCAAAGAGCGCGCATAGAAAGATAATGATAAATTCTCAAAAGTTCACACCTCATTTCTTTACAGAGGATGATCCTATAGTACTATAACCTATTAATGATCCACTAAATTATGCGATCATCTGATGAGTGTCTTGCGATCATCTCTCTCTCATCTTACTACCATTACACACTAGTGGGAAAGAAATGTCATCAAAATTATTTTAAATAAAAAAAAAAATAGCAATTTAATGAGTTTCTGTTTCTATAACATAGCTATGTCTATGATATAAGACTTAGCCTATCACACAAACAAGAGTCCTGTTTTTTTTTCTCAAATATCTGCACGATCGCTAATGTACAATAAACAACAACTTACAGTGTAACTTTCAGACACAAAATTCCATTTTTGCTCCATCAAAAAGAAAATAGAGCAAACAGCTGAACCGCTGCGTCTCCGAACAACAGTGTGTTTTGTTCCTCAGCGTTACACGGACTAGCAAATGATTCAATCAGGCTATAAGTGCAGTCGTTTGCAAAGTTAAATGAATCGGCTTTTTAAATTAATCGGTTGATTGATTCAACTCACTCACAGGGCTCCAAACTCATTCTTCCCACTGGTCGCTCTTTTGCGACTAACTTTCTCATTTGGTCGCACGAAATTTGATCGCAATTTTTATTTATTTTTTTTGCTACAACATGGGATTAATAAATACATGCTGATGAATAGTTTTTCCATATTTTTAGTTTTATACTGAACGAAAAGGGTGAACATTTGAACCCGTTCTTTTGTCAATCATTAGTATTATTTTGATTTTTATTTTGTAATGGAATTCCTGCCGCTTTTTGCTAGGTATAACCGGCTTCAGGTGCTTTAACTTTTCAAATTCGCTGCGTCACGTTTACAAGAAAAGCTAGTCTGTTTTCTTACATACCCGACACACCGTTCACTTTTTGGACTAAACAAGATTGATTAATGTAATTCTTAATCTGTCTTTTACTTTACTGTTACTTTGAAAACCATCCATAGTTCTTGTGCTGCGCGCCACGCTTCACGCTCCTGCTGACGCGGAGCAAGTAAACCACACTCTACCTCGAATCCTGCGCATTTCGTTTCCGTTTGATTCTTCTCATAGCAACAGAAGGGCAGCGCTTATGAGTTTAAACAACGCGTTTTTTAAACAAAGTCGCTTTTTGTGCGCCGCTTTTTGTAGTCGCACCAGGAAAAAAATGGTCGCAGTCTGGAGCCCTGCGCATCAACAGTCACTTGCTGGCCTCCTACTGGCGTTATTAGTTTCATATTTTAAAAAGTAGCTTATTTCATTTTTGCAATCCTTTAATATTTCTACATTAAAATGTTATATTTAAACTTAACATTTATGCACAATCCATCTATGAATTTTGTTGCTAGTCAGCATGTCTTTTTATTCGATTGAAATTATTGATTAAATAAGAACCTGACATAAAAGGACACAGATATGACAATAACTTTTATAATGCTAATAAGCCAACATCTCTGGCTTTTCCTTTTTTTTTTACTCAAAGTTATTTCAGGGTTTTGATCTCTCAACTAAGAGAACACATCCTGTTAATTATATTATAATGAATATTTAATATTACATTTAAACTTTGACTATAGCCTTTACATGTTGCATATTAATTGTACTATTTATGAACCTCAAAGCATATGTTTGTGTACTTTGGTTTACTCCATAATGATGTTTTATTTGAGGGCATTTGTAGTGTAGGTATAGGGCCCAAACATAACCTCAAGCCCAGGTGCCCCCGCCCCCCTAAGTCCTGCCCTGCCCAGAACGTATGGTAAAGTGTCATGGGTAATTTATGAAGGGGGTTTTGTAAAGCATTGAGCAACACTTTGTACTGAGGATCTGTGTGGATGTTGAGCTTTATCGTTATTGTGCACAGATGCGTATTACACCACAGTACGAGGGGAACTGGAAGCCATCACACAAGATTTCGAAGTGGAGTCCTGGAATCTGGCTGTGGATCAGCACTTCTTAAAGAAACATTCGAAGGAAATGATCAAGAGACAGGATGTTATATATGGTTAGTGTTGTTTACCTACCCACACTGCACTGGGAACTTCAAGAAAGTGTTTTCCAGATCTTCTCTAAAGCTGTTCCTGTCTCCTCCAGAGCTCATCCAGACGGAGATACACCACGTGCGGACGCTCAAGATCATGCTCCGCGTTTACGCTCGAGACCTGCGGGAGGCACTACAGCTGGACGACAGGAGGCTGGACTGTCTGTTTCCCCGGCTGGACAGCCTGCTGGAGCTGCACAGCCACTTCCTGTCCCGCCTCCGGGAGCGTCGCGCAGAGTCCCTGCAGCCTGGCAGCGAATGCAACTATGTCATCCATAAACTCTCAGATATCCTTATATCCCAGGTGCGTGCCCTAAATTTAGTACCATACTTCCTGCTTCACATTTCCTGCCCTACATTTCCTGCTTCCTGTTGACACCTTTTTGCCCTATGCTTTCTGCTTCACATTTCGTGTCTCTGTTTATGCTTTAAAAACATCCTTATTCAGTGTTTTCGCCAAAACACTTCCTGCTGTGTCATATTTCCTGCTTCACACTTCTCTACATTTCCTGATCTCACACTTTTTTCCCCTAAAATTCCTGCTTCACATTTCCTGTCTTGCACTTTATGCTTCAGATTTCCTGTTTAACACATCCTACTTCAAACATCCTGTTGTCACATTTCTTGTTCTACACTCACATTTCCTGTCTTTTACTGTCATGCTGTTGTCATATTTCCTGGTTCATACCTCCTGCCCTGCATTTTCTATTTTGCTTCCTCCTTTGCACTTGCTGTTTTCACACTTCCTGCTTCACATTTCCTGTTTCGCTTCCAGTTTCAAACATCCTATTGTCACATTTCCTGGCCTACACTTCCAGCTTCAAACATCCTACTGTCACATTTCTTGTTCTACACTCACATTTCCTGTCTTTATCTGTCATGCTGTTGTCATATTTCCTGGCCCACACTTCCTGCTTCACATTTCCTGGCCCACACTTCCTGCTTCACATGGAAGGAAGTAAGAAGCAGGAAGTGTGACAACAGCATGTATGAAGCAGGAAGTTATTTTGCTTGTTTTGTTTCAGTTTTCCGGAGAGCTTGGAGAGCGAATTAAGGAAAGTTATGGGGATTTCTGCAGTCGGCACACTGAAGCAGTCAACTACTACAAAGAGCAGCTGCAGAGCCACAAGAAGTTCCAGAACCTCATGAGAGTATGTTGAGATCTTAACAGTCTCAAAGTTGCTAACATTTCCTCAGCGTTGCTTTGAATCATTTTCTCCCCTTATTGTGTTTCAGAAAATCAGTAATCTGTCAATAGTGCGGCGGTTAGGCGTTCCAGAGTGTATCTTGCTGGTGACACAGCGAATCACCAAGTATCCTGTTCTTCTGGAGCGCATCCTGCACAACACAGAAGGTTGGTTGTTGCAGTCCAGTGAAACTATCCAGATATTATGGATGTGCAAGGTTCTAAACACTTTCTTCTCATTCCAGCCGGGACAGAGGAACATGAAGGATTAGCACAGGCTCTCAGTCTAATCAAAGATGCCATCGTTCAGGTGGACGCCCAGGTCAGTCTCTATGAGAAGGAAGCGCGGCTCAGGGATGTCGTCTCCAAGATGGAGCCCAAGTCGCTGGGGAAAATCAAAGACGGACGTGTTTTCCGGAAGGAGGACCTTTCTCAGGGCCGCCGCAAGCTCTTGTACGAGGGCATGGTCAACTGGAAAGCTGCATCTGGTCGACTCAAAGGTATTATGAGAACCACAATTTCCATGCACAAGTACGGAGCCCATCAAGGGACAGGGTTTGTGTTCCCCCAAGTACTTAAAAGTATTTTCGCTTGCAGAACTTTTGCATTCCCCTGAAAAACTTTGCATTTGCTTGCAAAACTTTTGTGATGTAAATATGAAGAAAGAGGAAAAATTATACTTCAGTGCTTTTGTGAGTGAATGCAGAATTTCTTGGGAGCGCAAATGTTTTGCAAGCAAGCACAACATTTCTTGGGAGAGAATGTAATGGCTTTGCAAAAGAACCCAGATGTTATGTGTGAACGCAACAATTTTAAGAGAGAACGCATAGCTTCAATATAGAGAACACAATAGTCTTAAGATAGAACGCAAGGTTTCTCAAGGGAAAGCAATACTTTTGCAAAAGAGCGCGAATGTTTTGTAAGAGAATGCAATTGTTTTAAGACAGAATGCAAAGGCATTGAAATATATTTTTTCTTGCCATCTCATTCAGATATATATCTAATATACACACACACACCATGGGTACAGACAGTATTCAGACCCCTTCATTTTTCACTGTTAATGCCCGCAATTTTCTAAAATCATTTAAGTTTCATTTTTTCCTCAATGTACATACAGCTCCCCATATTGACAGAAAAACACAATTGTTGACATTTTTGCAAATTTATTAAAAAAGAAAAACTGAAATTCACATGGTCCTAAGTATTCAGACTGTTTGCTCAGTATTTAGTAAAAGCACCCTTTTGATCTAATACAGCCAATACGAGTCTTTTTGGCAAAGATGCAACAAGTTTTTCACACCTGAATTTGGGGATCCTCTCCATTCCTCCTTGCAGATCCTCTCCAGTTCTGTCTGGTTGGATGGTAACGTTGGTGGACAGCCATTTTTAGGTCTCTCCATAGATGCTCAATTGGGTTTAAGTCAGGTCTCTGGCTGGGCCATTCAAGAACAGTGACAGAGTTGTTGTGAACCCACTCCTTCGTTATTTTAGCTGTGTGCTTAGTGTCTTTGTCTTGTTGGAAGGTAAACCTTCTGCCCAGTCTGAGGTCCTGAGCACTCTGGAGAAGGTTTTCGTCCAGGATTTCTGTACTTGGCCGCATTCATCTTTCCTTTGATTGCAACCAGTCGTCCTGTCCCTGAAGCTGAAAAACACCCCCCACAGCATGATGCTGCCACCACCACCATGCTTCACTGTTGGGATTGTATTTGACAGGTGATGAGCAGTGCCTGGTTTATTCCACACATACCGCTTCGAATTAAGGCCAAAAAGTTATATCTTTGTCTCATCAGACCAGAGAACCTTATTCCTCACCATCTTGGAGTCCTCCAGGTGGTTTTATCAAACTCCATTCTCGGGCTTCCTGGTCTGCACTGAGGAGAGGCGTCCTGTCGCCACTCCTGCCTAAAGCCCTACTTGTAGGGCTTGCAGTGCTGTTGCTTCTACAACTTTTCCCCGATCTCTCCCGACTGCATCTCTGGAGCTCAGCCATAGTGATCTTTGGGTTCTTCTTTACTTCTCTCATCAAGGCTCTTCTCCCCCGGTAGCTCAGTTTGGCCGGATGGCCAGCTCTTGGAAGGGTTCTGGTCGTCCCAAACGTTTTTATGGAGGCCACTGTGCTCTTAGGGAACCTTAAGTTCAGCAGAAATTTTTTTGTAACCTTGTCCAGACCTGTGCCTTGCCACAATTCTGTCTCTGATCTCTTCAGGCAGTTCCTTTGACCTCATGATTCTCATTTGTCTGACATGCACTGTGAGCTGTAAGGTGTTATATAGACATGTGTGTGGCTTTCCTATTCAAGTCCAATCATTATAATCAAACAAAGCTGGACTCAAATGAAGGTGTAGAACCATCTCCAGGATGATCAGAAGAAATGGACAGCACCTGAGTTAAATATGAGTGTCACAGCAAAGGGTCTGAATACTTAAGTGATATTTGATATTTCAGTTTTTCTTTTTTAATGAATCTGCAAAAATTTCAACAATTCTGAGTTTTTCTGTCAATATGGGGTGCTGTGTGTACCTTAATGAGGAAAAAAAAATAACTTAAATGAATTTAGCAAATGGCTGCAATATAACAATATGAAAAATTTAAGGGGTTCTGAATACTTTCCCGTACCCACTGTGTGTGTGTGTGTGTGTGTGTTGTGTTGTGGTGGATATATATATATATATATATATATATATATATATGATAATAATATATAATTTTTTTTTTAAATATCTGAAAAGTCTGTTTGACTCGGAGTTGAAATTTGGGATTCTTCCGTTGCAGATATTCTAGCTCTACTTCTTACTGATGTTCTCATCTTGTTGCAAGAAAAGGACCAGAGATTTGTGTTCTCGACTGTGGTGAGTACAAGCACTTTGTTTTCAGTTTACACAAGATGAGAAATTGTTTATCTTAACGCACTCATCTGTGCTGTTTTTCTGCTAGGACAACAAGCCATCTGTTATTTCACTGCAGAAGTTGATCGTCCGTGAGGTGGCGCACGAGGAACGGGCCATGTTCCTCATCTGTGCCTCCTCAAACGAACCTGAGATGTACGAAATCCACACAAGCTCAAAAGAAGACCGTAACACGTGGATCACCCACATTCGTCAGGCTGTGGAGAGGTCTGTGTCTGTCTATAATCACATATGTGTCTGTATTTACTTCTGTCTGCATTTTTTTTTTAATTTTCCTCCTCTGTTTCTGTCCATCAGCTGTCCACATATCGAAGAGAGATTGTTTAGTGAGGAAGAAGAAGCCAGAGTCGCCCGGTTCCGAGAGTTTCAAGGTAAAACGTAGCTTGTTTCGTAATGACATTCATGGTTTTTCAGCTCATTTTGATAATGTGTGGTGGTTTTTTGTTTAATGAGCTTTGAAGGATCTTTTGTCACTAGAGGGCGCACTTGCGTTTTCATACTGAAATCTTGTATCTTTTGTCAAAAAAGTATTTTAAGCTCATATGCTTATAATATTATGTATTATACATATCATATATAGTTTAGTATATTACAATATTTATATATTTAATAATTATTATAATAATAATACTAATATAACTGTAGTATAATAATGTAATATTACCTATCATAAATGGGTGTGTAAATATATGTGTGTGTTTGTATAAATGTATAGTTATGTTTGTTAATTATAATTTAAAAAAAAAAATAGTTTGGTGTCAGTAAAATTTTTATTAAAGAAAGAAATAGTTTTATTCCTCAGGGACGCATTGAATTGATTAAAAGTGACAACATTTGTTAAAATATTTAACATTTTTATTTTGAACTTTTCATCAATGAATCCTGAAAAAAAAAAACACGTTTTCCACAAAAATATGGTTTCTTGCGTTATGTTGTGCTATGACATTTATAATGTTCTTCTGTTTAAAATAATTTAAATTCCATCAATGATTTTGTCTCTTTAACACATTTCCCTCCATCTGCGACTCATTTTCTGTAGATCGCCTGACGTTGAAGGATGCTCATATCGTCCAGAGCCTCACGGAGAAGCTGCAGTTGTTTGCAGAGCTGGCTGAATCTGTGGCCGGTCTAGAGGACACCAGCTCTCGCTCCCGCCTGCTGCTGCGGGGCGACGCCTCGGACCTCCAGCAGGGGGAGCAGCTGCTCAAAGGAGCCATTACTGAAGGTAACACATCAGGCTGAGTTAGTTTTTGTGCCAAGCATTGGCATCATGATGTAATCTTGCACCTGCTAGTAAACTAGATTATTAGAGAACTAAATGTAGTTATTGAAGCGGATCTCTGTTTCTGTAGCGGAGAACCTGCAGAACCTCCTTGCATCTGGAGCTCGGGAAGCATCTCCACAGACTGAGGGGAACCAGAGTCCGTCCTTGAGTTTGCTGCCACGCAGAGCAGACACCTTTAGCGGCTACGATAGCATTCCTAGCAAACTGTCTACAAGTAAGAGTCAATACATGTGATTAGACACTGATTATACATGTTGCATTAATGGGGATTAGCTGGCAGGATTGTAACTTGAGACTCATTATCGTTACATAATTTCAAATCTTTTTATCCATATTCATTGCATTTTTAAAAGCCGTTCATCCCAATTCACATACTATTTGTACTATGCAGAAGGCAAGATGCATTTTTTTTTTTAAGCTTAATTACACACAACCCCCTGGCATTTTAAAAATGTGGGGTTTTTTTTTTTTTTTTTGATTTTTTTTTGGTGCGAGGTCCACTATGTACCTCTCCAGTATAAGTTTGTAAATCAGGTGTGTTTGTATGTTAAATCAGACGGCAATATTAAGAAGAAGGTTCCCGGAGCAGCCGGCAGGTCCAGGGACAGGAGTCAACGGGCCAGCTCTGATCCACAGCTCAAAGAGGTGTACACATGTCAGGACCGGGATGTGCGGGTGAGAGAACACTCGTGCAGGCATTTGTCCCACAGATGATGGGAACATGCCTGTGTTTACTAAACGAGAGGAGTGGCATCAGATGGTCTGGGCAGGAAATTCACTTTTGTCAGTTTTAAACTGTCATACCAGTCACTGTCAAGCTATAGATCTGATAATTATATGATGATTATATTATATGATTATATATTATAATATTTATTATATTATTGTAGTAAATATAGTAATTTATGTTTATAAAAATTATAGTTTAATACATAATCTAATTTTATAAAGAAACTATCTAGCAATGTATATAATACCTACTAGTGAGATTAATTCTAAAGATATAATTTAAATACAGTAAAGAATTATTAATCAAGGAAATTAAAGTTCAGTAATAAAAATGTTACACTTTTTTTCTATAATGCTTGCTACAATAAAGTAATGCATTACTCAACTACCATGATAATGTCTTTGAATTGTCTTCGCTTGGGGGCTTTTCTTAGCAAACGTTGATATACATGATGTTATCCGATTGAAATGTTTAATTAATTTTAATCTGTCGTCTCTCTCAGGATGAGGCCTTCTCATCCGGCTTGCACAAAATGTGGTCCACCTGTAAATTTCCAGAATCAGAGGTAAGAGCGCACATCGGATTGGATTGGCGATTACGGCTCACTTTGTTTCCCATGAGATAAAAGGCACATATTATTTCTCACACCCCTCTCAATACATATTTTAGATGGTAACCTTTGCGTTCACCGCACCTAATCGGCTGTTAATGCAGCGATACTTCACTTGGCAGGAATGTGGCATTGTGTCTCGTCTCGTGAGAATAATGCCTCTGAATATTGAATCATCCTGCCAGTAATGTTGCCCTTGTCTTCCTGTTTTTCCAGTTCTATAAGCGAGTGCTGCTGCTGTCCCAGAGGCTGTACAGTTTACAGGTACAACAGAATGACCACACTCACGTCTCACTCGTAACCTCAGCCACATGCATCCTGTAATCATGACAAGATCTGCTTTAGAGGAATCGGGGGTTCTCATGCTGTGCTCATTTGCTTGTTCAGGTGTTCACAACATCTGTCATATTGTATTTAAACAACAACTACATTTCTTGTGTTCATTAGTCCATTCTCTTGTTTTCATTTGTTCTTTTGTTCATTTTTAATTTGTTCTGTTGCTCCTTCTGTTGTTCATTTGTTCTTGTTCTTTTTCATTTCATTTTGTTCTTTCATTTTATTTATTTAAATTTTTTTGGTTGTTCTTTCTGTCAGTTTTGCTTTCTTTTGTGTCCATTTGCTCTTATTTTTTTTTATTTAAATTTTTGCTTGTTCTGTTATTCATTCTCTTTTGTTTATGCCGTTTTCTTAAATTTTTGTTTCTCTTCTTGCTGTCGTATTTGTTCTTTTTCACGTATTTTTTTCTGTTTCTGTTTGTTTCATTCTCTCTCATTTATGCTTTTTTTTTTTCTTTCATTCCCCCCCCCACCCGTTTTGTTAGTTTCTTATGTCTTATATTCGTTGTTTTTTTATTATTTTGTCTTTTCAGTCTTGTATTTTTTTTTCTTTTGTTTTTTCTTTTTGTTTGTTTAATTCTCTTTCCTTTATACTGTTTTCTTTTGTCGTTTTAATTTGTTCCTTGTCTTTTTTTCTTTTTTTTTTTTCTTTCATTCTTTTTCTTCTTGTTTTATTTTTCTGTTTAATTTTCTTTCTTTCATTTTTTCTGGTCATTGTTATTTTTATTTGCCATTTTAGTTTTTGTTTTGTACATTCTGGTATTTTTTTTTTTTACTTTCGCAAAAAAAAATTCTCTCTTGTTGATTTATCTTAGTTTGTTTTTATACAGCCCTTCTTTTCTTTCATGGTTTCATTTCTTTCTGGTATTTAGGTTTTTTTTTTTTTTTTTTTTTTTTTTTTTTTTTTTTTATTTAATTCCCCCCCCCCCCCCCCTTTATTCTTTTGTTTGTTGTTTTGAGCTTTTGTGTTTTTTTTGTTTGTTTTTTTTTTGGCCTTTTTTGTTCATTTTTTTCTGTTGTCCTTTCAGTTGCATTCTTGCTTGCTGCTTTGTTCTTTCATTCTGTTTACATTTCATGAAATTTACATTCTTACCAGACACTTTACCAAAGCACCTTACAATACCGTACACAAATCTTGTTTGAGCAAATACAAGAACAAGCATCTGAAAGTACACCACACTTGCTAAACTAAGCCTTAGTTACCAGGAAGCTCTTTACAAATATCCAAACATCAAATCCTTTCTGTCTCCTTCCCCCTCAGGCCATAATCTCTCAGCAGGACAGCCACATTGAGCTCCAGCGGGCTTCTCTCCTCACCGCCGAGCGGGAACGTCCCGGCAGCCGGAACCGTGGCACAGACGTGCTCCTGGAGCAGGAAAAGCAGCGCAACTTGGAGAAGCACCGCGAGGAGCTCGCCAACTTCCAGAGGCTGCAGAGCCAGCATCGGCAGGAGCAGGCGCGCTGGGAACGGGAGCGGGAGAAGCAGCGGCGGCAGGCGGAGGCGGCTGAGCAGCGGCTGAAGGAGCGGGAGGAGGAGTGTCGGCGACTGGAGCTGCGTTTGGCCGAGGAGAGGCAGGAACTCGAGAGGCAAAGGCAGACGTACCAGCAAGACCTGGAGAGGCTGAGAGAGTCCACACGTGCTGTTGAGAAAGAGAGAGAGCGGTTAGAGCAACAGAGGAAGTTGAAGAAGCACAACACTGTGCCAAATACGGCAGCACTGTATGCACAGGAAGTTGGACAGGTGAGATGCCACATGATTCTAGACCGGTTTCCTTTTTTTACCTCGTCAGTATAATGTAACACTTACTATCTGTCTCCACATGAGTCGTGGTTCCCTTAGATGGCAGTACATGCTGAAACTACTAAACTATCTTATGTTCATTCAGACAAGTTAATAAGAGGTCCAAATAGGTTGGTTGTCAATTTTTTCATTGCTCTCCAAAAAAGGTCCTTAAATCACGATTTTTTTTTATTTTTTATTTTTTTTAATCATAGTAAAAAATTTGGACCGTTTTGATTTTGAATTCTTAGTCTGGGGTTTATAATTTACAGGCTTAATATTTACAGTAATATATACATTATATATTAAAAAATAAATTTAAAACTCATTTTTAAAATATTTTAAAATGTAGAAAAATATATTTATATTTTTTATTTTTAGCAGCAATTACTCCAGTCTTCAGTGTCACCTGATCCTTCAGAAAACATTCTAATATTCTGATTTGCTGCTTAAGAAATATTTCTTATCAATGTTCCTGATAGCAGCTTCTTAAGCAGTAAATCAGCATATTAAAATGATTTCTGAAGGATGACATTGCTTAATACCTCAAATATTTTTTGTGGAAACCGTAATATTTCTTTTCAGGGCTCTTTGATTAATAGAAAGTAAAAAAAAACAGGATTTATTTGGACATTATAATCTTTTACTGTCATTTTTGATCATTTTAATGTGTCCTTGCTGAATAAAAAAAACTTTTACAACCTTTTAACAATATTCAATATATATCTTGATTTATGGTTTTACTCTGTAATGTCTTGTTTTTTTATAATCAGAAATTATATGTAATATGTAATATAAATTCTAAAATAGAATATAAATTATGTATCAATATAAGAATGTGGTAATAAGTATTAATATTTATTTGCATTCATGTTTTTAATAGTACCGTCTGAATCAATTCATTGAAATGGACAGTTTGAACTGAATTTCAGAAATGAATTGAACTTTGCAACAGTGAAGTTAGAAGTCGAACTCAACTCTGTCATGAATATTTGATACATCGCCCAGCTATTCAAGGAAATGGGAGCTGGCATACATGAAATTAGCATGATGTCACCTCTGTGCTCCTTTTTAGTGTCATTACACCTTTATTTTATAGCACTTTTACAATACAGATTGTGTCAAAGCAACTGAACAGTATTAATTAGGAAAGTATTGTCAATAATGCAAAGTGACAATAGTATACACAAATTTTTCAGTTAAAGACAGTTCATCTTTCAATTCAGTGATGTCATCATCCAGCTCAGTTCAGAATAATATCTTTGCAATCATGTCAACGATAATCGCTGGAAATGAAGTGTCCCCAACTAAGCAAGCCAGAGGCGACAGCGGCAAGCAAGCCAAAACTCCATCGGTGACAGAATGGAAAAAACACCTTGGGATAAACCAGGCTCAGTCGGGGGCCAGTTCTCCTCTGACCAGATGAACCAGCAGTACGGAAAATCAATTTAAGACGTAATAAAACAGACGATGAATAATATTAACATCAATTATTATATGATGCAATCAACTTATAGCAAAATGTGGTAGTTCTAATGTTGTTTCAGGGTTGGCATCATCTAAGGCCCTCTGAGGGGTCAGCATCATCTCTTCTCAGGTGTTCTGGAAACAGACTGAAGCTTGTGTAAATCCGTGGCAAAAAAACAGAGAAACAAATACAAACATAATTATCGTAGCTGCTGTTCCAACCAAGCAAATTTGATTTGTTTAACCCAAACTAAAGAGTAATAATTTGCATTTGATCAGATATAACTGCAGTTCAAAATTATGAGATTTATTTTTTGAATGCTTGGCCAAAGAGATGTGGGTTTTATCTAGATTTAAACAGAGAGAGTGTGTCTGAACCCCGAACGTTATCAGGAAGGCTATTCCAGAGTTTGGGAGCCAAATGCGAAAAAGCTCTACCTCCTTTAGTGGACTTTGCTATCCTAGGTACTACCAAAAGTCCAGAATTTTGCGACCTTAGGAGCGTGATGGATTGTAGAGTGGTAGAAGACTAGTTAGGTACGCAGGAGCTAACCATTAAGGGCCTTATAGGCAAGTAATGATATTTTGTAACTGATACGGAACTTAACAGGTAGCCAGTGCGGAGACTGTAAAGTTGGGGTAATATGATCATATTTTCTTGACCTGGTAAGGACTCTAGCCACTGCATTTTGGACTACATGTAGCTTGTTTATTGAGGATGCAGGACAATCAGCTAGCAGTGCATTACAATAGTCCAGTAGGGCATGAATGCATGAACTAGCTTTTCTGCATCAGAAACAGTTATCATGTTTCGTAATTTGGCAATGTTTCTAAGATGGAAGAATGCTGTTTTTGTAACATGGGAAATATGATTTTCAAAAGACAAGTTGCTATCTAATGTAACACCCAGATTTTTGACTGTAGAGGAAGTAACTGTACATCCGTCTAGTTGCAAATTGTAATCCACGAGATTCGGTGTACTGTCTTTTGGTCCAATAAGTAATATCTCTGTCTTATCCGAATTTAATAGGAGAAAATTATTGGTCATCCAATCTTTTACATTTTTAACACACTCTGTTAGCTTAGATAATTTAGAAGTTTCATCTGGTCTTGAGATATATAGTTGAGTATCATCGGCATAACAGTGGAAACTAATCCCGTATTTTCTAATAATATTACCAAGGGGCAACATGTATATCGAAAATAGCAGAGGACCTAGGACAGATCCTTGTGGCACTCCATATTTTACTGGTGATAATTGAGATGACTCCCCATTTAAAATGAACAAAATGGTAGCGATTGGACATGTAGGATCTAAACCATCTTAAAGCCTGCCCTTGAATACCTGTATAGTTTTGTAATCGATCTATGAGTATGTCATGATCTATAGTATCGAATGCAGCACTAAGATCAAGTAAAACTAGCAATGAGACACAGCCTTGGTCTGACGCAAGAAGCAAGTCATTTGTAATTTTAACAAGTGCAGTTTGTGTGCACATGTTATTAAAATTTCTAGGTGTAGGTGTGCCAGCTGAGAGCATCTGCCTTTCCCACGCTCTCTTTTCAGCTCAGCTGTGCCAGTACAATCGAAGGGAACAATGTGGCACTGTGAGGTTACATAGCAGAGGCTTTGCTAATCTACCTGCTACCCTGCCCTACCTGTTTGCTGATGAGCCTGCTAAATTACCCAGCTAGCTCTCTGGGGAAAAAAGCACGGACAAGTGTTGTTTGAGCAGTCTTAACTGGCTCACAAAAAAAGCCAGTCTCTGTGTCCAACAGCATTTAACAAAAGCCACATATTGTGTGATTTCTAGCTCTCAGCAGTACTGAAACCATCCCAGAGATCACAACTAATGATGTCAATTTTCGATCATTTCCATTCCTCTAGTCGTATTTTAATTACGATCGTTATCGTTACCTTAACTGCTGAATATGTGGTGTGTGTGCGTGCAAGGCGCCGGCGCGATCGAACAGCGAAAACATAAAACTTTTTGGAGTAAGATGTAATCCACAAAAGTGTTTACTTTTATTTTTGCACACTCACAATAAAAACAGAAGATTTGTGCTTTGTAAAATAAAGCAAACAAACAGAATGCGTGTTGTCATCCTGTCCTTTCCGTGAACTTGTTTATGGAGCGCCACACTTCTGTTTTGAATCTGTTAGCTTAATTAAGTCAGATATATTTTGTTTTTTTTTTTATGTATTTATTTATTTATTTTTGAAAACAAAGTGTATTTTTATTTTAGGCCTATTAATTCCATAGGCTATAGGCTACCTTTCCTTAAAGTCCCATGTTTTTCAGGCTTGAAAACCTCTTGTGCACTATAGTTAGTTTCCAGCCAGAACCTGGAACGTTGCTTATTGTGGCATCACGGGTATTGACACCATTGAATGCTCCGTGAAACCGTATTGTCCGTGTCGATCAGAGTGCCTGTTAATTGCTGTTTTGAATCCAGCAATAATTTATTTACCAATTATAAGCACTGATTATGACAGTGTGGTATAAACTTTTGTTTTGTTAGAGGATAATTGTTTACTGGAAATGTTACATCGGACCATGCTTTTGGATTTCGTTCCGAGCCAGTTACACGCGCTTGTTCTGGTTTGCCGGTTGGTCACGGATTTCCACAAATTCAATAATATTTAGGCATTGTTTCTTTTCCTAAATCCTCACCATCTAACCCTCTAATTTCGCAGGTTTATTTTATTGTCATTCACTTTTTATCACCGTTTTCGCATCTCTTACTGTGATAAACATGCGGCAAGATTTCATGGCAATGAATTAAGAATTTAAGGAACAAAATTAAACGTGGACAGTGGCCACAAATTAACAAGTTGTAGTAACGAATATCCTATCTGTCCTTTGTTCCGCAGCCCTGCAAAGCGCACGATATGAAACAATTATCTGGGGAAATTAGATACAACATTTCTATTGCTTTCAATGTTGAAGAACTTTGTGTTGCTTCTATTTTAATGTACTTTTTAAAGTTTAAATCACATTAAAAGCTTAATTTGGACATTATGGATGAATGATGATGCATTTATATACCGTCACACAGTCACTCACACGTGTTTTGCGCATGAGCCGCATGCAGCCCAAAATTAAATAGCTTAATCAACCATCGATAGCTTTAATCGATTGCATCTCTTATCGACAATTAATCGATCATCGATTAATCGTTGACATCCCTAATCACAACACACTAAAATCATGGTGAACAACCAGAAAATATAAATATGTACTTTGTATTTAGCATTTTTTGTTCGTTTGCTCACAGTTTGTCTGGCTCCATCATCTGTTTTTCATCAAACTCTGATGTTTTTGTGCTTTCCTTCAATCACGTTAAACTGATTTGAGCGCCATAGCCTGTCTGTCCGTTCACATGCACAAACTTGATGACTAACCCCTTTATTTTGACAGATTACTCAGAAAAGAACATCTAAGGAGCCGGACAAGGCGCCTTTTAGCCTCCGTTCAAACGTGCATGTGGAACTAACATAAATGGAGAACTTTCCTAATGGCCGTAATGCCGTGACGTTAGCGGTTTTAATAGGCAGTGACCAAACTAAATGCAATCTAGCCAGGATCAGTCAGCATCAGTGTCAGTCATTTTATAGTAGGAGGAATGTGCATTTAAAATGTATGGTTCAAAATCAAACAGCCACAGCCAGGCGTGTTTTCACTGCTGGGTTACATATGAACATGAATCGGCTCTTTAGTGGCAAAGCTTTTGATTTATTTCTACCTTTTTTTTTTTTTTTTTACCATAATCGTTCATCTCAATAAATTAGAATGTCATGGAAAAGTTCATTTATTTCAGTAATTCAACTCAAATTGTGAAACTCGTGTATTAAATAAATTTAATGCACACAGACTGAAGTAGACCAAAGACTACTTCAGTCTGTGTGCATTGAATTTATTTAATACACGCGTTTCACAATTTGAGTTGAATTACTGAAATTTACTTTTCCACGACATTCTAATTTATTGAGATTCACCTTGTGTGTTTGTTATGTGTGTATATAGATATATTATATAATAATTATATATAGATATCTATCTATATATATACACTAGTCATTGAGTAGCCAAAATCGGACAGTTATTGTGTTTATTTAAGGTCATGCACTGAAAAAAATTAGGTGTAGGATTTACTTTATAAAGCAATTTTCACTCAGAAATTGCTTGTAAAGTTCACCAATATTTACAAAGATGACAAGTAACGGATTGGATTAAACGGAAAATTTTGAAGTAGATTTATATTTTTTAAAAACCTGTACGTAAAAATATTTTAAAAAAATATAATCTGTATATACAGTGGGTACGGAAAGTATTCAGACCCCCTTAAATTCACTCTCCGTTATTTGCAGCCATTTGCTAAAATCATTTAAGTAAAAATTTTTTCCTCATTAATGTACACACAGCCCCCATATGACAAGAAAAACACAGAATTGTTGACATTTTTGCAGAGTTATTAAAAAAGAAAAACTGAAATATAACATGGTCCTAAGTATTCAGACCCTTTGCTCAGTATATAGTAAAAGCACCCTTTTGATCTAATACAGCCACGAGTCTTTTTGGGAAAGATGCAACAATTTTTTCACACCTGGATTTGGGGATCCTCTGCCATTCCTCCTTGCAGATCTCTCCAGTTCTGTCAGGTTGGATGGTAAACGTTGGTGGACAGCCATTTTTATGTCTCTCCAGAGATGCTCAATTGGGTTTCAGTCAGGGCTCTGGCTGGGCCATTCAAGAAAAGTCACAGAGTTTTTGTGAAGCCACTCCTTCGTTATTTTTGCTGTGTGCTTAGGGTAATTGTCTTGTTTGAAGGTAAACCTTCGTCCCAGTCTGAGGTCCTGAGCACTCTGGAGAAGGTTTTTCTTCCAGGATATCCCTGTACTTGGCCACACTTTTCATCTTTCCCTCGATTGCAACCAGTAGTCCTGTCCCTGCAGCTGGAAAACACCCCACAGCATGATGCTGCCACCACCATGCTTCACTGTTTGGACTGTATTGGACAGGTGATGAGCATGCCTGGTTTTCTCCACACATACCGCTTCAGGAATTAAGGCCAAAAAGTTCCTTCTTGGTCTCATCAGACCAGAGAATCTCATTTCTCACCATCTTGGAGTCCTCAGGTGTTTTTTTAGCAGACTCCATGTGGGCTTTCATGTGTCTTGCACTGGGGAGAGGCTTCCGTCGGGCCACTCTGCAATAAAGCCTCGACTGGTGGAGGGCTGAAGTGATGGTTGACTTTCTCCCATCTCCCGACTTCATCTCTGGAGCTCAGCCACAGTGATCTTTGGTTTCTTCTTTACCTCTCTCACCAAGGCTCTTCTCCCCCGATAGCTCAGTTTTGGCCGGACGGCCAGCTCTAGGAAGGGTTTTGGTTGTCCCAAACGTCTTCCATTTATGGATTATGGAGGTCACTGTGCTCTTAGGAACCTTACGTGCAGCAGAATTTTTTTTGTAACCTTGGCCAGATCTGGGCCTTGCCACAATTCTGTCTCTGAGCGCTTCAGGCAGTGCCTTTGACCTCATGATTCTCATTTGCACTGACATGCACTGTGAGCTGTAAGGTCTTATAGACATGTGTGTGGCTTTCCTAATCAAGTCCAATCTGTATACTCAAACACAGCTGGACTCAAATGAAGGTGTAGAACCATCTCAAGGATGATCATAAGAAATGGACAGCACCTGAGTTAAATATATTAGGGTCACAGCAAAGGGTCTGAATACTTAGGACCATGTGATATTTATTTCAGTTTTTCTTTTTTAATAATCTGCAAAAATGTCAACAATTCTGTGTTTTTCCTGTCAATATGGGGTGCTGTGTGTACATTAATGAGGGGAAAAAATTAACTTAAATGATTTTAGCAAATGGCTGCAATATAACAAAGGGAGTGGGGGGGGGGGTGGTAAAAAAATTTAAGGGGTCCTGAATACTTTCGCGTACCCACGTATATACAGTGGGGAAAAAAAGTATTGTCAGCCACCAATTGTGCAAGTTCTCTCACTTAAAAAGAGGAGAGAGGCCTGTAATTTTTCTGTAATTTTCATCATCGGTATACCTCAACTATGAGAGCCAAAATGAGGAAAAAAAATCCAGAAATTCACATTGTAGGATTTTTAAAGAATTTATTATGGTGGAAAATAAGTATTTGGTTAATAACAAAATTTCATCTCAATACTTGTTATATACCCTTTGTTGGCAATGACATAGGTCAAACGTTTTCTGTAAGTCTTCACTAGGTTTTTACACACTGTTGCTGGTATTTTGGCCCTTTCCTCCATGCAGATCTCCTCTAGAGCAGTAATGTTTTGGGGCTGTCGCTGAGCAACACGGATTTTCAACTCCCTTCCCCTCCCTCCAAAGATTTTCTATGGGTTTGAGATCTGGAGACTGGCTAGGCCACTCCAGTACCTTGAAATGCTTCTTACGAAGCCATTCCTTCTTTGCCCGGGTGGTGTGTTTGGGATCATTTTCATGCTGAAAGACCCAGCCACGTTTCGTCTTTAATGCCCTTGCTGATGGAAGGAGGTTTTCACTCAAATCTCACGATACATGGCCCCATTCATTCTTTCGTTTACACGGATCCGTCGTCTTGGTCCCTTTGCAGAAAAACAGCCCCAAAGCCTGATGTTTCCACCCCCATGCTTCACAGTAGGTATGATGTACTTTGGATGCAACTCAGCATTCTTTCACCTCCAAACACGACAAGTTGAGTTTTACCAAAAAGTTCTATTTTGTTCTCATCTGACCACATGACCTTCTCCCATGCCTCCTCTGGATCATCCAGATGGTCTTTGGCAAGCTTCAGACGGGCCTGGACATGAACTGGCTTAAGCAGGGGGACACGTCTGTCACTGCAGGATTTGAGTCCCTGGCGGCATAGTGTGTTACTGATGGTAGCCTTTGTTACTTTGTTCCCAGCTCTCTGCAGGTCATTCACTATGTCCCCCCGTGTGGTTCTGGGATTTTTTTCTCACAGTTCTTGTGATCATTTTGACACACAGGGTGAGATCTTGCGTGGAGCCCCTAATCGAGGGAGATTATCAGTGGTCTTGTATGGCTTCCGTCTTGTCCATTGTCTAATAATTGCTCCCACAGTTGATTTCTTCACAACAAGCTGCTTACCTATTGCAGATTCAGTCTTCCCATCCTGGTGCAGGTCTACAATTTTGTTTCTGGTGTCTTTTGACAGCTCTTTGGTCTTGGCCATTGTGGAGTTTGGAGTGTGACTGTTTGAGGTTGTGACAGGTGTCTTTTATACTGATAACGAGTTCAAACAGATGCCATTAATACAGGTAACGAGTGGAGGACAGAGGAGCCTCTTAAAGAAGAAGTTACAGGTCTGTGAGGGCCAGAAATCTTGCTTGGTTGTAGGTGACCAAATACTTATTTTAACCGAGGAATTTACCAATTAATTCTTAAAAATCCTACAATGTGTTTTTCTGGATTTTTTTTCTCATTTTTTGTCTCATAGTTGAGGTATACCTAGGATGAAAATTACAGGCCTCTCTCATCTTTTTAAGTGGAGAACTTGCACAATTGGTGGCTGACTACTTTTTTTCCCCACTGTATATATCATATTTGTAATATTTCACTTTTAAGCAAGAACGTTGAAAAGTAATACTTTTTTATGTAACAACTGTACAAATTAAAAATACAAATTATATATCTAACTTTAAAAATATATTGTGACTTTTCTGTTAAATTTGCGATTGCGCTTTAAAAATAAAATAAATAAAATAAAAAAATAAATAAATACAAAAGCTCTAGGTTGCTGTTTGTGTTTAGATGGTTGCAGAGTTTGGCCAAATATTTTGATTATCTATCAATATGCCTATAAAAAATAATTATTATTACTACTACAACGAAACAAATAACAAATTACGAATATTACCATTTCTTACTATTTCAATTTTTTACTATTTTTAAAATTAATATATATTTAGAAGTACAACTGTAAAAATTCAGTACTAATACTTAAGCAACAACTTAAGACGTTTCTGTGCATGTGTAACATTCACTGATAATGAACATTTTTGGAGTCTGACATTAATTGTCTATTCTATGAATTTGCTACAAAAGCACTGCTTTAATGGCTGTAGTGCTGGAAATGAATTTAGACAGTCAAATAGTTACTGTTAGCATGCAAAAAAACAAAAAAAACATTTTAGCATATTAAACACCCTCTCAGAGAAGTAATGTCTCTAATTTATTCCCTTTGTCACCACCACTAAAAACTCACTATTCAAGCGCAACCTAACAACCAACTAGTCGACCATCCTGATCCTTCCCTAGTAAAGTGTGATTTTTACCATTTGTACATAGCATTCTGAAAAGTAATAACGACACGGACAGCACCCTGACGGTAAGTTGCCACAGCTTTGTTGTTCATTGTGTGTATTTGAGGTCATGGAGGCATGTCCGGTCATGCCCGGCCTTGTCAGATTTCCTGTGATCTCGGCTTATCTCAGGTTAGAATGGCTATCAGTACATCGTAACCGTCTTCCCATGGTGCCAGGCTACAGACCTTGATCAAATGTACGACATATAGTGGAGATTTATTACGACAAGGACGATGGTTTCCAGAATTGATGCTTCAGAAACAGATTTTTACGGTTTCCTAATTGGGCCATTTGTCTTTGTTTTGCATTTCTACCGTTCGCTCGGCTATAGTTTTATTATGCGCTGTATTGTTTTATTATCTGTCTCACTGTCAGCTTTAATGACAGATATATTGGGGGTTGTTTGACCTGGACGAGACCTGTTCCTTTGTTACTGCTTTAGTCACTTCCGTTTGTTAAACCGTGACTCAGCTCTTAAGATAACGTTCCTCTCTCTCTCTCTCTCTCTCTAACTCACTCATCTCTCTCGTCGCATCTCCCTCCTCTCTCTCTCGGTCTCTCGCCTCTCGCTGTCTCTCTTTCTCTCTCTCTCTTCTCTCTCTCTCTCTCTCTCTCTCTCTCTCTCTCTCTCTCTCTCTCATATTCATATATGCTCAACTTTGACCTCTGGTTACAAAGAAGGCAACTTTTTATGGCCGCGTATACTTTGCTTTTGAAAGATTTATATATTCCACATTCCTGTTTCCAGGGAGTCTGTATTTGTGATGCTTCGTTGTAAGGTAAAAACACCCAAAACAACCCTTCAGAAACAGGTATTTAGCACCATGATTTAAGAGCCACGTTTCCAGCAGCGAGCCCTTCCAACTAGCCCGTGCACAGCAGAGTTTCTCCAAATGAAAAGTTGCTTGAAGTATCCAGGGAAGTCTTGAGTTGGGAAAACCGCAACGTATAATTACCTGCCAGCACCCTTTCATTAATACCAGCGCTGGAATTCGGCCAATCTTAATTGTTTATGTGATGTCAGTCAAGTCTTTGTGCCGAAAACCTTGCACACCCCTTGCATTTTTAACGCTCTGGAAACCTTATATTTACTGAAAGCACCTTAAGGACTGGAAACAATCGAGCATCTATGCTGGGATCCCAGCGTTTTGGAAAACTACTCATGCTACACAAAGGCCATGCTGTGTGATGGTTCAAGATGATGTCGCCCCGGGCCAGTTGGAGAAGTTTAGCCTTTTCTAACCGCTAGATCAGTGTTTCCCAACCCTGTTCCTGGAGAGACACACCAGCACCACACATTTTGGATGTCTTCCTTATCTGACCCATCCATTTAAGTCTTTGAGTCTCTACTAATGAGCTGATGAGTTGATTTGGGAAGCGTTTGAAAATATGTAGAAGAAACAAGGTGGTGCAATTATGATTTGCAGAAGCATAGTGAACGGAGTGAGGCACTTGTTTCCATTACACCTGCTTTGAGGTTTGGAAGAGTTTGAAAATGTGTTGTGTTGAGGTGCCTCCAGGATCAGGGTTGGGAAACTGCTCTATATCAGTGTATATGTAAGCTCTATATCAGTGTTTTCCAGCCATGTTCCTGAAGCCCATTTTCTTTTATATTATTCCCTTTTACAAAGTCTTGAATTGGTTTTATTAATAGATTTTCATGCTTGATTGTTCTAAAAAACACATTATTTTTTACATATTTTACATTATTGCAGCAGTCTGTTTTGAACAACCTGTTTAGTTCCTGTTTCCGAAATATGAAATGTGCTCTGATTGGTTAGCTGGCCCGGTGTGTTGTGATTGGCGAACCGCTTGGTGCTTGTTGCGGAAATGACACACCCCTTACCGCAACTGCAAGTTTCATCTGCTCACCCTGCAAAGGTTTACAAACACGAGGATTGTGCAGAACCTTTGCAAGCACAAATAAAGGGGATTTGGAACCAGGTGGAAGAAACGGCGTCTCTTTTTTTCATGGCTACAGCACGCTACTAAAGCAGCTCTTCTTCGTCTTCTCTAGTGCTGCTCAACCAGGCCTCGCCCCCTTTTTTGCTTATTCTGTGGGTGGGGATTATTTAAATGAGTGATATTGTGACTTCACATTATCCAGAAGAAGCATGCTGTAATCCGAACGGGCCGTTTGTTGTAATTCCTGAAAGGTTTTCTATTAAAGAGAATATATCCTTTCAGAGTGGACTTTGAGCTTTGTAACCTTGCAGATTTTTTTTATGCTCAAACAGCAACATTACACACTAACTAAACTTGAAAAAGTGAAACAGCATAATAGGACCGCTTTAAGGAGACATGCAAAATGCAGCGTTGGGTGGGTTTCAGAAATGTGGTTGAGAACCACTGCTCTAGATGATTGAGGATCCCAGAGGAACGCCTCCTAATGTTTGGATGTTCTCCTTAACATTTTTTTGTGAAATGATGGAAATATGAGGGTGTAATTGTGACTTGCAGAAGCATAATGTACAGATTCAGGAGGGTGGCTCTAGTTTCAATTACGTCTTTGAGGCGTGGAGAAGATTGGCCATTTTCACACTTTTAAGTACTGTAGATGTGATGGACAGTTATATGATTATTCAATCTTTTCCGTGAAATAAGGGTGTTGGTAACTTCACGATTAATTATCTGAACTCCTTGCGTACATTTTCAAGGTTCGCTTCTAGGTGCATCCCAAAAATTACATAATCACCGTTGGGCCCTTGAGCAAGACTTGCTTGCACCAGGTGGACTATCCCTCCAAAGAGTGTACACTATGTCCTTTGGAGGAAAAGGATTGGAAGGGAGGCCACTCACGAACTGTTAGCCGCTGATATGCATTAATAATTTAACGTAGTCCTTTCATGTGGTACTGTCTTCGGTGTGTGTTACATTTTATGCCTGTGTTGACAAAGTGTGTTTAAGAGCGCATCAAACGTCTTTGTTCTGCATGCAAAGTAGCATATGTTTTAAATTTAGCTTCGTCCTGTAAATCCAAAACTCTTCAACAGACTGTATTTCCTACACCGCGCATTAGCTTGGCATTTCCTGCGTGTCATGCTCAAATATGAAAGCTGATCTGAGTTGAAACACATTTAATTTAAATGCAGGCGGTACATCTCAACAAACCTTTTGGCCCAAAATATGTAATTTATGCTTGCTTTATTTAGTAGATGCATTCATCCAAAGTAATTTACAAGTAATGAATAACAGTTGAAGACAAATGATTTATTGCAACAATATTGTCTGTTGTTTGAGGTTCCGCAGTTGGTACTATTTGTATGGTCATATGTTGCTAAAAAGAACATTGTGGTGTATTTGGTGTAATGAAATGTTTATGCGGTTTAAGGTTAAAAAAAACATTATTTTCCACATACTGTACATTTATTGTTTGTCCTTTATGTCTTTCTGAAACGCGTCGATTTTTACAAAGCTCATCGGTCTGAAAGCGAGGTGTGCTCTGATTGGCCAGCTATCTAGTGCGTTGTGATTGGCCGAATACCTCAAGCGTGTTACGGAAATGTTACGCCCCTTACTATATTGTGATGCCCTGTCTGGCCGGAGCAATGAGACAAAAACATTAAAACCCATTTGTTGCATCCAGTGGGGACATAATTATGGATTATAATGACTTTACGCGTTGCATCGCACCAACTTTTATAAAGAATATCACTTTGGATTTGAGACTTTAGTCTTTGCAACTTTACAGATCTTCTTTATGCACCAAGAGCTTGTAATACTTCAAAAAAAAAAAAAAAATTGAAATCGCATCATATGACCCCTTTAAAGTGCCCTTATTATGCCATTTTTTTTTAGATGTCTAATATTGTTTTGGGAGTCTCCTACAATAGGTTTACATGCGTGAAAGGTCAAACGATGCTTCCGTTTTCTTAAAATATGCATTTAATATCACCTAATTTTCCAGCAATTCTCAAACGATTCATTCGAAGCAGTTGTAACATTCAGTATCTAAACCCCTCCTTTCCATGAGCCTACTCTGCTCTGATTGGTCAGATGGACCGGATATGTTATTGTGTATATTCTTACATTCAAATTCAATTTCTTTGTATGTAAAAGCATTGCGTGAATTGTTGCATTTATCTAAGTTTTTCATGAATCTGCTATTGTGTGTATTGTCACATTCAACTCAGTCATTCGCAAACCAGTTCGACTTAATTCTTCGTAAATATGTTCTTGTAAATTATTGCATTCAGTTGTTCGTAAATCCATTTTTGCATAAATTGTTGCATTTATTTGAGTTTTTCGTAAATCTACTGTGTATATTGTTGCGGTCAACTCAATTGTTCATAAATCCACTGTTGTGTTACTTGAGAATTTATACAAATTAGTCCTGGTAGTGTTTCATTAATGATTGGATAGAGACATCATGATGTTTCCTTAATGTACACTTGTGATCTGCTGTGGTGATGCCTTCTTTCATCCTCACGATGAAGTAAGATGTTAATCAACCTCTGTGCGTGAAATTGCTTATCCATCTGTGGTGCTAACATTAGCATTTCGCTTTGTTTAAGCTTTCCAGTTCCTCCAGCTTCAACGGTGAGCTGCCGCTCGGTTTAGCAGGGGATCAGACGCTTCCTCAAAAGTCACACCTGCGGGTCTCTCTCTCAGTGTCCCCCGCCGACTACCTGGAGCGTCCCGAAGTCCACTCGCGACGCGAGAGCTCCTGCAGCACCCTGCTGGCCAAGACGGAGGTTCCCATCCATCTCATCAGCACCACCAACCAGCTACACAAGCAGGGCAGCGTCCAGCAGCAGATACCAACCAAACTCGCCGCCCTCAGCAAGGGCAAGGAGAAGAGCGGGAAGGGCAAGAGTTCGCACCGCACCGACAGTTCTGGTTAGTACTGCTCCGTTTGTGGCCACCAAATTCCATTCTTTGGGAGCGAATTTGCAGATTCCTAAATCCATCTTCGCTCTTTCCTAGCTTCTGGTGACATGAAGCAGATGCTGCCCATCAAGCTGTCATCAAGGGATTCGGACGGAGGTCACAAAGCACGCCGGCCCATCAGCCCCCACCAACCTCAACATTCAGGTAAGACAAACAACCACACCTGACATTCCCGGCCAAGCCTGAACGAGCAGTATCCCGCTGTGTAAACAGTCATAAGGCCCAGCTGACAGGCATGTTGTTTGGTTTGCTCGCCTTGCAGATTCCCTCAACCCTCCAGATGCTCATACGGATGCCCAGTCTAGCCTCGCGCCCGCTGTTCTCAAAACCCATAACCAGACCTCCCAGACCGCCCTCCCGTACACTGGTAGCGGCCAAGCTGCCAAGGAGGACGTTATCTATTTCTGAGGCATCTGATGGGTGCAAAGACATTGCGTTGGCGTTTTGGACAATATTTTACTAAAGGAACATATTTTAATCTTCCTAGTCTTAGAAACTAACACGTTTTATTGAAGCCTGTAAATTACAACAAAGAAAAAATGTGTTTTAGTTTGTATGAAAAAAATCAAAAAAGGCTCACTGTTTGTCCAGAAAACCCAAAGACTTTGACGGACAGCTTCACGTGAAGGACCGTTCTGTAGCATGCGCTCCAAATGGACCATATGAAGGGCAAATGGATGTTGCTTATTGTTGTGGTGAGCAATTTTGCACAGCGTCAACGTCCCATTTAATTTCAAACACAGTATTTGGGATGACTGTTTTCTGTTGGATTTGTTCGGTTTCATTTGCGGTCACTCTGGAACATTATTGCTTATGGAAAATCACATATGTTGACATTTTGAAGTTTTAGTCAGTTTGTTCTCACTGGTTTATTCAGTCATTTTTGACTGTACACTGTATAAACTTGGCTGGATTTCAACTTTCAACCTAAAAGATTATTTGATTTCAGAAAAGCCAACTCCATTTAAGTGGTCATTTCATTCAAGTGGTGCATCTTTTTAGAGATTTCCTCCAGATGTTCACAAAAAAAGCAGTGGATGTGAAGAGAATTCAAGATTTTTTTTTTAACCAATATTCTGTTTTTAATTTATATGTTAATAGATCTTTCAAATGGAGAGAACAGTTATCTCGGTATTTTGAGATTACTCAAATAAAAATCAAATGAAGGATACAAATGTTTTAGACAGTAAATGTTTTCTCCTTTCCAAATGATCAAAAAGTAAATTTAGGACTTGACTGAAATACACCTGAAACGCATGACAGCTCTCAATGGCCAGGTCATTAATTACCCTGAAAATTCAAAAGGAAAAAAAATCAATACCGTAATGCAGAACCAATGTCATTACCGTGATGCAAAGAAAATTGTTTAAATTGTTTTGAAATTATTTAAATAAAACAAAATTATAAGTATACATCATAGTAGTGTTTTTGCTTTAGTGTTTTTAATTTATTAAACATTTTTTACTGAACAAATAGATTCTTGTTACTGTATTACAGATTTTTTTGCATTACGGTATTGAGGACTTTTGGGGGAAAAATGTTTAATTGAATTAAATCATACCAAAATAGGTTTTGCGTTTTTGCATTTCCTCCCTTTATGACCCACATTAATTTCATTCCACATCTAATTGAAGTCTCTAAAGTTGTCAAGCATTTCTTCTGTTCTCAAGCTGGCCACACAAACAGCATGTGTGATGTAATACTCTGGATTTCAGAGTAATGCCACCAGACTTGGATTTAAACCATTCCGTTTCTATATCGAGCCCATGAGCTGTGAGTATGAAGCCATTGACTGATCTCTGTCGTTCGTTTCCTGCGACCATATGACTTGTATGTATATGTTGTACATAGAGTTTCCTTCTAACATAGACGAGATGTAGATATTATGCCAGGATGTCATGTGACCACTGAAATTACAGATGATCCATTTGGGTATAGTTTTCTTCATTTCGTTTTGTAGGCACTTTTTTTTTTCTTGAAAAAACTAATCTGTCTTGAGTTTTTATTTTAGTAAAAAAAAAAAAAGCATTGCTTTTGGATAACATTTCACCTGTTCCACTTGACAGAAGTAGTATTTTTGGCATTTATAAAAACAGCTTGATATGATATTCATCCAATATTTTGTGTTTCTAGGTCGAATGCTTTCCCAGTGAAGGGATATTTTCACGTTGTAGCAGATCGGTTTTGACTGTCAGTGACGCATAAATAAATGCCACGTGATGTTGATGTAATGAAGTTAGTGACTAAATGCTGTTTGTCTCACTCCTTTAGCTGCAGCGCACTTTACCCCAGAAAGAATTGTTTTCTTGTATTTGTTCAACTGTGAGCTTAAAAAAACATGTTGCTTTAAATTGTCACTTGATCAGGCCGGCATTCATTGTGACTGTAGCTTCTTGGCGTCTGTGATTGTATGACATATTTTATGTTATTCCTTTGCGAAGAGGATGTCTTGTCAGATATTGTCAAATTATTTCTTTAAAAAAAAATTCTGTTTCCAGTTACACTAGCCACTTTTCAATACCAGCAAACTTTAAGGGGACCTCAAGTGTTAATATTTCTGATGTTCTGTGTCTTACATTTTTAGCACGCAAGGCCAGTGTGAAATATTTTTTTTTTCTACCACAGCATTGTACTCGCTCTACCGAACAAAAATAGAAATACTTGTGAACACTTAAAACTGCTGCCTTTAGAGACATTTTTAGTAATAAAATAAAAGGGGGGAGAAAAAGATTTGAGATTCGGAGTCTGTTTTTTGTGTTTCCGCTATGGAATAAAAAATAAAAAAGGTAATTGCAACTTTATTTATATATAGATATATTATATATATATATTTTTTTATGATTCTCAGAATGTATATCTCGCAATTGTGATTTTAGCATCTCAATTCTGATATTTGTTTTGTTTTTTTCTATCATGTGGGGAAAAAAATCTGATTTTGACTCTTTACTCTTATTCAAACCTTAATTGTTAAAGTATGAAAAAAAACTTTGAGAGCACACTTCGTCGGGGGGGGGGAAAAAATTGAACTGTATCCCACGATGCAATGTGCCCAACCTGACCTTCCATTTGCTCTGCGACGAATGAAGAGTAAGTAATCAAGTGCAATGTCTAATGTCTTTTTTGACTCATCATTTGCAAAAACGTACAATATTTTTACGCTAAATTTAATTTTAAAAGCAATCTAACAGTTTCATGTGCAAAATAATTTGGAGGCCACTCGATTAAACATGTTAAGGTCATGTGACAAATATGTGGAAAACTGCTGTTGGATATGTTTATTAATGCAAAATGTACAATCTTACCATATTTTCAAGAATACAAGTTACTTTTTTATCATCTGAAATGAGCTGCAACTAACTAGTATAATGGAATTAACATCCACGAAACATGCATTTGGCCCAAGTTTATTTGTAGTTTCAGTTTAGATTTAGATTCATTTATGATTGACGGTTGTAATATTTTTTTTGTTTATAATGACTTTTACAATTTACGTTTGTTCCATACTTATTTTTTGGTTCCTGGTCTGTTTGAATAGTCAAATTTAAAGGATTTGTTGTGGAGTGCGGGGGACTAAATCACATTTATAGTGTTTATAACGTTTTAATGTTTCATTTTATTTACCGGTATTTGGCATTATTTTTATTTTACAATACATTATTGTAATAAAATGTGACTTACAAACTGATGTGACTTGTTTTTATTCTCTTCTCTCCCTCTCTCTCAACAATGCAATTTTGACCAGTGCAACTTCCAGAAAAAGCGGTAAGTATATCTTTTTTTTTTTTTTTTTTTTAATTAATACGTATTATTGTGCAATGCAGATGTAAGCTTTTTCTTCGAATACAGTAAACTGTGAAACTATTTGCGCTACAGACCAGTGTGTTTATAATTGAGACAATTTATTAATGTACTATTTTGCAATATCAAGTAGTATAAGGAGCCATTTTGTACCGCTATTAATGGCTAGAAGCGGATGACACCGGAAGTCTTGCACATACAAGGTATAAAATGGCCGCTCTTACCTTAAAAATAAGGCGGATACAGTAGTATATACTGCGTAGTATGCAACTATTCCGTTCCGAACACAGCCTATACCTTACGATTGAAGTTGACCACAGAGGAAACTGAAAAGCATGTGAAACATTGTAGTGATGATCAGTGCTTATGTTATTCCAGGTCCTCTCCGGGACGGTCTCTTCAGACAATATGATTTTATTTCCGTCTCTCTTTGCTCGTGTCGTCTGTTGATTCTGGCCTGTTTCTCACAGGAAAAGAGACAGAGCCCAACTTAACAGGACCCTGGTGTCTGTCTCTCAGGCCATGCTAATTGTAGTGCTGTGGCGGAACACGGCTATTTTCAGGTGTTGTGGTTTTCCTTCTATCCAATCCGGATCTGACAGCCGCGTGTCCAGTAATTCTTTACCAGATGATGTCTCTTGCTTTTGTCTTTGGTAATGGTTTTCTGTCTTCCGTCTGTGTCTTGTGCTTGGCTAATTTTAGACGCTGTGCTACGAGACGACCTCTGTCTGGTTCACAAGTGTCTGTAGTCACGTCACGTTGTTAATTGTAGTTATTTTGTGCAAAGACCTCTCTCCGCAAACTAAAACAAACCTCATGCTGCTGGCTAGACGTTTTAGCTGCAAAAGTAGCCAGAAGTTCATTTTAGAATACCATTATGCAACAAAACTTTGAATATGTATCTTTATTTGTCGTTTGAACAACCGGTAATAAGGTCTCACAAACTTTTTGTCTTTTTCTTGTCTCGCAAACTTACCACATGACAGTTGTTGTATGCAGTTCCCACCTCTTTTTGAATCAAATTTAACCAAAAAACAACTCTAGTATTCAGTGAGGGAATCTGATTCAAACTGCTAACTCGCAAACAAAGCTTGAGGCTGTTTAGTGAATCTTTTTGATTGACTCCTCAAAAAGAACTGATTAATAAGAGTCTTATGTTCCCTAATTTGACATCTTGCTCGCACAGTATTTGCTGTAGCATGCAGGAAACGCTCGTGCGAGATGATATCGGATGCAAGTATGGAAGCCCAATTCTGCCACAGAATACAAAAATTAGAAAGGTCAATCTTTTTCTTGCAATTCTGAGAATAAAACTAGATATAAACTTGCAATTCTGACTTTCTCGTAAATCTGAGTTTTCTCGCATTCGTTTTTTTTTTTTTTTTCCGAATTTTGAGTTCACATCTCATGATTTCTGTCTTTTGGTTCCGCCAGGGAAGATAAAAGAAATAAAAAAAAAAGTAATTGCCTATATATAATCATATCTCTATATATATATATATATTAATATATATATCTTACACACACACACACACTGTAATTGCAAAAAAAAAGTCAAAATTGCAGAAACAGGCTTCCATACTAAAGCACGTATGGATGTACACAAATATTTCTGGCTGCATATATAATTTAAGTTATTGTTGCAGTTTTTTATTTATTTGAATAATTTGCAAGCGGTTTAGTCAGCTAATATGGAGCTCTGCTTTTGACTAGAATTCTAGCAGCGTTTATTTTCCCTTTAATAACGTAAGAACTTCCTGCAATCTGCCTGCATTATTCTCAGTGTTGACAGTGTCTAAAATATCCCTCTCTCTGTTACATAACAGCTCTGCAAAGTCTGCACCGGCAATAATGTTCCATGCTGGCCATATAACTGTCCTGACCCATAAAAATAAATGCGTTTTTTTTTTTGTGTCCATGGAAACAACTTTAATGACTTTCTTTATTGCTTTTCGGTAATACTTTGTAGTGTTTAAAGAACACCTGTTGTAAAGTGACCGATATGAATGTAGAATGGTGATGAATGAAGTTATTGTTCTTTGTTTATCATCATGAAAAGCGAAATATGGCCGAGAAGATAAGGTTACTGCTGGCTGATAGTATGTTATTCATAAGTTTGTAGAGGTGTAATCCAATAAAGTGGCCTGGGAAGAATCTGCTGTTATAGTAAAATCTTTGTGTGTGTGGATGGCAATCTGTGATTTAAAAAAATGCTCGTCTTCTGTAGTTCTTGTGCCAAATAGCTGTTGAAAAAATAAGTCCAAGATTCTTGCAAAGCTGAATGATCTATAAATGTCAATGGCCTGTGTGACTGAATGCTGCTGGCTGTTTATTTGTCTTCCAACCTGTTTGGTTTCATGGGAGGATTTTTACTGCTGCTTAGTTTGATAATTGGTAAATCTTGTCAGTTATTAGTTTTGATTAATTGGGTAAAGGTGCACAATGTTATTTCCAGTATTTTATTGAAGTATATATTATTCCACAGTTTGTCTAACATTTTCCTTTGAAAATTAAAGGCAATTAAAAGTGTAAATGTGCTCTATTTATTGAGCCTTGTTCATGAAGTATAACATTTGTGTGTAAAAGTTTGTAAACTGTTGATAAAACAGCTGTTGCGTAAATTGGTGCTATTGTGTATAATTTACATATTTCGTAAAAACATTCTTCCATAAATTGTCGGCATAAGAAAAAAAGCATTTGGGGAATCGGTTCATAACATAGATGAGCAATTAATTTCTTTGTAAATTGTTCGTAAAAACCGATCATTACCAACAATTTACGTAAGAGTTTTCACAATTTGCACAGAAATTTGTTGATTTTGTTTTTCATGTATGAGGCATATGTGCTTAAAATACTAAAAATATAAATGTTACAATATAGGAGCACAGACCTGAAGGAAAGATAACAATATTCATTTTCTTTAGCGGTTTGAAAATGGTTGCTGCAGCAACTATTTTCAAACCAAAACTGAAAGCAGCTTGTGCTTACAAAAAAAAAATAATAATATATGAGATGGGAGGGAAAAAATATTTTGATGCTTTTGTATTTTTTGCGTTCACTCACAAAAGTGTTGCGTTCCCCTGAAAAACATTGTTGTCGCTCACAAAACATTTAAATTTTTTCGCAAAACTGTTGTGTTTGTCATTTAATCACTTCAACCCCCATGTCGTTCCAAACCCGTAAAAGCTTTGTTCGTCTTCGGAACACAATTTAAGATATTTTGGATGAAAACCGGGAGGCTTCTGACTGTCCTATTGACTGCCAAGTAAATTACACTGTCAAGGTCCAGAAAAGTATGAAAGACATCGTCAGAATAGTCCATCTGCCATCAGTGATTCAACCGAACGCAAGCAGCGTATGCTCTTCTGTGTCAGCCACGCTGCACGGATGTGCTATTTTTGTTCAAATCAAAGCGTAAATACACGTAGAAAACGTATCCTTGTATCGCGGCTGACACAGAATAGCGTACGCTGCTTGCGTTCAGCGGATATTCTCCAAAATGACACTACAATGATGCGGAGAGACACAGAGGAGACAAATTGTTGAATAAAGTCGTAATTTTTGTTTTCTTCGCATACAAAAAGTAATCTCGTCGCTTCATAACATTACGGTTGAACCACTGATGGCAGATGGACTATTCTGACGATGTCTTTCATACTTTTCTGGACCTTGACATTGTATTTTTCTTGGCAGTCAATCGGACCGTCACAAGCCTCCCGGTTTTCATCCAAAATAACTTAAATTGTGTTCCGATGACGAACGAAGATTTTACGGGTTTGGAACGACATGGGGTAAGTGATTAATGACCATTTTCATTTTGGGGTGGAGTAACCCTTTAAGACGCGTTGCGTTCCCCCACAAAACATTTGCGTTGCCCTAAGAAACTTTGCATTCACTTGCAAAACATGCATTCTTTTTGTAAAACTGTTCCGTGTTCCCCCTGAAAAAACTTCTTGGCATTCTCACTCAAAAGTACTGCGTTTCTCCAAGAAACTTTGTGTTCGCTTGTAAAACATTTGCATTCTTTCGGAAAACTATTGCGTTCCCCTAACAAACTTGGCACTTGTTCGCAAAATCAATGAAGTATAGTTTTGTCCTTCCGCTAATATTATTTCCATCACAAACTTTTTGTAAGTCAACACAATGTTTCTTTGGGGAACGCGAAAGGTTTACGAAATAACCGTGTCCCTTTATGAGAACATTTCCTATAGGCCACAGCTCCAACCTTAAATTTATTTATTTTTCTGTAAAAATATTTAATTCTGACAATTTATTCTAATTTTTTCTTTTAAAAAGTTGCTTCTATTTCAAAAATTGGGTTTAAGTTTGCTATAAAATCTTTGGCTCATCAAAAAAAAAAATGTATATGGTACAGGATATGATTGAGCTTCTAACAGAAACAAACCACATGACGTTAGATGTACATCATATGGTGCTACACACAAAAAGCCAAGGAACGTCCTTGCCCGCAGCTGCTTCATTAACCTTGTGAGTTGAAGAGGCTGACACCCCAACACCCTAGAGACGGGCGCAGACAGACGCCTCACTTCCTTTTGTTGTATTATTCATCCTGATGTCACTTTTCGAGTGCCTTTTCAGTTGAGCGGCCCGTAATTATCATCCAGGCCCATATCGGGATGGGCAGACTCTAGAAGAGACCATCTGCCCCCACCCTGTCTGAATGACACAATGGTCCAATTACGGCTCTGTCCCGTCCTAGAGATACGATTCAATCTCATTCCTTCTTGTTTTTTTCTTTCCTCCAGGAAATAGCACTGAATCCCACTCATCCCAAACAAACAAGGGGCATTATGGTGATGAGGAACTATTTCAAGCATCCAAACATGTGAAGCGTCCTTGGAATGCTTGTGAATAAGATCTGTGGCATGTCAAGCTGCTATCTTTGTCACCGTTTGAGCTAAGGGGTGAAGAATCCACTTCCCACATTGGGAAATCTTCGCAAACTATGGCAAATATCAACATTCTTCTGTTGAACAATCATCATCATGTTTTTTTTCCCTTTGTTCACCTACTACGAGTCGAAAAACATTTAGAATTTAGCAACTTTTCAGAACCTTTCTGTCTGTTGACCACTGTGAGTCGAGAAACATTTTCAATCCGATGCTACGCCTCAACCTGAGCCCATTGACTGCACAAGGCTGAGCATCAAAGCTTGCCGCCGCATAATAACATTCACTGTTAATCAGAGCGCCGTTAGATCTGTCAGCGAAGCTTCTGTCCACGCCGCCCCTCCCAGCCACCCCCCCTGCTGTTTGGTGTAATTACGCCATTGTGTAAACAGTGATTATCGTTCCCCCCCCCCTTCCGCAAAACGCTGTTCCTCTCCGCTGGCCGTTTCTGGCGGAACACTCAGAAGTCTCTTGCCTCAATTCTAGAGACTCAGATTTCTGTGCACTATTGTTTTCACAAATAACTGGCTTGTTTTATGGCATCTAGACAAAGATGTTTTGGCAAGGCGGATGGAGGCTCCCATCTCTTTGTGTTTAATACAGAGTGATGTGCATTTTACTGAGGGAAGATTTATGTGTGCGCTCCAGGAGAACCTAAAACGTGTCAGTTATGCTTCCTGTCCCGAGTTCTCATCATCCATTAACATGGGCAAGAACACATTTAAGCATTTTTGAACATTCTGGGTTACTTGGGTCAGTGTTTATGGCCACAGAGATACAGATCAGATAAAGTTCTTCATTCTTTTACTGTTATACAACAAACTGTACATATACTTATCTCATTCCTATCTATCTGTCTGTCTAACTTCAGACTTCGTCAAGCCACTATCAAGGTTTGTATTGGAGAACAATACAAACAATACAGTTGGGGGTAGTTGTGGCCTAGAGAGCTGGGCTTGTAACCCGAAGGTTGTGGGTTCGAGTCTCAGTACCGGCAGGAATTGTAGGTAGGGGAGTGACCTTCCACCTTCAATACCCACTGAGGTGCCCTTGAGCAAGGCACTGAACCCCCAGTTGCTCCCTGGGCACTGCAGCTAAAAATGTCTGGCCACTGCTCCGTAATGCAGAGCACAAATTCTGAGTATGGGTTACCATGTCACTTCTAAAGTTATGTAACACATTTTAATAAAGGGAATAATTTCATAAATCATCACAGTGTTGCTTCACACACCTTGAGGTCTGTCTAAATGCTGTTTATGCCATAGTGTGGTGGCTCTCTCCAGTTACACCACAGGTCTTTGAGGAACCATTAAAACCATTAACGTTCCTGACGGATCACATCTCAACTAGACTAAAGGAAAGTACCTGTACCCACCTAGGCGTCAGCACTTTGAGCTGCCTGTGGTCAAAGATGGCCTGAATTGCATCTGTTTATGGCCACTTTTCACCTACATGTTGCTTTGACTTGTCTGTCAGAGTCGACAACAACACATTTCTTGCATTTCTTAAGGTATGGGAGTTGCTGTGTTGGTTGGGCAATAAACCTCAGCTTGAATAGAGCCTGAAGGGCCTAATTTTTTCTGAGCATAAGAAACAAGATGTGCTTTGCCGGAGGTTCCTGGAGTGTGTAATAACATTGATTTAGTTGTGATTAGAGATTCTGAGGAGGTGGACGGTTGGAAAGGACGCTTCTGGCCCAAACCTTTGAGGTAAGATCCCCATGGGGAGCAACCATTGGAAGCTGATTGTTAACTAATGCAGGATCTTTGTGTTCCTGGAGGCACCCCAGCTGAACACATCCGCCTGGCAGACACACGCCAGTATTGAGGTGAAGGGGGGCTTCAACCCCTGTTCCCCCCCCTTAGTGTCCGTTCCACCCAAATGCACCCTTTCGTCTCAGGGTTACGACCAGCGTTAACCAACTACACACACTGAAGCGGAGTACACCAACCGCCTCCTCTTTCTGTCCATGCTGTGGCGGTCCTTCCTTTCCAGACCGCACTGGCTAGTCCTTTTGTCTTCTGCCAAGATTCAAATGTCTATTTATGCGTATTAATTGCATCGCCGGCGGAATCTTTTTGAATTCGACGGTTTTTCGTTTTGCATGACAATGGAGCTTTTGAGGAGTCTCACAAAAACACGCTAGCGCCCACACACATCCTGCCAGGACCCCTTTGAAAGGAAGATGTCTCCGGATCCCTGTGCCTTTTTTGTGTTTCGCCGCATTCATTCAGATGCCGCTTCCCATCTGCGCTCACACCTGAAGCACTTAGCGGGTCGACATGCTCAGCTTGAATACACTTGTGCTTGTGATGAATGAAGTTCGTTTTTTGCTGCCTTTTTCCAGTGTTTCCAGTACACAAAAGCCAGCAATGCAATATATAAATATATATGCTTTGGATAACCTATTTTTGTCAAATAAAACGGACTGAAAAAGGTCTTTGCTGTTTATCCTCGGTTTTATCATATTTAGTCAATTTAAAAGTATTACAGTTACCTCAACCATTAAACTTCGCAAGGCTTTTTAAGCCAACTTCAAAATTAGTCAATTTTCTGTTCTAGTTTAAACCGTCATGCTATTCATCGCAAAGGTTTCAGTAGTTGCAAAATCATTTTTACAAAGACATCTGTCTGGAAAACCCAGTTTTCTTCCCCATGGGATTGTGTCCAGCTGCTTTTAGGTATTCCTCCCATCTGGCATCTCTGATCGGCTCTATTAGTGCACAGACCCGTGGCTTTTGACCTCCACATGCATAACTTATTCAAGAGTGTCTGGCGGGCATCAGGCCAGCAATTACTTTCTGTATCAATGTCTTTTTCAACCAGTCTCTTGGAGCTCGGCCATGGATTTGGTTTGGAAATGACTGAATTGGTTAAGATGTAATGGGAATGTTTGATTTCATCACTCAACATTGATATCATAAAGGTATAGTTCACCCAAAAAAGAAAATTTGCTAAGAATATACTCACCCTCAGGCCATCCAAGATGTAGACGAGTTTGTTTCATCAACAAAAAAGAATTGGGAGACGTTTAGAATTTCATCACTTGCTTCACCAGTGGATCCTCTGGAGTGAATGGGTGCCGTGAGAATAAGAGTCCAAACAGCTGATAAAAACACCATAATAATCCACACCACTCCAGTCCATCAATTAATGTCTTGTGAAGTGAAAAGCTGCATGTTTGTAAGAAAGAAAATTCCATCATTAAGAGGTTTTTCACTTTAAATGTTACTTTTGGCCAAAATACGAGTCCTCTATTCATAAAAGTTGTCTTGTCTGAATCAGGAGAGAAATATGCACAGATCAAGCACCGTTTAAAAAATATGTTGTGTGGATTATTGTGATGTTTTTATCAGCTGTTTGGACTCATTCTGACGGCACCCATTCACTGCAGAGGATCCATTAGTGAGCAAGTGATGGAATGCTACATTTCTCCAAATCTGTTCTGATCAAGAAACGAACTCATCTACATCTTGGATGGCCTGAGGGTGAGAGAACAAGGCGTTGTCATTTGATTAGTGGTCCTACGACCCTCAGAAGTGGGTTTTGCCTCTGGATGAAATTTACCAACATCTGGTCAGTTTCTCCAAAATTCATTTGAAAGAAATTGTGTTTTTGCAATAAATGCTCACTACAATAGTTTGACTGCATTTATGTCTCTTTGTTTCAACAGACAGATCTCTTCCCTACAATCTGGGCAAAGGATCGCAGTCTGGAGTCTCAGTGCCATTCGTTGGCATTTGCACTAAATACACCTGCCCGGGAATGTGTGGACTGAGGCTGGTGCCATGACATGTACACACACCTTTTCCAGAGTCATGTCAGAAGAAGACCATCTCTGAGCTAAAATAGCAACATGAAGGCGTAAAGTTTGCGCAGAGAAATTGAACTTTACACTCCAGTTTCTGGTGCAGCTCAAAATCGCTGTGGTTAAAATCGACTGGGTGTGACCGACAATTTCAGAATTCCAGCATATCTAGCAAGTTAAGAAAGGTGTGAGACATTCATCGTCACTCAGTGGATCCTAGTCATGCTAATCCGCTAATCCAATCCTCGCTCTACAAAACAAAAGAACAAGTGCTTAGCATTTTCACAGACATTTTATTTAAAAAGTCTTTAATACACCCTACTGTATGACTGACAGAAGTTAGAAACAATATTTGGCGTTAAATGTCCAAAAAACTGAAAAAGAATCAGTGATATCAAAAATATATGCACAAATGAAGACATTTCACAACACTGAAACAAACATTTCACAATAACGCAACATTTAGCTGGTAACATGTCACTATCTGTGCTGCTTTCTTTGGCTTCAGGCAACACGTTCTAATAACGTTTAAGAAAAACACCCTTATGAGTGTAGATGAGCGTTCAACAGTGAGAAGGACACAATGTGCAAAATCTACTTAAGAAAATACAATATACTTCACAAATGTACATACAATAATAGAACATAATCAAGGCTACATGTACGCCAACATTTAAGAAGTTTGTTAGGCTTTCGTACACTTTGAAAACAGTTTATTGAAGGTTCGGCGCAAAACCATTAAGAAGGAATCCACAGCTTTAGTAGTTTAACCACCTTAAAAACTAAGCGAATGTCATTCACATTGTAAACTACACGTTATCCTACAGTTGAGTGACAAGTAATATTTTGTAGAAAGAAAATGAAGCCTATTTTAGGATAAATACCATTATAATATATATACAATTTGAATAATATATTCTTGATTTTTTTTTTCTATTGTGGTAACCACTTTTTTTGCACTACAGTAATGAGAATGTGGGAGGAAAATCTGCTTTAATTGCCTTGGAAAAAATGCTATCTAAACCATCTAAAAATATTCTTCATTGTCTTTATGCAAAATATAATTTCTTATTTGTTTTTCTTTTTTTGCATTGTGAATTTTTCTTGACAACTAAGAACATTTTACTTCATTACCATGTTTTTTTATTTTATTTAACTACACAATTTATATTCTTGAATTTTTTTTCATTATGGTAATGACTTTTTTGTATTACAGTAACGAGTATGTGGGGGACAAATGTGCTTTAATTGCCCTGAAAATAAATCCAAAATGCAAACAATCTAAAACCAGGCTTCATTTTCTTTATGCGAAATGTAATTTCTTCTTTCTTTCTTTTTTCGCATGGTGACATTATTTTGCTGATAATTAAGGGTATTTTCCTCATTGCCATAATTTGTCCAGGATTAAGTATTTATTTTTGGTTTTTAAAATTTAAAATCTGCATATGCGTATAACTTTACATAATAAGAAATACATTCCTGTTCTTTGCCATTATGGTAATGATTTTTTACATTACGGTAATGAGAATTTAGGGAGGAAATGTGCTTTAATGACCCTGAAAATAATTTCACGATGCAAACAATTTAAAACTAGGCTTCATTTTCTTTATGCAAAATATAATTTCTTATTTGTTCCTTATTTTTTTTCACATTTTGACATTATTTTCGTAACAATTAAGGGGCGTTTTCCTCATTACCGTAATTTGTCTGGGATTTTTAAGTATTTATTTTTGGTAGTTTCAATTAAAATATGGATGCTTAAATACTTAATACTTAACCATTTTAAAAATTACATTCTTGTTCTTTTTTCAAGAAGGTAATGACATTTTTGCATTACGGTAATGAGAATCTGCTTTAATTGGCTTGAAAATAATATCACAATGCAACCCATTTAAAAACAGACTAAATTTCATTAAATTTTGGGGGTGAAATACCACCCAAACTCGTCTATTAGCCCAGCCTGGCTATTTGTCTAGTACTTTTATAACAAGAATACAGTGCTAATCAGAGAAGTGTTTTGAATATTCTTGTGAAAAAAAAACATTCTATATAAAAGCCTAACTAGTTATTCTACAATTTTGGGTTCATTTCATCTTTCAAAGGTCACCCAAGTCTACTAAGAACACAATGAGCCCAGTTTCATGCACTAAAGTGAGTAACCAGAGGCAAGAGTTAATTATTGCTTAATTTATGACTGCGCAGGATCCATGTGAGTGAGCGAGATGCTGAAGCGTGGAACCTAAAAATAACCTGTTTTAAAGAGTTATGTCTAGTAAGTTTATGTACACATGCGTTCACAATGCTTTCTGCATCTCTCCGTCAGGACTGTGGTGTGCTGGGACGGGCTCCGGTTGCCATAGTTACCCACCCGACTGACCTAAGGCTTGCTTTCCAGCACGAGGTCCATGTGAATGTGAAGGAGGAAAGCGTCTCCCCTCCCCCGGCATTCCCAGGCCTCGTGGGGGGGGAACTCAGCCACATTCCAGAGAACGCCAGAAGATCTGAGGACGGAAAAACAGGGAATGAGTTACACATGTTGAACTCCACATGGTTCATCTACACTCCTTCACATTAGTTTGAGAAGCTGAGTGCATCGCAAAACTACTGGTAACATACGATAGTAACTCAATTTAATCTCCAAGCACCTACTAATAATATCACATTTGGTATGTTAAGCTGCTTTTAATTTCAGAAGAGCTTTAAAACACGTACTATAAAATTGTTCTTGCCCTGTTAAATGCGTCTCATCCCCTAAAACATGTAGGTAATGAAAGTTCACTTGTGCCTAATTTCCAATTTCCCAACATGTTTTTCCAAAACCTATAAAACAGGCTCTTCCTTTAGATGAGTTTTTGAACATTTGACCTATTAAGAGTGTATTTTATTTGTGCGGTTGCATTAGCAGTGTGTAAACTGTTTGATTAAAGGTTAACCAATATCTAGAGAGAAACATGGCAAATAAAATGCAGATATATAATACAATCATTTAATGTAATAAAATGAATAACACTATTATTATGAATTAATATTATCCAAATTATTATTCTTATTATTGTTGTTATTTACTAAGAATAATTAATTAAATTTAACAATACAATGTTATTTTTTATTAACGTTTTTTAAATATGTAGGCAAAATTGCATAACATGCAGATATATCCTACAAGATTGAATTTATACATTAATAACACTATTAATGACTCATTAATCATACAATTTATTTATGATTATTTATATATTTCGATTTAGACAATTAACTATTTTATTATTTACTGTATTAAATTTTAGCAACATGATGGCACAAATTCTATATGTAATACATTGTTTATAAACTTCTTTCTCATTCACTATTCTGTTTTGTTTTATTATAGTATTATAAATAATTCATTATTTTGTTAGTATTGATTTAATATTTTAAATGTCAAATCTTTAATACAAACGATTTAATGCTTGTAAATGAAAATGATCTGAAAATAATGGCCGCTTGTTTACACAATACATATTGCAAATAGTTAAAATATTTTTTAAATACACAGTTATCATTATTATATTCCACAGATTTTTTGAATTAACTTTTTAAATTGCCACATTTAAATATTATCTGTTTTATATATTAAACCGTTTAATTATTATTCGCTATCATTTTAATAAAATGTTATAATTTGTAATTATAATATTATTCATATTTTATTGTAAAGAAAACTATGAGTGTTGTAAATGCATTTGTGTGCTCTCCAAGGAATAACGCTGAGGATTGACACCATTTAAGCTGATTTCGAGTTTAACAGGGTTAACAACGCTGTAAAGTCTAGATAATACTGTGACCTAACTGCTGAAACCAGCCAGCTGATCCGTTCACACCCAGCACTGTCTCTTTACACCGCAACACGTTTCCATGTGTCCACTGCTGTAATTAAAGGCTTGAACCCCCTTTACAGACAGACATAATGATCTTTCTCTAATCAATACTGTTTTGAACACGATGCATGAGGGTCAAAGTTCAGATCTGAAAACGGACAGAAAAAGCCACTAAATTCAAATGCCATTCGTTTCTCCCAATACTGCATCCTCTCCGGACACGGTGTCTGTTTTTCCGTTGTTGAGACGATCAACACTCCAGCAGCATTAAAAATACTACCTGAGAGAGAGATCAGCGTTTCCCAAGTACAGCAGCTTCAGAGCCGGTTATATTTAAACATAAGCATACCGTATTTCAGACCTTTGTGTTATTTCTGGGACGTGGCAGAGACACTTTAATTTAAGATGTAAGAAGTGATGCTTCACAAACCACACAAATGCTTCGGTGAAGTGAACTTTTCAGTGTTGCGTAAGTGCTCATCCATCAGCATCAGTGGTCTCGCCCGACCCAAAGCAGCAGCAGGACAGGTGACCTTTGACCCAGTTTGGAGCCCTTGGAAATTCCATTAAAGCGAGTCTAAAGACCCGTACGCATGCCTGGGATTCAATCAGCTTGTGTTTAATAGATTTTATGGTCTTGTTTTCATCACCTAGCGCAGCCATAAACCGGAAACCTTCTTATTTGTCTTTATTACATCTACTTCATGCTTCCAAACTCTGGAATTTACTACCATGTTTTATTAGGCAGTCAACTACGTACTTTAAAAAATATAATTATATATATATTTAAAAAAAAACATTTTCCAGCTTTTAAGGGCTTTGTATTCCAAGTTTTGTTAATTTTTTTAAAACCTTATTAGTTTTTTTAAGCACTTGTTTTCAAGTTATTTTTTACAGAATAGAATTATAACTAAAAGGTTCTTTAATGTAATGTTATTTGGGTGTTTTATTAAATTATTAATCACTCCAATTATTAATCACATTTTGTTTGTAAGAAATGGTGACAACAGAATTAGTAAGACTTAAAATTATCAAATAAATGTCTTATTTTTTCTAGTTTAAAATAATTTAGATAAATCAATAAATATCATCTATAAAATTTTAAGTAATAAAACCATTAATAAAAATGAACAATGCCAAGAAATAAAATAAAATAAATATTTATTTAGCACAGCTAAATGGTTAAGTAGTGGTTTATCTACTTGTCTGGAAATTATTATTTTTATTTGTTCGAGTGCTAAATAAATAATTTATCACTCATACAAATGTATTTTAAAAATGGTGAAAACAATCATTTTCATGATTACTAGTAAACGTTTAAGAAAAATTAAGAAAAACATTTATTAAATATTATCCAAATAAATTATTTCCACCCATTGTTTTTTGTCACCGTTGCTTTTTAATACAAATCTGTATAGAAGTATATAATTCAATGTGAATAATACATATGTATCATTCACATTTAATTGTTTGCTTGTTTATAACCCTTAATAAAACTTAAATAATACTATTAAATATTTCTGCAGCACAGCTAAATTGTTAAGCAGTGGTTTGGCTCTAGCTCTTTCCTGATGCTTCCAGCAGATGTAATGAGGGTTGCGGGGTGAATTAATGACAGCTGTGTAAACTTCTGCGCTGAGTGATCTGTGATCTGCTCCTCTAACGGATCAATCCCAATCAGCACCTTATTTATTAGGAAACGCCCTTTGCTTTGCATTATGCGCCGCCTCTCAATATTCTGGCAATGTTTACTAATGAGCAAGAGTGTGCGGGTTAACACATACTGTACATCACAGGATGACAGCTTAAACCACACTGGCATTTTCTTTTGCTTTTTTTTTTTGCAGAACTGAACTCTAATTGATCTCTACATTAACAAAAATGTTGGGTCTTTTCGATCTATGCACCCCTGGCTTGAAAAACAAAGCCGGTTTGTATGCGGATCGCAACCTTTTCACCTCTTCTGGTGTATGAATATTATGCAGTTCTGATTAATTACACCAAGTGAGTTCCCAGCTGAATGACCCGTTTGATCTATTTATGGCTGGTAACCAATTTGAGGCCTTTATATTATTCAATTTCTTTCCGCAGGTGCTGCTTCCACGGACAAAGGAGTGAAAAAATATCCATCAACTTTATGCAGATTCAGCCGCACCGCAAGGGCTCAGTGGGACGCGGTGACTTTATGTGCGTGTCGGGTAAGAAAGGCCGGACGCAGATGCCAAAATAAAGGATCTTTTTGTTAGCATTTCGGATGGCTTTTTAAAAGATGCACATTAATAAAACATTAGTATTGACTGTGAGGGTCACTCTGGTCCGCCCCGTGGACAATAAAGCCGTCCTTAGAGCCAGGAACTGACCCTTGACCTAGATCAGGTGTGTCATAAAACAAACAGAGACTCATATGGTGTATATTGGATGAGTGCCAGTTATGACAGCCTGCTCTGCAAGACCAAAGAATGAGAAGATCTTGATAACTTCCTCCCTGGAGCTCGTGTTACAGTTTGGATTACTAGTCTTGCCAGCTTGAAAACATTAAAGTTGCCTGAAGACAGGAAATATAATTCATCTGTAACCATGGAAGATCAAATCAAGCGCAATGCATTGTGGGATACACAGCTTTATAATTCATATGTTGACAAATGATGTACACATACTAAATACTGCAAGAAAAATATGCTAGCATGCTGTTTCAAACATAACCCAAGTTGTCTAAGAAGAGTTTTGTGGCTGTGGTTCCTGTTAGCCTTGAGGTATTGATGCTGTGTTAGCTGTGAGGCTACATTCATCAACATAGGAAACCAATCTGTATTTGTCAAATCATTGTTCGAGTAAATACAGACAACCCATGTCTTTCTATCCCAGGTTGGGATAGAAAAAGTATACCAAGTATGTTGAGAGAATTGCGTTCCATCGAATATCTCAATGGTTAACTACACCAAGTCAAAGTCAAACAGTGACTCACAGAACTGATATGCAGTGACAATAGGAAGGAAATGTATTTGTATTTAAATGGGCGCGACTAACTGGTGAGAAATCTTCTGAGATATCTGCATCTTTGGTGCGACGCATATTCGTAAAGCGTACTGGAAGTCGGTTGGTGGCAAAAGTGAACATCAAAGAGAAGGAGATTTTCTCTATTTGTATTCCTCGCCCCGTTACGAGATGACAGCTTCTGAAGCAATGTGTATTTTTAGTTTTAAGCTGCTGGCTGCCAAACGGTGCAAAATATAGCTGCACCCTATTCCACATGCCTTGCTTGCCGTTTCTGACAAAGCTATTCTGTGCAAAAATCAACGGCAAATTAGTGGCATTCAAAAGAGCTGGAACTGCACCGTTTGCACTGTCAAAGAAGGATAAAACCGACTTGTCAGCTGCAGCTTTGCAGATCTGGGGCCTCGCAGGCTCTCTTCTGTCTGTCTCCACCCAAGCCATCTGTTTATTATTGAGGAAGGGCAAACAGCAGTTCCCCTAGGCATCCTTCCATTCAGTAAGCGCTGAGCTCTCGGTAACAAGCTGCAAGTGTGCTAAACTTGACGAGCTGTTTTAGAAGCTGAACTAGCGAGAGTTACTCGAGAATTCTTCAAGCAAAGGCCTTTTACAACAAATAAAGTGGTTAAGATGCCACCTGACAAGTTGAAAGGTTCCAGTCTCCATTCTTGAATCTTCCTGCCAAACATTAGGCCTCAATCTCAAATATACACACCTTCTCTAAACATCATCGACCATTACTTAAGTTTGTTATCTGTCTGGCTACTGTGTGTGCTAGCGAGAACAATAAGCCCTGACATTTATTTAAAAGAAAAGATGGAGGATTTGTAAACAACCCAGGGAAGCAAAACCACACGCTTTTTCAGTGGAGCAATGTGCAAAAAATGGTACAGGCCTTGCCATAGGCAGAACTACAAGCATGAACCTGATCCTGTTCTTGCTGGAAGCTTTTGGAAAAGCCTGTACGCCCCAGAGAGATGCGTTTTACTCTGTAATTTGTGCTGCCACATTCCTTTTCAAACTATTAAGGAAAATTTCGTCTTTATTTGACACCAACAGCACTAATTACAGTTAGACATTTTTCACCAACAAACAAAATGACAGTATCACCGGACAGTACTCACCAAATAAGAGACATATTTTCTTCAAGATGGGAGGTACTTCCAGGTGCTGACAAATGCTGTTGGGATAAGCGAATATGGTACGCTTGTTATGCTATCCCATGAGTCCGTTGACGGGTCATAGCAGTCCAAGGTTTTACACCTCTGTGCCCCAAAGTAGCCCCCGACCACGTAGAGGCGATTCCCTGATGCCACTGCATGACAGCTGATTCTCTTGGAAGTCACGTCACCAAACTTGGTCCACTGGAACGTCTCACTATTGAAGCGGTACGCGGAGCTCGCAGAGAACTCTGTATCTCCACCAATGACCACAACATGGTTCCCAACAACTGCTGCCGCTGTGTAACGCCAGAGCTGAGGACAAGTGGCCGGGACAGTCCACCTGTTCTCACAGGGGTCGAAGCACTGAACCTTGGGATACTTGTCCCTGTTGACACTAGTCCCTCCGAAAGCAAAGAGTTTGTTTTTGGCCCCTACAACAGCAGCATTGCTCACACCCTCTCGAAGAGGGGCAACTAGTGTCCACTTGTTTGATTGGGGGTTGTACTGCTCCACTTGTTTGAGAGAGACAGACGGGGACGCAGGGAACGACCCCGCAAGGGATGTGTGTCCACCTACTACATACAGGCTGTGGTCAAGTTCTGCTGAACCATGTCCGAATCTAGCGACGAGCATCGGTGCAGCTTTGGACCATTCGTCATGCAAGGTGTCGTAGACCCAAACGTCTTTTGAAGCCCCATTTTCAGATCCTCGACCACCTGTGACATATACTTTACAGCCAATGGCACAAGCACTACACTCTTTGCGAGGGCTAGGAAGGTCCGTTTTGGGAGTAATCTCCTTTGCCTTGTGATCAATCATGTATACTTTGTCGCACATGAACGTTTGGCCTCCTAGAAGCAGAAGAGCTTGGCTGACCTTCCGGGGTTGGGCGCAGAAGCCTGTGACAACGCCGTCATTCTGCAGGATCTTCATTTTGCAGCGGACAGCGTCTTCCACAATCTCACGGCCCACCTTGTGTCCCATGACAAGCTCCTCAGATGCAACGTTCTTTAGCAGGTAAGTTTCCGGGAGCAGGGCGAGTCGAACACAGCGCAGAAGGTCGGGAAGATCAAGGTGTCTCCTTCCGATGTCTGCTCTAACCCAGTCAATAACAGCCTCGTAGACAATAGTTTCATCCTCAACCTCCAGCTCCTCACTAAAAACAAGCTCTTGAACTTTATCTTTGGGCAAGCTGAGGAAATCTTCAGTGTGGTATAGATTAGCAAAATTAGCCAGACACATTCGCCAAGAAAGCTCATACAGCCTCTGGCACTGATGAGCATCGGACAGAAGCATCATTCCAAGGCAGTTAGACGGATGCAGATTCTTCTCCAGAAATTCTGCGGTGGCGTCACGGATGTCGTGGAACTGGAGCATGTCGCCAGCCTCCAGCAAAGACTCTGCATTTTCCTCGTTAATGATCACCCGGGCAGAGTAGGCGTAGTCTAGCAGGAGCTCCAAAACCTCCGGATGCAAAGAGTCGTGGAAGTTGACCTCAGCATCTCGACTCTCCTTCAGACCACCGCTGAACATGGCCTCAAAATAGCGGCTACATGAAGCCAGAACCGCCCGGTGGCATGGAAATGCTCGATGTCCAGCACGCAGGACTACATCCGTGAAGACACGTCTGTTGCGGAGGAGGTTGAGTTGGGTAAGCAGGCTGTCTGCATGTGATGTCTTGTGGAACAGCTGGATGTTCATGGACCCAGAGCTTGACCTCGACTTTCGGTTCTCGTGATTACTGACAGACATCTTGGATAACTGGATAAAAGACAAAATAAAAAGAAACGATTTCCTTTCAGACCCCTTTTGATAAAGTATTAACATCTTAAATCATCTGTGGACGTTCATTTGATATTACTCAGAAGGCCTATTGTTCAGCAGTGTTTAAGAATCCTTAACATATAATTAGACAGTGGATACATAATAGTTAGGGCAATTACACTTGGAATCAACCATCTCGTTGGACGGCAGTAAACCCATAATCGTTTGTTAAACAGCAATAAAACATTACAGCTTTTCGTTTACCTTGAGATTGCTCTCCCTTTCAGTACGAGGGTTCATGATTCACAGGAAATTAATCATCGCCATCCTCTTTGCTCTCTGTTAAAGTTACTGCTCTTAGATATCATTTCAGTTATGCGTAAAACAATCCAACACTGTACAGCAGTATGAAACCTAATTGTCTACCGGCAGTACAACAGTGAATGAAAATGAAAGCTGGAATAATTAGAACATTTATATGTTTTTGCGCCACATTTTAAATATTGTACATAACAAGGCGGCTTTGAAATACATTCTCACTGAAAACTACAAACCTACCCTTTCGAAAATTAACTACAAGTAAAACCCAAAACACCATGGTTGCTATAGTTAAACCACAAATTAACCAGGGTGTTGCTACACTAAGCATAGTTTAACCTTGGTATTTGTAGTAAAACTGGGGGGGTTATGCAAATGGTAATCAATATGCCAAAAAAACATGGTCACTACACTTTTACTATAATAAAACCATGATTAATTTTCTTCAGAAAGCCTTTAAACAGCCACCAAAACATCTCAAAGTCGGACCAAACCAAGATACAATGACCCCTGAATTTACCATGGTATCAATAAAATGCCATAGTTTCTATAATTGTTGTTTTAATGTATTCAAACTCAGTATGAATTTTTCAGTAACTTTGGTTACCATGACAACACGTGATTTTTTTTATTAACCTTTAAGTAGCGTTTATACAACAGATTCTATATTTTTCTTTACTTATAAAATACAGAAAAAGTGCATATTACATGTTATAAGATTATTTCGCAACGTATTCAAAGATTTAACAGACAGGTCAGACAGGTCTACTGAGCAGTTATAATCAATCTATACACGTTTGTATATTGTAACATTGTGTTGTATAACCAAAAGTAGTATGACTTTACCTTATTTCCTTTTCACGCACGGACTTGTACAGTATGCATTCGACTTATAAGGACGCGTGTTGCTTTAAGACGTCTCGCTGAAAGGTTTCAGCAGTAACATTTCTCGAGATGAGATCAATCTGAAGTCTGCCAGATCTGTCTGCTACGCTGCCGGGGAACATTACTACTGTGGTTTTTGAGCTGTGAGTGAGTGTGTAGCGTAGATCCCAGTCGCTCCTCCTATCCTGGCGGAGGAGGTGATCTTAGGACGCGTTTTAATAGCAATCAGAAGTGTTTCGGAGAATGAGTGATCGTGCACATGTCTGTGAGACTACTGAAACACGATGCATGGTGGATGCATGGACATTTAAAAAAAAAAAAATGGTCGAACGTAAGACCAAAAATAGCAGTTTTAAATGCAGCATAAATAAATTACAAAGTCAAATAATAATAACCTTATTAAAAAATAATAATATTTACATTAAAAAAATTAAACAAGTACCACCACAGTACATTGCATCTCTTTCATTATGGTATTTAGTGTCAATCCACAATGTTTGCTTTCCAACACAATTATGCCAACAAGAAGGGCATGTGTTATTCTTAGAATATTTCTTTCACCCTCAAAGAGGTTGTTGTACAAATAACACCAGTGTACTTACTGTGAATGAGTGAACACTCACTGTACTCTATGGCTGTTAATTACTGTCAGACCCCCTGCTTACACTTAGTGTTCATGTCTAATAGAGTTATTAGAGCTTAAACAGCCGTTACTGTCTCAATGCCCTGTTTACATAGTCTTCAACACCAATTATATCTGACTTTCCTAACGAAATCCTTCTGGCAGGTTTTACACTTTCAGCTTCCTCTGCCTGTTATGGCTTTAGACACGTTTAGAAGTTATTATTATTATTTCATTTTACTGTATAATAACTAATGACACTGACGAAAAAATGGTTTAAAATCGCTTTGGATAAAAGCGTCTGCTAAATGACTAAATAAATAATAAATACAATAAAAATATTCTCCCCAGCAATAACCTACCTGTTGGAATGTAGCGACACCTACTGGACGGATTGCTCATATTGCAATAATGCGAAACCATTAGAAAACACAATTTGTTATTATAAACAGATATTTGTACCAAAGATTGCAGACTAATAAATATTTATAAATAATACACTTTTTTTTGCCTTTTAAAATTGCAAAGTGCGTTAAATCAAAAATGATGAATCGTTTTAAAATCTGAATATTTTTGTCGTTTAAAATTCATCTGCTTATGATTTTAGTTGTATACTTTACTCTTGTTTTGTAGTTTTACTGTAATTAAAAACTACATTTCCCATAAGTACACAGTCAGGATGTTTTCCGCAGCGCTTCCGGTTCATCTCAAGGGCAAAATTATCACATGTACCGAAGCGACACTGACTTTAATCCAGTGTGTCACTGTTATTAGATCGAAAAGTGTGTAAAATGGACAGTTTCGGTTCAGATTTCTCCTCGGGCGCTTCGTCTGGTAAAATGGACCCTGGCACTATAATGGAGCAGGTCAAAGTTCAGATTGCTGTTGCAAACGCGCAAGAGCTGCTGCAGGTAAGTGACTTTAACCTCTTATGATGTTGAATAGTTTTCTAGCAAGTCTGTTTTTGAGAGGCATGTATTTTTATTATTTTATATTGCTGCATGTATGGATTAATAGTAATGTACCATGGTAATAACGCGGTATAATTTGGAGTAGCATGTAGATGTGATGGTGGTTATCATTAAACATGGTTGCATAGCAAAGTAGCAAACTTCATCACTGTGTACACTTACAAAAAAAGTACCATGGTATTATCCAGAGATTTTAGACTTGTATCATCGTACAAACAGTCCTTTTGTACGTTTTTATCTGTATACTATGGTAAAACTGTGTATTTTAACATGTACCATGTTACTACCACGGTAATCTTTTAAATACTGTGAAATGCCATAGTATATGAATATGGTACTCTTTCAAAAAGTACTGTGGTGGCACCATGCTACAGTGGTGGTATACATTGATTTAGATACTATGGTATTCCAAAGTATGTCCAAAATACCATGGTACTTGTCCTACAAAACGTCTGAAATCAATACAGAAAGTACCATGGTATTCTTGCAAAAACATTTAAATACTTAATAATTATTTTAAAGTACCATAATATTACAATGGGATACCACCACTATACTATACTATAAATAATGATTTTAGTGTAAATAAAACAAGATTGAAGTAAAGAAAATATAATTTCAGTGGTTTTGCTTCAAAATGTCATATTTCATAGTAATTATTTGTAAAATGTATAAGAAATTTCTGACTGAATTGTTTCTACGTACAATTTTCACCATAAGATACCGCCGTAGTACGTTTTTTGTAAGGTATCACTTATAAAAATACAAGGTTACACTTTATTTCGATAGTCCACTTTAGACATTCTACTAACTATAAGTAACTTTGAAACTACATGTCAACTACATGTCAACTAATTCTCATTAATTTGCAACTACATGTCTACTAACTCTCAGAGTAGACTGTTAGGGTAGGTTTAGGGTTAGTAGAATAAGTTGACAAAGAAAGTGTTAGAAGATATTGAGCGGACAGTCTACTAATACTTTACTAACTGCTAGTTGCCATGTAGTTGCAAAGTTACTTACTGTTAATAGAATGTCTAAAGTGGACTATCGAAATAAAGTGTTACCAAATACAATTATTCAATGCATTCCTAATGGCATTTGTCCTGCATTGCAGAGAATGACTGATAAATGCTTCAAGAAGTGCATTGGCAAACCAGGAAGCACATTGGACAACTCCGAACAGGTGGGAAAAATACTTCCTATGCCATTAACCGTGTTTATTTAAGAAAAAACAACAACATCTAAACCCTGTAAATTTTTCCCAGAAATGTATTGCCATGTGCATGGACCGCTATATGGACGCATGGAACACGGTCTCCCGTGCATATAATTCAAGATTACAGAGGGAAAGGGCACGTATTTGATGTGCAGATGGCAGCCGGTACTACCTCAGTCATCAGGTAGAGATGTCTAGTCTGTAAATGCACGACGGGTTTGTAGACTTGGCTGTCTTACCACACAACATCAGCTGATGGCTTCAGAAGCAACCAGGTGGTTGGATTTAGACTCTACATGGACGTTTTTCATCACATTTTGTGTGTTAAAAAGATTGATTATTGTAGTAGCAGTTCTTTTGCTTGAAATGATGGCCAGAATTGGGATACCAAAAGAATGGGTCTGGATCCAGTTCTTGTTCGCTGGTTTAAAAACGATGCTAAATTTGGACTCCTCCATTTATGTTGTTATCTATTCATTAAGCAGAATCAAAATTCAGTGTACTATCTGTCTGCCTTTTGTCATTGGGTGGATGTTGCTCCATTTCCTGAGGGAAGGTCTCACTTTACCAACTCTGTTCCACAAACCTAGTTCTATTCCCAGAGGGGGAGAATTCAGAGGCGTCTTTGTTGCAATAATTGTCACTTCTTCACCAGGAGCGGCTGAACAGTCCTTCTTTCTTACCTCTGAAGAACAAACCGCAGTTGTCGACCCTGGAGTGTCATTTGTCTCATTGTCTGTTAAATACAGTAGTAGGGTTGTCTAGAACTGCAAACCCTGTAAAAGCAGTTCCCTTTGTGTACACGCTCAAAATTCCCCATTTCTTTTGCTTGATTAAATATCGAGACGCAAACTCCACCAGGACATGTCCAGACAAATGTTGTGTAATTGTCACCAAGCTGTTTTTATGGAATGTAAATAAATACCACAGAATAAGTCAATTTTTATTGATGTTTATTCTTTCATTGGTTAACAGGTGTAGCACCATTTGTACAAATTAGGACTGAAACACTATTGTACATGTTGCATTCTCAGCGTTGCCATATGGAGCGCTATAGAATGCCTTTCCACAAACTGTCTTCTACAGCCTTGTCATGGCTGAGCAACACTTTGAAAAGCATCAATGTTTTATGACACAGACTTTTGTATTGAGGTTTAGCTTTTGATTTGTTGTTCTAGTGCAGTGGTTCCCAACCCTGGTCCTAGAGGCACCCCAACACTGCACATTTTGCATGTCTCCTTAATCAAACACACCTGATTCAGGTCATCAGCTCATTAATAGAGACTCCAAGACCTGAAGTTGGTGTGTCAGAGAAAGGAGACATGCAACATATGCAGTGTTGGGGTGCCTCCAGGACCAGGGTTGGGAACCACTGTACTAGTGTATGTTTCTGGCCTTAATGCATCAAACAAGTCAAAGCAAATTGCCTTAATTTTGTTTTTAAAGTCTTTTTTGATTTGTAGTAATAAAAATTCTGCTGCTGGTGATATCTCTTTAAATCAGAATTGATCAAACTTCAGGCAAGCAAATGTCGCCATCATTTATTAACTTTCATTTGAAGTGAAACCCACTTCAAAATGATTATTATTTGTACATATTTTTAAGCTAAGGGCCACAAGGAATCTGCAGCCTTCCAAATAGGCACATCTCCACTGATTTTTCCTTCAAAATCTTTACATTAAAAATGTCTGCAGATTCAGTGGGGGCCGCATGGTTTAATCACCTCAACAGCTATAACACATCAAGTGCTTCTGCTTTGTACACCAGAATGAATTGTTAATATATACCAAAAATAAATATTTCGACAGTACAGTATGAACCTGTTGGTAAAGTTGTCCATTTGAGTCTCATGCATTCTTTTCAGTTGAGAGACACGACTGCACATCACTTGTGAGAATGATGGTGGAGGATATTTCTAGATTGTATTTTTATAAAGGGAGGTATGTAGATATCCATTCTCTGACAGCCGTGACTTGCATGTAAACTCCCGGGAAGCCAAGTCGACCACAACCGTGACCCCAGCTGGTCACCCCAGCCAGAAACCACCGGCCCTGGGGTTCATGGCACACCAGAGGGCCCCCTGAGTCTCCCTGTAGACAAAGACAAGACCACTGCGTTCATTGGTGTTTTTATGGACGGTATGACATTTACAGAAGTCTGCTGAAAACTCAAGGATATGGATGAATTACATTGGGCTGGGTTATGTAATCAGATTAAGAGGCATGGTGGATGTTTTAAAGTAAAAAAAAAAAAAAAAGACTTGGAGCATTAGGCAAGGCAAGGCAAGATTTTTTTTATAGCACATTTCATACACAATGGTAATTCAAAGTGCTTTACATACAAATAATAACAAAATCACACAACAATAATACATTAGTTCGTTGGTGTGCAGCAGTGCTTCAGAAAAAGTGATTTAGAGTTCTCCTACAAGACAAGAATGTGCAACTGCTGACTCTTTCAGATAGTGGGATTCAGAAAACTTTTAATACTGGAAACATGTTCTTGACCAGAAACTCACCAAACATGTGTCCCTGTCTCCTTCCATTGAGCCAGCACACATCATGTTGGTAAGTTCAGCCCCGTAAGCTTGCTGGCAGTCCAACTGATCAATGATACTAACCTGTGCTTTTTGCAGCAAACTGGTTATCATACCTATGTGAGATAAACAGACCATGTGTCATAACAGACCTTGTCAAACAAATCATGTCCATATCTTTTTGGAACAAGACTTCAAGTAGAGGAACTGCAGTGTGTTGGGTATAGAAAAGAATCACATCCCCTTTAAAATAATCACATTTTGTTGCTTTGCAGCCCAGCCTCACAGTTTTTGTTTTATCCAGCTGTGTTTACTCAGTGCAACTTATAACATCCAAGTGAACAATACAATACCAACATGTCAGGAACCCCCCCAATAATTTCAGAATTATTTCAAAGAGGGGTGATTATTTTCTATACCCACAGTATAGAGCTTTTTTTGTGTTGTTTTCATACTTGGTACTTTGACTCCTACCCATGATGGAAATGGTCTACTTTTAGCATTATGGCATTTCATGTTTGGATTGAGTTTACATTCATTACGAAATGTATGATGATTAATTTAAGTCAAATTCCAGACCCCTTTTCAAACAGATGAAAAACACGAGTAAGGTTCCTTGGTGCACACTTTAGTTCGGAACTAAAGTGTGCTTTTGTTGCGGAACTTTAGTTGCTTTTGCATTTACCACACTTTAAGGTCAGTCAAACCTGGATCCACACCAAGATGTCTAGTTTTTTTATACTAGTTTGAAGTTTTGTCTTGATCAACCCCAAACTTACCACCCTCCCTCACAGCACCCCATCCAGTGATGTAGCATTCCATATTTTTGTTGAAGATATGCCAGGGAGAAGGCAAACACACAGTCTGGATGGTGTAGGACTTTGGAGTGGGGATGGAGATTTCAACCAGGGCCACATCAAAGTCCATGGTGCTTCTGTTGAAAGCAGGATGAGGGATGATCCTTTGCACTGGAATCACCAGAGCACCCACTCCAGACCAAATGACCGAGCCGAGACTTACCGTCCAGCTGGATGGGTTCAGGTCACTATTAATGAAAACACAAAATAAAGAGTAAATCTTCCCTGTTCAACTCTTTCCAGATCTGAAAGTGGAGCGTGTTGGGTAGTCGTCAGTCAAAGGTACACTACACTCTGAAGCAATGAGCTGCAGTCAGGAGCCATTTGCAGTGGATAAGTGTAGCTCCACAGCGGTGAGTGCGTTGGTACTGCAGACTGCCCACCCACGGCCATTCACCTCTATGAGCGGTGACGCCACCAATAATCCTCTCCTGGCCGATGACTGGCCGATTCCCACAGTCTGCAAAGTAATCAGGTGACCCTTTTATTCTTATTCTTCAAGCTAGTTCAATGGACCTTAGTTGGGGTAGATGCCATATTTACCTTTACACCAATGAAAATTAGGCTGTAAGGGATGCACGTATGGTCTGTTCAATGGGTTGTACAGTTGTGCAACTTGGTGTCAATCAGCCGACACAACATTGAAAATATGCAATTCTTACAGTGTGCAAAAGAACTCTGGGTTGTGAAAATTGGTGGCAGTACAACCTTTTGAACGGACTGTATCTCCACCATTATTTCTTTCATGCACTGTTAAATATGGCACTTACCCTGACGAAGGTCTACTCTAGCTAGTTAACCATACTTCATTAATGTGGGTGCAAACCAAAGGGATTGTTGTAGAGCAGGGGTGCCCAATCCTACAATCAATCCTGGTGCCTGCCTGCAAAATTCAGTTCCAACCCTGCTCCAACACACCAGTTTGTAATTATTAAGTGTTTTTGAAGATCTTAATTATCTTGATCACTTTAGGGTCGGTGCAAAACTTTGCAGGACGATATCTCTCCAGGAACAGGATTGGGCACCCCTGTTGTAGAGGTGATAGATAGAGATTATTTACCACAGTTTTTCTCATCTGCATCATTGGGGCAGTCACTGACTCTGTCACACTCTGGGTTTGTCTTGCTGATGCACATGTCTCCGCCACAGTTGTAATTAGCACTGCAGTTCCCAGGAGTAGGGTTATAATCATTATTGACATGCTCAGTGGATGGGTTTATAGATTTACTGATGTGAAGTGCAGTGGTTTTGACGCTAGGGACTGTGGGGCCAACTTGGATTGTTGGTGCAGTATTGGTGTAGCTCAGAATCCAGTTGCGGAGCTTAGTGACGCGGGAATAGACCCCAGGCTTGTTGATCTGTGCGCAACCCACTCCCCAGCTCACCACGCCAGCCAAGAAAAAGCGTCCAGGGGACACCTCACATACCAGGGGGCCTCCAGAATCTCCCTGAAGGACAAAACCATGTTGAATAATTAATTTTGAAATACTTTTTAATCAAGCATTTTTGCGATCACCCTTACCTTACAAGAGTCCACCTTCCCTTGAAGAAAACCAGCACACATCATATTTTGGGTAAGTTCACCTCTGTATATAGATGACTTGTTGCAAATTCTCGAGTCAATGATCTTCACAATTGCCTTCTGTAATGTAGAAGGCTCCTCTCCTGCTTGGGCACAAAGAGGTGTAGTCTTAAAACAGGTAGTCTCGAGCAGCCAGACTTTTGACTTGTGGCAAAATGGCTGGTCTTCACGGAATCTTATTAAGACCAAGAACTCAGGCAAGAAAAGAGCACCTGATTGACATGTAAAGTGACCAAGTACAGTTTGTTTTGAGTTTGGTGCCGTTTAGGGGTGGGGTTACCTGAGTTAAACTAAAAAAAACTCAAGCCAAAGAATATTCAGATGTTTTCCTCAACATCAAACATACTCACTGCTGTACTGATTAAGAGCCCCCCAGCCAGAGACGATGCAGTTCTGCCCAGCACTGAAAATATGAGAGGATGATGGGATACAGACTGGCTGAACATAAGGGCTGAACGTCAAGGGCGTTTCCAACTCCAGCACGGTCACATCACTGTCAGTGGTCATGGGATCGTAGCTTGGAGAGAGAACCAGGGACTTGATGTTTACTGTGGTGGCTTTGTCCTCCTCTCCACTGACTAGATTGGCTCCCACAAGAGCTGTCCAATCTTTTGGATCGTTTTCTCTTTGGTATATAAGGAAGACATATTTAGATATACATTCGTGCCTAGTGAGGGGGTGATAAAGATTTTACAAGAAAGATTCCTCACATTTCAAAACAATGGGCAGCGCTGACGAGCCAGCGATTGTTGACGATGGATGCGCCACAGGTATGGTGGCCACGCAGTCTGAGACTGACCTGCCAGGGAAGCTCCCCATGACGGGCGTTTTCACCACCCACAACACGGTTAGCCATGGCTGGACGTGTTCCACAGGCTATAAGAGAAACAATGGTTAACAATCAAAGAACATAAAATAAGCTAGATTTTTCTGAAGACAATGTGAGTGTGCAACTCGCCACCACATAGGGTTCTTTGGATGCTAATATATTTTTAGTGCTGTTAGCATGTTTCTATGCATTTCCAAGGGTATTCTATGTGATTTCTAGGTTTTTCTGGTTGGTTTATAGTATACATCTTTAAGTCTTGATTTATTTATTTTGCCAGTATTGCTGTCCATCAGTCTGAAATCCATAGATAGCTTAATGGCACACATTGTCTCATTATGCTTCACAATTTGAGGTAACATTCACATCTTTAGCAATATTATGTACGTTAAGGATTTGTGGTTTGTTCAAATCACTAACCCCTGGTAATTGTGTTGTTTGCCTTAACAAGTACCACTATAAATACATGTTCCACTCCTTTAAACTCTTTTGATACTAAAATGTCAAATGTTCTTCACTTAAGGCAAAAATGAGTTCTTAAACGTACAAGAAGGAAACTAACAACTGCACTGTAAAAAAAAAAAAAATTCCGTAAAATTAGGCAGCTGTGGTTGCCGGAATTTTACCGTAAAAATACAGTAGCAACGTTTTAGGTTTACGGTTTTAACTTAAATTTACAGTTAAATACCGTCATTTCATTAACTGATATAATGTTAATATACCAACCTATTGAAGTACTGAAATCTGTTTTGTACCTTTGTAATACACTGATAACCACCAAATGCAGGTGGTGATGAGAAAGTCACATGATGAAACAAAGCCCATCACAAGCAGCTTTTAAATAATAACAAATATAGAAGGTGCACAGTGTCATTCACACAAACACCAAACACCATCATGGTAACACACATGAAACTGAAATAATGCAATAAACATTCATTTAACAACATTAGGTGTAACATACAACCCTAATATACAAAACTGATAAGAAAAAACTAAGAAGAAACATAATTATTTCAACAAAAAAAACATCAAATTTAAAATTCTGGGAATGTCAATTTACGGTTATTCACTGTAAATTATACGGTATTTTTCACTTCCAAAAACGGTATACTACCATAAAATGAATGTCCAATACATGTAATGTCCAATACAGTTTTTCACCGTATAGTAGGGGAATTTACCGTTAACCATTTAACAGGTTTTTACTGTAGCATTTTTACAGTCTTTTACCGTTAAATTCACTGTCATTTTTTTTACAGTGTAGCTTAAATGTTAGCATAATAGCAAGATTAATCGTGCTAATCGTGTGACACTTACAGCAAAAGGCTTCATCTGAACCATCAACACAGTCGGTTATAAAGTCGCATTCTGGATTTAGCTTTGTGATGCATTCGCCGTTGTCACAAGTGAATGTTTCTTCAGGACATTTACCTGCCGTAAAGAACAAAGGCATCTGAGCACTCTGAGTTTTCAGTAAACCTTCAAATATGATCAACAATATAATTATATCTTACTTATGTCATTCCCAATCTCATAGAATGATTTTCCACTTGCCCCTGGAATAAAATTTTTTTTTTGTCAAAATTACACTATTATTGAATTTTTTTTAAAATAGGAAACTGGCATACCAAGAAGGGTGATGCTACTGATTTCTCCGTAATCTGGGACAACGATGGGCACCTTCAATCCAGTGCGGAGGAGGTCTTGAACAAAACTATCTGTATACCCCTGGACTTGAGAGATCCGGAAGACCAAACGTAGAGTTGTCAAAACATTTGTGTTGGCATTCCTGAAAGATGTCACAGACTCTTAATCAAATACCATAATTCAATGAAAGGAATATTTCACCCCAATATTTTCTGATAATTTACTTACCCTCAGGCCATCAAAGATTATATGAGATGCTTCTTCATACGATTTGGAGATATTTAGCATTACATCACTTGCTCACCAATGGATCCTCTGCAGTGAATGGGTGCCGTCAGAATGAGAGTCCAAACAGCTGATAAAAACATCACAATAATCCACACCACTCCAGTCCATCAGTTAATGTCTTATGAAGTGAAAAGCTGTGTGTTTGTGGGAAACAAATCATCATTAAAGCTTTTTAATTTTGAATCATCGCTCTGGACAAAATAAGAGCCCCTAATGCATAATAACGCTTCCTCTAGTTAAATTGTGATGGCAGATTGATGATGTTTTTATCAGCCATTTGGACTCTCATTCTGACGGCACGACCCCCGCCCCCAATTCACTGCAGAAGATCCATTGGTGTAATGATGTAATGCTACATTTCTCCAAATCTGTTCTGATGAAGAAACAAACTCATCTACATGTTAGATGGTCTAACGGTGAGTATACAGTTTCAGCAAATTTTATGTTAAAACATAGCATGTAAGCAATGTACCTACCCATATGCAACTATCTGGCAGTCAGTAAAGTGACTTGCTACTGCAGAGCTGCTAAAGATATTCCTGATCTGTAAAATAGTGAAGACAGCTGCGGACCTCAGTTTGTTAAAACCCTTTTTGACGTATTGTTTTGAAAAACTAATAAACTAATATACACTAATATTCATGTCTTCTGGTCGTACCTTTTCTTTCAGAGTTGCAGTCAGAACTACATAGAATCCTGATGTTTTATCACGCAGATCTGGATCATAACTAAGCCCTTGCAATTCCACTGTCTCCATGAAATAATGTTCCTCTTGTATTAAGTAAGCTAAACAGGGAAAACAAGGCTGGTTTCCATCAGTATCAAAAAATATTTTGATTCTTTGAACAAATGACTATAAAAAGGATACATTGAGTTTACCTGTCATAAAACCCACAGCAACCCCAATGATGAGAAGAATCAATATGGCAGCTAAAGTCATACATTTGCAAGTGGAGAGGTAAGCTGGCCGTGGATCACCCTCGGGCCACTTATTCAAGTCTTTCTTCTCCATTTCAGTCTATACAAAGACCTGCAACACAACCGGGAAAAAACCTTGTGTTTTCCAAACTGTAAAACACATGGAGGTAAGAAATACATACAAATCATCTCGTGGGATGCCATAGTATTATTTCACCGGCCATAGAATGATACAATACTAGGAGTGGTTCCGAGAAGCCAAAACAAACCTTTATTAGGTCGGAAATGTTACAGCACAGAAATATGAAGCCTGCTGTTCCAGAATATATTGATATAATTACTTTTCACTTCAGGCTTGTAAATGCCAAAACAATCCCCCCCAAAAGGTTGTATTGACTAAATAAAATAAATCAAATCAAAATAAAATGGCAGTTTTTGGCATACAACTTGGAAAGACAATATATTCCAATTAAATGTAAAATATAATAAAGTAAAATGGAAATAAAATATTTGAAATTAAAGAAGAAAAATTTAATATATAACAAACATACACTTAATATTTCAGGTCACAACATCTCATTGACTATAAATGCCATTTCAATCTTAAATGGCAAAATAATAATAATAATAATGCAATGGTACCAAATATAAAATAGCTATAATAAAAAATAATGCAACAAATAAAACAATTACATAATGCAATAAAATATTATTCTCGTTTTTAACATAATTAAAAGTTCTGACATACTTCTGTGAAGAATAACTAGTTAACTATTGTTAAATAGATCGTTACTCACCGTTTCAGACAGCATCTGGTCACTGAGGCATCTGATCTTTACGTTGACGTCCGAATAAACCGCACGATACGTTTGGAGACTATATAGAATGCAGCCCTGTTATGCGCTAGCTAGACTCACCAATGGGCGGGGCTTCGCACAGGTGAGGGCGGGATCTCGTGTCGTCCACACAAAACTATTGTGTTAAACAAAATCCTCAATTATTTTTCACAATGTTATTTGGTCTTTGTGAGACTTTTAAGGGGTTTAAAGAAACAATAGACTGTTGTACTTGGGAGGGGTTAAATAGTAAAAAAAAAGAAGAAAAATAATAGTGTAAAAAATAGTGTTTATCTGTCTATCTATATATCTATCTACCATCCATCCATCCATCCATCCATCTAAGCGGCTAAAATGCTTTATGTAATTTTTCGTTTACATCTTCTTTTGTACCGGTTTAAGTCTTTATTTTGTATCTTTTTATATTACTTATATCCTGTTTTCTTATATTCTATTTTATATATACTTGATATATTTTCCCCATCTTGTAGAATGTATTTATGTGATAAACTGGTTCTCTCCAATTTCAATTTTTGTTTGTATCTGTTCTTTTTATTAAGATTTGTTTTATAGTTTTCTTATATTTGTTTATATTTTGTATAGTATAGTTTCTTTTTATCTTCTAGTATACCTGTCTTATGTGATCTATTTTTATTTCTTATTCTATTTTATATATATTGCTATATTCCTCGCATATATATTATATTATATATTATATATATATACTGTATATATATATATAAGTCTGGTGTAATGTATTTAGCTGACAAAGTCTATTTTCAATTTCTGTTCATCTTTATTTAGATTTGTTTTTACAGTTTATTATATTTTTATAGTTTCGTATATATAGTTCTCTATTTTTAATTTTTTTTACCTCATAGGTTTAATCTGCTGTGCAAAATGCACCGCTCCTCAGACGACATCTGACCTGGAATAGTATTAAGAGTTGGCGTGGCTTCAGACAGCAGCTCCTCTTACAGACCCCTCTAAAGTTAGCCATCAGTTAACAGACCCTGAACCACTATAACTGTGTTACCCAATAAAGCCCAGACTTGGGTGCCAGTGTGCACTGATAAAATCTGCTCAAAAGAGCACCAGAGAGGCAAGACACACTGAGTCTTTCATTCATAACGGCTAGAAAACTGCCATCACAAATGGAGGAACCAACAAATCTCAATTACCGCATACGTATTGCATTAATATCAGAGTGGAAACTATACTGGATCTCACTAGTATATTGATGTACATGTTGTTTCCCACCTAAAATCAATCCTGAAAGGTTACAAACAGGGCTTTGTGGCTGTGCTAAGAAGCATGAATGGCTAATCTCAATCTAATATCCATCAAAAAACTATCTTCTTGGTAGAAAAACCCTTGTTTCCAAGCTTTTAGTGAAAGTTAAAGTAAAACATGATTGTGTGTATGTGAGAGTAGTTCTGCTGTTATACTTTAAAGAAACTGTTCACCCAAAAAAGAACATTTACTCACCCTCATCTAAGATATAGACGAGTTTGTTTCTTCATGAGAACAGATTGGCAGAAATGTAGCTTTACATCACTTGTTCACCAATGGATCCTCTGTGGTGAATGGGTGCCGTCAGAATGAGTCCAAACAGCTGATAAAACATCACAATAATCCACACCACTCCAGTCCATCAGTTAATGTCTTGTGAAGAGAAAAACTGAGTTTGTAAGAAACAAATTCATCATGATGTTTTTAACTTCAAACCGCTGCTTCCAGGTAACATTCGAGTCCTTTATCCATGCTTTCTTCAGTGAAAAAGTCACCTTGTCTGAATCAGGAGAAATATGTAAAAGCACTGTTTACAAGCGAAAACTGTCCGAAACTAAACAATTATGCTGGTGGATATTGATGCGAGAGGACAACAAGAGATGGACTTTTTGACTGGAGGAAGAAGTGATGGTTTAAAGTTAAAACATCATAAAGATGGATTTGTTTCTTAAACAGTTTTTCCACTACACAAAATGTTAATTGATGGACTTATTGTGATGTTTTTATCAGCTGTTTGACTCTCATTCTGACGGCACCCATTCACTGCAGAGCATCCATTGCTGAGCAAGTGATTTCTCCAAATCTGTTCTGATAAAGAAACACTCATCTACATCTTGGATGGCCTGAGGGTGTGTAAACGTTCACTTTTGGGTTTAAGATTCCTTTATAAAATCTATGTTCTCAAACAAAAGTAGGAAAAGCATTCTCCCAAACAGGCAAGGGTCCATAACGGAGTCTTTAATCTTAGTAATTGGTTTTGTGAGTGTAAAACCGAGACAACGCCACAAAAGTAAACACAGATGTTTTCTCAAGGCTTCTCAGAACCGAAGACCTTCAAAATACAGTTTCCATTTAGATTATACAAAGACGTTCTCTGAAAGCTTCCTAAACGTCCCGACTGTTTGTGTGTGTACAAAAGCCTTCTGAAAAGGTAATCCTGTGGGATCCACCCCCTTCGAGGTACAGGCATCTTTGTTTTTGCTTAATTTAGAAATGGTTACATCCCAGATGTTTATTAATGTCCAAACGAATGAAACAACACTTAAAGAACCAGGGCAACATTACACACCCATTTTCATGAACAGAAAACATGCCTCATAATCAACACATAAACAAATGTGAGTTTCATAAACAACAGAAACAAAACCAACCAAAAACACTTATCCTGAGTCTAAATACAAAATGTATTTTTCATGATTTCAGACCTAACAAAAACCATGTATTTTCTTCACCAGACATCTACACAATGCAAGAAGAAGAAAAGCACAGCTGAATATTATCCATCCTGCTGTTGAATGAAAGGGTTCGGAATGGCCTCCATCCCGTCCTGTGGACAGATCAGCACAACGGACGTCCCTCGACACACAACCAGACCGAGCTGCCTGGTGTCTTCGGTCAGCTTATACTGATCATCAGGATCTGCGTAAAAAGTGATGAGGAATCATGCACAACGATTCTGAATAAAAATGCAAAAAATATGTATTAAAATAAATACAAATATAAAAACTTTAATCATATTAACCGTTTGATTAGAATAAAAAAAGAACTTAAAATTAAAATAAAACATAAGAAAAAAAAAAAAAAAACTAAAAATGCATTTCAAAATGAAATATCTTTTTTTTTTTTTATTAATTTTACAATCAGTCTGGAGATGTTACCTCGCATGTATTCAATGGTGCCATCCAACACAAGATTCAACAGCGGGTCGAAGCCTTTTAAAACTCCACTTGCTGAAAATAGGAAACAATGAATGTTAAATTCAATGTCATTTAATTAAGCATAATATAATGTTATAATATTATTTAAACCCCCAATTTATCTTATAAAGCAACTGTCTCACCTTCACGACCTCCTTGGAACTTTACTCTTATATGTTTGTCGATGTATTTCGACAAATCAAAAATACTCTCCTTCTTTTTCTTCTCTTTATCCTGAAAATCAAGATTATGGATTATTCAATATATTACAGGCCTGTATAATATATCAGGCAATGTAGCTTAGCGCAATAATACACAACACAATATATCACAATATTACAATAACCAGCAGGCCCTAGTGTGGAAAATTGGAGATTTAAGAGCCCACAAAACATTTGCGTGTTTATATGTTTGTAAACGCCATGCGTCCATAGAAGCGTTTATAAAGTGAACGGTGAGGAAACCTTTGCGCTACTCACCGCCATGTTCAAAACTCCTGTACGCCCCGCCCACTCTGCGTTGACGTTTGACGCCTGCCTCTCGACCAATCACAACACGCGCCGGTGAACCCTGACAGAAAAATATATTTAATTGTATTATACTTAAACACGCACAGATAGATCTTAAACGCGATTTTAAAGCTTTATATTTGTTTTAAATATTGTTAAAAACACAAACATGCTGAAATAAGATCATACGCGTGATTAGGTTGAGGCGTTCGGTACATCCGGTGAGAAACGGACAAACGCGGGAGCGAAGCGCGAGAAAACAAACCAGCAAATGATTCATTCACCAGCGTCAAAAACTCGAATAAACAGCGATTTTTATGATTAATATCGCTTTGGGAATTATTATACGAACTCGACATGACGGAATTACTTTTTAACAAGAGGTTACAGGTGCTTGTGAAGAATAGAGATACCGATGAGAGGTAAAAGCGGTTGTATATATGTATGTATTTTAAACATAAATATGACCTAAATGTGTGTTTTGGGCATATTAATTCATTAATTGTTTTATATGTTACAGTGTTTTGTTTTTGGAGGCTAGTAATGGTCTAAATGTGATTATTTATGATGTTATTTTAATTACAGACGTTCAGTCATTCGTATCAGTATTGAACTACAAGCATCATCAAATCCTGTCCATAGAAAGGTGAGAAATTATCATTTATACGGCATTAGTTATGTATTTAACGAATGTTTTTGTGCTGTTTTGACTTTCTTTTTGTTTTTATCAACAGGATTTGGTTGTACGGCTGACGGATGATTCTGATTTTTACTTTTTATACAACCTTGTCATATCAGAGGAAGATTTTCAGAGGTATTGTAATCTGACCATGCCTTTTTTGTATAATATTGATTATAATATTTTACTTAAATGTGCACTTTTCAGCGTAATAATCATTTTCGCTTTCCTTCACAGCTTAAAAGTACAACAAGGGCTTTTAATAGACTTCACATCATTCCCACAGAAATTTATAGACTTGCTTGAGCAGTGCATCTCTGAACAGGACAAAGAAAACCCACGGTGAGAGATTGTCTGGATATTATTGCTGTTAAATCTCCTGTTAATGGGTATTGGTCGTGAGAACCGTTTCTGTCTGTTTGTGTTCAGGTTTCTGTTGCAGCTCACATCAGCTTCGTCAGCGTTCGATCGCAGTCCTTCAGACCTTAACATTGTGGAGACGAACGCTTTTAAACACCTCACGCATCTCTTTCTGAAACTGCTGCCGGGATCTGATACGGATATTAAGAAGTATCTGGCCACATGTCTGTCCACTGTAAAGGTGAAGCTCATCATCACAGACTTGGGACTACAAAGGGAATATATAATATGTTTTAATTCTACTTGTTTTTAATGAATGAATCTTTAATACATCTTTGTTTTTTTACAGGAGGAAAAGCAGCAGTTGGAACAGAAGTTGAGAAAGACTGAGGAAGATCTGACAAGACAGCTAAATTATGCGCAGCAAGTAAGTCACATTCAAGGTTCAAGATGTGTGTGTGCTATTATATATCTATAATAATATAACACACCCCTACCATGCAAAAGCTGTGTGAAACCATTAGTATCTTCACCCAAAAATTGGTTTTAGAGGCTGATGGTCTCTGTCAGAGATTTATAATGATTGTATAATGATTTTAGCATTAAAAGCCTTTATTAAATACTTCTAGAGCAAAAATTTAGGGTCCTAAAATTAGGACTGACTGCCCATTATTTTTAAGATTCTTAAGATATTTCGTGAATACGGTCCCAGATCTCATCATCTTCCAAGTCTGTCTGGAATGACATGAAGAAAAATAACAAACTGAGACAAACTAAATCCAGAAGAACTGTAGCAACGTCTCCAAGATGCTTCAAGAAACCTTCCTGCAGAGCTACAGTACTGTGAAAAGTTGTAGGCACTTGTGTAAAATGCTGTAATTGAGGATGCTTTCAAATATAATGTCATGAATAGATTTTCTTTCTTTACATTTATAATGCCATAAATAGATTTTCAATTAACTTCTATTAATTAAAACAAACCAACATTTGGTGTGACCAACCTTTGCATTTACAAAAGCTTTTGTCCTCTGTACACTTGCGCATAGTTTTTGTCAGGTAGAAGGTTTCTTGAAGCGTCTTGGAGACACAGTTCTTCTGGACTGAGTCTGTCTCAGTTTGCTCTGTTTCTTCACGTCACTCCAGACAGACTGATGAGGATCAGATCACATCTCTGTGTGGAGCACTGGCTGCTGTCAGGCAATGCCGAAGCAAACAAAAATCTCATGGATATTACAATTAATGGCAAAAGGAATGTTTGGAAATTAGGCGATTTTTTTCCGATTTTATAGATTAATTTGAATGTAATGTTTTGCCACGATTTTATTTTTTATAAATCGAGGAATCACGATTTTTGAATAGAAATATTACCAAACGTTAGAATTAGATACTTTGACAATATGCCAATGTTAACAATAAAGAGAAAAGAATGATCCGACCGCATGTCGGCGCACATGATTAACCGCTCACATGTGACGTGCTCTGTGAAGGACCATAAGGTGCCATTCACACAGAATGCGCTTTTGTGTTGACAAAGATGCGACGCGGCAGTGGAATAGGAAAAAATGCAGGAATATGGGGATTGAACTTTTAATTTGAGCACCGCGTTTTTAGAATGCCGTTTCATGCATGAGACGCTGCAAGAGACGTGAGCGCAACAGTCAAACACGTCCATGTTACATAGAAAAAAACAATGGGTTAAAGCAGAGCAATCCAATAAAAACCCCTGTTAAAGAGGGATAGTTCACACAAAAATGAAAATTGAGTGTATCTGCTTACCCCAGAGCATCCAAGATGTAGGTGACTTTGTTTCTTCAGTCGAACACAAACGAAGATTATTAACTCAAACCGTTGCAGTCTGTCAGACATATATGTTAGTGGATGGGAATCACGGCTTTGAGAGTAAAAAAACATACACAAACAAAACCAAATTAAACCTGCGGCTCGTGACAATAAATTGATGTGTAAAGACACGAAACGACCGGTCTGTGCAAGAAAAGAAACTGACAGTATATATCGTTTTTTTAACATGATTCAAGCAAGTCCTGAGCGCGTTCACAACAGCCCAGCGAGTGAGGAGTCTTAGTCTTCGTGTTCACGGCGGATCGCCAGAATATAGTATATTACGCCACCGATCTCTCAAAGTGGACTTTGAACTATATACAATCTCAATTAGGCGTGTCCAATGGTCACTTGAGAGATAGGTCGCAGTAATGCATTTATAAGTCTGCGTGAAAAAATCGAGAATTGGTCAAACGTTCTGAAAAAATCAAGGTTTTATTTTTTTTCCCATATCTCCCAGCCCTATTGGAAATGTAAACTGATATTTTCTAACGACACACTACAGCAAAAGATAGAAATAACTGACATTAAACCATTTACATGATTAACCTTTCTTTTTGGTGGACAATTACTAATTTGCATTTGCACAATATTGTGTGTATATATAGTATACAGTGGGTACGGAAAGTATGCAGACCCCCTTAAATTTTTCACTCTTTATAATATTGCAGCCATTTGCTAAAATCAAAAAGTAAATTTTTTTTTCTCATTAATGCACACACAGCACCCCATATTGACAGAAAAAACACAGAATTGTTGAAATTTTTTGCAGATTTATTAAAAAAGAAAAAACTGAAATATCACATTTACATAAGTATTCAGACCCTTTACTCAGTATTTAGTAGAAGCACCCTTTTGATCTAATAGCCATGAGTCTTTTTGGGAAAGATGCCACAAGTTTTTCACACCTGGATTTGGGGATCCTCTGCCATTCCTCATTGCAGATCCTCTCCAGTTCTGTCAGGTTGGATGGTCAACGTTGGTGGACAGCCATTTTTAGGTCTTCTCCAGAGATGCTCAATTGGGTTTAAGTCAGGGCTCTGGCTGGCCATTCAAGAACAGTCACAGAGCTGTTGTGAAACCACTCCTTTGTTATTTTAGCTGTGTCCTTAGGGTCATTGTCTTGTTGGAAGGAAAACCCTCGGCCCAGTCTGAGGTCCTGAGCACTCAGGAGAAGGTTTTAGTCCAGGATATCCCTGTACTTGGCCGCATTTATCTTTTCCTCGATTGCAACCAGTCGTCCTGTCTTTGCAGCTGAAAAACACCCCCACAGCATTATGTTGCCACCACCATGCTTCACTGTTGGGAATGTATTGGACAGGTGATGAGCAGTGCCTGGTTCTCCACACATACCGCTTAGAATTAAAGGCCAAAAAGTTCTATCTTGGTCTCATCAGACCAGAGGATCTTATTTCTCACCATCTTGGAGTCCTTCCGGTGTTTTTTCATGTGTCTTGCACTGAAGAGAGGTTTCCGTCTGGCCACTCTGCCATAAAGCCCGACTGGTGGGGGGCTGCAGTGATGGTTGACTTTCTACATTTTTCTCCCATCTCCCGACTGCATCTCCGGAGCTCAGCCACAGTGATCTTTGGGTTCTTATTTACCTCTCTCACCAAGGCTCTTCCCCCCCTGATAGCTCAGTTTGGCCGGACAGCCAGCCCTAGGAAGGGTTCTGGTCGTCCAAAACGTCTTCCATTTAAGGAATGGAGGCCCACTGTGCTCTTAGGAACCTTAAGTGTAGCAGAATTTTTTTTGTAACCTTGGCTATATCTGTGCCTTGCCACAATTCTGTCTGTGAGCTCTTCGGGCAGTTCCTTTGACCTTATGATTCTCATTTGCTCTGACATGCACTGGGAGCTGTAAGGTCTTATATAGACAGGTGTGTGGCTTTCCTAATCAAGTCAATCAGTATAATCAAACACAGCTGGACTCAAATGAAGGTGTAGAACCATCTCAAGGATGATCAGAAGAAATGGACAGCACCGGAGTTAAATATATGAGTGTCACAGCAAAGGGTCTGAATACTTAGGACCATGTGATATTTCAGTTTTTTTTTTTAATAAATCTGCAAAAATATCAACAATTCTGTGTTTTCTGTCAATATGGGGTGATGTGTGTACATTAATGAGGAAAAAAATAACAAATGATTTTAGCAAATGACTGCAATATAATAAAGAGTGAAAAATTTAAGGGGGTCTGAATACTTTCCGTACCCACTGTATATATGAAAATAATCACTTCATCCAATTGGTTCATCCTCTAGACACTGTCTGAGAAAAGTCGAGAATTGGACAAGCTCCGATCTGAATGGACATCTCAAACAACCTCTCTGTCCAGCAGACACATGCAAGATTTCACAGCTGAGCGTGAAAAAGCTCTGGAGGTAACCTAACGTGCATTTCAGTGTTGAATTCATTAGAAATTTTCTAGAAATGTTCAAGTATTTAAACAATTAAATAAGTTAATAATAAATTAGTTAATTGGGTTATCTATTATATATATTTTATATTTGCTTATCTATTTTATTTTTAGTTTATATTTATATCTTATATAGTTTTTATTTAAGTTTTTGCTTTCTCTTTTTTTTTTTTAGGTAGTTATTTATATTAATGTATCATTTTATACATTTTTCATCGTTTATCATGTTATTTTAGCTTATCAATTTCTTTTTATTTTTATGTATTATATCTTTGTTGTTTTTATTATTTCTTTTATTGTTTTATTTTTAGTTAGTTGTTTTATTAATTTTAATTAATAAAGAATTAAAACATGTTTGTGAACCAACTAAAAATATCAGGCCCAGAAAGCGAAAGTTTCAAAATCTTATTTCATTTACTGATTTAATCGATACAAGCCGTGCAGCAAGCAGACGAACAGCTGCGCAGGAACTTGAGTAATATCATCACAGAAGCACCCAAGCAGATCCAACCAAGCCTTGAGCTGGAAACGGCCAACAGGGAGATCAGTGACAAGAAATACAAGAGCGACCCACCATTCGAGACCTAATTTTTTAAGCCAAACTGGCCACTGCCTGAAGAGGTTGTGAGATTTATCAAGGAGGATGTGGTCTGGAATCAAAAGGCAGAACATCTGTGTTTTAACTTGTGTCTTTGTCAGGAGTGCAGAGGTCAAAGAGCAGGTTTCTGTCGTTGAGGAGAGGAACAGTACCCTCGACACCGATGACAGAGAAAAGAACGTCTCGTCAACCAGCGCAGATGGGAGTGGCAGTCTTGGCAGGAGATTTCAAAGATAAAGAGCAGGCTCGTGCTGCGGAACACAGAAGTGTGGGGCCACACAGCAGCAGAAGGTAGCGCACTTGCCCACAATATCATTAGCCAAAAAAACTTTATTATCTATAGATATATATATATATACTATCTAATATCTATGATATATATATATATAAGAATTCTTTTTAAATATTTTAATTTTAATTTTCATCTATATATTAATTTTGATTCTAATTAATGTAGTGTTGTGTATATCGGGTGTAATACGATATATCACGATATGAACATGCACATATTGTTATCGTGGCACTTCATAAATTACCGGGAATATTATTCCAAATTATTCCGATTTTTAAAAAGCATTGAAAAAAATACTTTTCTGATTGTGAACATTTGTTTACTTTAACATTTTTGTGTATTGCTGTAATGTATTTAAATGTTCAATACTTTTTGTTACAGGAAAAGAATGTTATTAAACCTGTTATACTGTATTATGTCCACTTTACCGTATACTAGTGATGCGCGGATGGCGATTATATGAATTTATAAAAAATACATTCTGATTATTTGCGGGTGGATAAGATAAATCATTAATGATGCAAATATTAACTACATTTTCTAAAATATGAACGTGTTTTAAATAGGCTACAGAAATTGAATAAACTGTAAATTAACATAGCCTATTAAAGTTATTCAACAAAACATTTAGTCGAGAGCAGTGAGGGATTTTCTCTGTCTTTTGTTGTTTGATTAACATTAATGACAGACGGCACAGCTTTATTAGGCTCCTGTCAAAAGACCTATTTCACAGATCCAATACTGATACTCATGCGTTTTCTTTCGCAACTGTTTACATTAACTTAAGACAAAACCGACAGCGCTTATGAGGATACTCGCGAGGATGACCACTTTGGATGTGACTGTGAGCGCACAGAAAAGCGCCTCTGGAGAGCGCGAGTACCGAATGACTTAAAAAGACGTGAAAATAATAAATTTTTGTGACGATGCAACAATGACCGAGTAGGCAAGTGACAATCCTGTCAACTGTCCCGAAACGTGAACTAAAGTCTTATATCGCAAATCTAGATGTGCTGATGTGAAGAGAAAGTCAAAGAGAGAAGACGCGGTACAGCTGAATCACTCACGCTGTTTTCATCTGATGGTTTGTGTGGATTTATTTACTCATCTAACCTACGCGCTATATTGAATAAATATTTTGCAGCAAATTCCATCATTTTAAAGTCGGCTAATGCGATATATGCGCAATCCTGCATCCAATTTCAGGACCTGATTAAACATAATTCTATTATACAGAGAATAGTGAAATAGATCTCCATGACTTTCCCCAAACCTTCTGGTTTTATTTATTTTTCCAAAACTTTTCCAAGCCTGGAAATTGCTGTTTTAAAATTCCATGACTTTTCCAGGTTTTTCATGACCGTACGAACCCTGAATGTGACGATCGGGTGTGGTTATCTAAATCAGAGAAAAGTATAGGTGCGGGCGGTTGGCGGGTGGATAATTTATTTGAAGCTGTCGATTCGGGTGACGTTTTAGCTCATCCATGCATCACTACGGTATACCGTGATTAAAGCTGTAGCAATTATCACAACATGAAAATTTGATACGCACAGGCCTAGTGGATACAGGTACATCTCAAAAAATTAGAATATCATGAAAAAGGTCAACATTTTTTGTCACTCATTTCAGAAAGTAAAACACATATATTATATAGATTCATTACACAATGAAATATTTGAAGCCTTTATTTCTTGAAATTTTGATAATTATGGCTTACAGATAATGAAAACCAAAATTCAGTGTCTCAGAAAATTAGAATATTGTGAAAAGTTCAATATTGGAAAGTCATGGTGTCAAACCCTAATCAACTAATTACCTCAAAACACCTGCAAAAAAGGTTTCCTGAGCCTTTAAATGGTATCCCAGTCTGGGTCAGTAGGCTACACAATAATGGGGAAGACTGCTGACTTTGGACAGATGTCCAGAAGACAGTCATTGACACAAAAGTTCATTGCTAAAGAAGCTGGTTGTTCAGAGTGCTGTATCCAAGCATTTTCATAGAAAGTTGAGTGGAAGGAAAAATTGTGGTAGGAAAAGGTGCACCAGCAAGAATATGGGGGAGCTTCACAAGGAGTGGACTAAGGCTGGCGTCAGCGCATCAAGATCCACTACACACAGACGAATCCTAGACACGGGCTACAAATGTCGCATTCCTCGTGTCAAGCCACTCCTGAACCAGAGACAACGTCAGAAGCGTCTTACCTGGGCTGTGGAGAAAAAGAACTGGACTATTGCTCAGTGGTCCAAACGTCCTCTGTTCAGATGAAAGTAAATTTTGCATTTCATTTGGAAATCAAGGTCACAGAGTCTGGAGGAAGAGGGGAGAGGCACAGAAACCATGTTGCTTGAAGTCCAGTTTGAAGTTTCCACAGTCTGTGATGATTTAATATACAATGTCATCTGCTGGTGTTGGTCCAATTGTGTTTTTTGAAAACCAACGTCAACGCAGCCATCTACCAGGAAATTTAGAGCACTTCATGCTTCCTTCTGCTGACAAGCTTTTTGGAGATGCTGATTTCATTTTCCAGCAGTATTTGGCATCTGCCCACACTGCCAAAAGCAGCAAAAGCTGGTTCAATGAGCATGGTGTTGCTGTGCTTGCTTGGCCAGCAAACTCGCCTGACCTGACCCCCATAGAGAATCTATGGGGTATTGTCAAGAGGAAAATGAGAAACAAGAGACAAAAATGCAGATGAGCTGAAGGCCACAAAGAAACCTGGGCTTCCATACCACCTCCAAGCAGTGCCACAGGCTGATTGTCTCCATGCCACGCCGCACCGATGCAGTAATTCATGCAAAAGGAGGCCAAACCAAGTATTGAGTACATGTACAGTAAATGAACATACTTTCAGAAGCCTGACATTTCTGTTTAAAATATCATTTTTTATTGATCTTATGTAATATTCTAATTTTCTGAGACACAGAATTTTGGGTTTTCATTGTCTGTAAGCCATAATCATCAAAATTTTAAGAAATAAAGGCTTGAAATATTTCAGTCTGTGTAATGAATCTATATAATATATGGGTCTCACTTTCTGAAATGAGTGACAAAAAACTATGGACTGTTCAGATCTTCACATTGTTAGATGTACCTGTATATTGTCGTGTGTGAGATTTTTCTAGTGTTTTTTTTTCGTCTATATATTTTCTCATTTTAATTCTCAGTAAGCATATTCTAATAGTATTTTTCCAAATATGTAGTATATATTATCTATTTTAAAAATTGGATTAAATAAAATGTATTTGATTTTACATATTTTAAATTAAATATATTTGATACTATTTAATTCTCAGAGTAATGACAAAAATATTATCATTAGTGAGTGTGTGTATATAAGTATAATTCTCTTTTAATATTGGGATGAAATATGACATGGATGTCTACATGGTTCTTTGAACTTACTTCTTTTCGTCTACCCTGTGGATTCATTTGCTTTACCGCATTATGCTCACGAGTAGGAAGTTGAAAGTAAGCAAGCGTCAAATCAGTCACAGGTGGTGTCCAACGTTTGGTACAATGCTCCGCTGCCAGGCCTAGGAGCTCATCAAGGTTTGCGTCGATGTTAAAAGTAAGTTATTTCTATAGTCCAGTTGAACACGTCTCACAGACATAATTTCTCAATGCAGGCGAACGGCATCATCAAGAAGCTCCAGGGGGATCTGAAGGCGCTGATGGGGAAGATCAAGGTGAAGAACACAGTGACGGTGTCTCAAGAAAAGATCCTGCAGGAAACTACAGAGAAACTGCAGCGGGGGCAGCGAGAGCTGCAGGACACCCAACAACAGCTCCGACAGAAAGAGGAAGAGGTACCTACTGCTGCCAACAAATGCCTGTTTGAGGAATTCTTCTTTTTATCAACATTTTCTTTTGCTTTAGGTAATGAAATTAAAAGAACAATTAGACGCGACAGTTCAGAAACTGGACGAGAGCAGGGAAGTGTTAAAAACCAATGAGAATGGTGGGTGCTTTTATTTATTCACTCCATCTTTGTCTATTAATTTATTTTTTATCTCTTTATTAGGTTTATGTTTACTGTATAATTTTTCTTATTACTTTTCTTATTATGTCTCTATTTTATCTTTTATTCAGATCTATGCACCGGACTTTTTACCTATTCGCTTATACTATGTACTACATTCCCTGTACCAATATATAAAAAGCATTTACCTTTACGCTACACTGGATTTCTGCATTTAATTGAACACATTTTCATTATTGTAACATTTGTTATTGCCTGCCTGTGCTGTTAGTTCAGTAATAACTTGGCTAAACAAGCAGCTGAATGAGAACCAGCTCTCTCGGAAGCAGGAGACTGTTGGGTACTTCCATGTTTGAGACATGTCTGTCCGGTGAGGCTCTGAGAACGGTTATCTGTGTTCCTACTAATTTCTCGGCGTAATTTGCATCGTGTGTGTGTGCTGAAAGTCTTAGCCTTGTACAAATCTGCCCAAACGGTTTTTGTCTAAGACTTCCTTTTTTGTTCTGTGTAGTGTGTGCATTATTTTCTATGCAACAAACATGAATACCAGTATTTTTTTAGCGATCAGTTTGATTGTTTGCATGTCAGATTGGACTTGTCTTTTGAAGTGATGAAGCTGTTCTTGTCTTCTCTAGCTGGATAGCAAAGGTTTCCCCTTGTCTTTGGGACAGGGTTTCCCCATCACCTCTACGATAAACTCCAAATATCCTCTTCCTTTTTCCTGTGTGAGCTCAGGACCTCGCTCTGTCCTGTCAGTGCACAATCAGACGTCTGGACCAAAGGCAGGCCTCATCTCCTCCTTTTCTCTCTCATGTCTTCTTTTCTTTCCTGCATTTATTCGTTTTTTTCTATAGTTTGCATGTCTCTATTGTAGTCTCTGCTCACACTGAACACAATTCTGATTTCTTTTTCAAAACTTAATCACTGTGTCCACTTTTTTTTTCTGTATCAATTTATGTATTTAATCAGATCTGTAGTGTTTTATCTTCTGCAGTTGCTATAACAACATTTTTGGCAATTAACATTTGTATTATACAGGGCTTAAAGTTCTCTGGCACCGTGCCGGATCTCCGGCGTGCAGCGTTTGGCTGCGGGGAAAAAAAAGATAGTCCTACATTTAAAAAAAAATTGTTGATATCACTTTCGAGTTCATGAGTTCACCTACCAATGTATGAGAGGAACACAGCTCTCACTCTCAACCAAACTAACATTACTAGCCAATCAGAAGTTTTTGCTCTTATAAACACGAGACGGGTATAATAGTTTCCAATTGCAGAGACACCCAGCTGATGAATGGAAAAGAAGCCTGGGTCTCGAGCGCGACACGTGGAAAAAGCTGCGAGGCGCAATGGTCAAAGATTTCCATCTAGTGTAATCTATATTTACATAGAAAAGCTATTAAAAAAGCAGCAGAGCTTTGTAAACAGCTCAGAGTAATCACGTCATCTCCATAAGAACGATATGATTGCCAGAACAAACTTACCGGGATTTTTGAAAAGGTCCTGTTCACACATGATCTCTTGCCAGGAAAGACTGTATGTGTGAAAGGGGCTAAACTCTTCCTCTGCATATGCGGTGAGTTTGGGTTGCTTAACGTTCATCTGGGAAAACTCACTTGATTTGTAACACAAATCATTTAAACCTATGCCAACAGAATACATCAACATATTTCTAAATACGCAATTTATTGTACATCGCGATTTCAAAATAAATGTTTCAGACTTTGCATGTGGCCAAATATTAAAATGAAATGAATTTAAATGTCGTTGAATCACATGAAACCTCACCAGGCCGTTGGCACCCTCTGCAGGTATTTGTTATAATATAGGCATTACATTGTGTATTTAACAGTGTTGTTTAATAAAACCATGTACTTGGTTTTGATACTTTATTTGAGGCCAATTATTATTGCCTCATCGTTACTTTATTTATAAATATAGTCATATTAAAGCCTATTTTTTATTTGTATTACTAAAAAATATCAGATTACTCCGTTGTCAAAATAATCAGATTACTTGATTAGCAAAATAATCATTAGTTAAGCACTAGATTAGTTAAAACATTTCAAAATACAACTGCATTGGTTTACTTTTTGTGATAAAAAGACAAACATTTTGTCACTGAAAATTTCTTAAAAATATAAAAATCTTGTCGTTCTAGTGAACTAAGTATCTGCATTTTGCCTCACCTAGTGAGCTAAGTGTATTGTCACACCCCTAGTGTCTAAGAGCGTGAAAAAGCTCATAATATTCCAAGTGTACGACATAGCTTTCATTCTTCAGGTCAATCATATATTAATTTAAAAAAAAATCAGTTTGAATAAGGAAAGCAAATGTTAAAGTTGCCACAGTCATTGCATTCTTTGCATGTGCTGCACTTTATTTGTACCATTTTGTTTTATTAGTTTATTTATTAGAATTTGAAAGATAATAACAATATTGATTAATAAGTGAGATCTGATTTTAGTCCTTGAAAACCAAAAAAGAAGTGCAAGTCCTGGAATTTTATTTTGCAGTATCTGTACGAACCCTGTTTAAGTTACCAGTTCTTGGACCATTTTAATGTTTTTGTTGTTGTTAACTGATCTGAACTGTAGTTTTCTAGAGTAAACTGTCTTTGTATATTTCCTATTTTATATTCATTTCCTAGTATTTAATTGACCATTATTTCTTTTGAACAAAACAATTTCAGAAATGTCATGTTTTAGATTGTAGGTCATCTTGTACGATCAAGGACAAAGCTAACCAGCAAAACTTGATATCAAAAGCATCCTAAATGTTACATGTGTTTGTACCATATTGTAGTGAGTAAGCTTTCTTGGTATTTCTGTTTCAAATATCAAATATCCCACCATAATCTGTAGTTTGAGCCTGTCAAGGGCAAGTCAATGGCGATATGTTTACTAGTGAGTTTTTTTTTGTTTGTCAAATAACCCTGTGTATGTGTCCGCCCCCGCAACCCCCAGAAAAAGGTTCAGGCTCAGGATTTTTTTTGCTTTAACCCCTGTATTATAGACAGTAGATTGTGGCAGGAGCAGATGGAAAACTGGTGTTTTGGCTGCTTGTGTCGATTATGGTGTCTCGCTCTGGTGCTGAACCGTTTAATACATGTAGTGCCCCAAAAATCTACTTGAGAAAATATTCTGGACTGAATTTCCTAAAAATGTAATTTTTGGAGATGTACATTATGAAAAATATATATTTGACCATAATTTTCGGAAAATATTTAAAATAACAATTAAAATATTTTTTTTTTACATTTAACCTCTTTTTTTTTTTCTTTTCTTTTTTTTTTTTTCACATACTTTTCTGATTTTTTTTTTTTCATTTTCCAAAAGTAGAAGATTTATCAATAGATTTTGTGAAAACATCACAAATTTTCCAAAAATATTTTTTATAACATTTGTTCACCATACTTTTGTGAAAATATTTTAAAATATATATTTTTCCAAATTTTCTAAGCATAACATTTTTTATAACATTGTTACCATAATTTTGTGAAAATATTAAAATGTTTTGTCAAGTTTTCAAAAATAAAATTTTTATAACATTTTTCATCACAATTTTGTGAAAATATTAAATAATTTCCACAACATTTTCTAAAAATAATAATTTTTTTTATAAAATGTCACCATAATTTCATTAAATCACCATCATTTTTCCAAATTGTCCCAAAATAAGTTTTTTATTTTTTAAAAATTAACCCCCCCCCCCCCCCACACACACACACACATTCTTACAAAAATAGTTTACATTTTCACTTTATTTTGTGAAAATATGAAACTTTTTTCCTAACCCTAACCCTAACATTTGTTCACCATAATTTTGCACAAAAAAATTTTTTTTTTCACATTTTCCAAAGATATTTGTATATTTTTTGAGTTTTTACCATAATTTTGACTTGTTAATTCTCAACCCCAATTTTTTTTTGTACAAAATTGTTTTCGCCATAATGTTGTTAAAATATTAAAACACAAAATATTTAAAAAATTGTCCACAATTTGTTGAAAATAAATACACACGCATACATACTGCTATGAAAACTGAACTCATTTGACTGATGTGCCTAAAAATCAAACTGTAGCTGTCAGTGTGAGCAAAGCCTTTGTGTTTTTCACTGACAATCACAATTATGAACGTGTCTGACAAAAAACACTGTTGAATTCTTTTTAGGTCCAGTTTAACCCTATGAGTGCCAAACCTTCAGCAGCAGACCTGAGTCCCACTGCACTCTCCCAACCCTCCAATAAAGAGAAGTGAGTTCCTCTTTCAATCCGTCTACTTCCTGTTCTCTGAAGTAAAGCCTCTGGTCTGACCGGTATCTTTGCTCATTACAGCGGAGAGCCTGTTGGTCTGGACTCCAAGTACTTTGAGAGACGAGATGACAGCATCCCTCTCCGCGGCCTCCTACCCAGCATGCATCTAAATAGAGGCAAACCACAAAAACTACTTTTCCCCATTTATTCTTAATTTTAGACCTTCTTATTAAATGTTGAATATCTTTTATCTACAGAAGTTCCTAAGCCTTTGAACACAGCTGGAGCAAAACCAACAGCGTCCGCAGCTTCTGCGTATTTCCCAGGATGACGAACAGCAGTTCAGATGCACTTCTATTCATCACTACGTTGAATGTGTGAGCGCCACTACTAAGATGGGAATTCATTGCAAAGTGTCCATGCAGATGATATTCTTGTTTAAAATGTATTCAATAATTTATTAAAACATTTATTTTAAATCCATTTCTCAACGTGCTTACTATGGAAGCCCATTTTCACCACAGAAAAAAAAAGGCAGAATTGTGAGCTGTAAACGTGTAACTGAAGTCAAATAGAAGTTCATACCTTGCTATTATGACTTAGAATTGCAATTTAAAAAAAAAAAAATTTGTGGTGGGAATGGGCTTTTTTTCCCTCGCAATTCTGAGAAATTGTAAGATATAACTTACATTTGTGAGGAAAAAAGTCAAAATTGTGAGATTAGTCAGTTACTTTTTTCATTCTGTGGTGGAAGCAAAACAGAATTGTGAAATATAAACTGTCAAAATTCTGAAATAGACATTTTTTTCATCTTTATTCTGTGGTTTCCATCGTTTACAAAGAGATTCCTTGATTGCTCGAGACTTTGGCATTAGTGTGGGACTAATTTATCAATAATAATGGTGCTAAAGTTTGGTCCTTTAGGTCTGTGGTGCCTATAAAATGTTTTCTCGTTGTCTTAAACTTGATTGTGCCATGCATGAACGGTCTCTGAACATGAACCTTTGCCAAACACTCAGAGAGCTGCCATTGTATATCCTCAAATAGTGCTATTCATATGATTGGCAATTTTAAGGTTAATATAAGGATATGAGTTTGTGATTTGATATGACAAAACGTGAGACTGGTTTGCTGTGTAAAGCTGTATATAATTAATAGTGTGTACATTTATATTTTTCTATTTATGGTTTAACATAGTGAACGTTGTAATCTGTTTATCATGGATTGCAGTTTGGCTACTTGTTCATCAGTAGCTCAATTTTAGGACAACCGTAAATAAAATGCAGTTTGAAAAAATTGTTCACCTTTTTACTGTGTAGCTTAAAGTTTAAAAACAACCAACACGATCACACATATCAAAATATTTAACTTTTATTGAAATGCATGTTTAGATACTTTAATATGTTTAGACATATTTACATTGTTCAGTCAAAAACAATACACCATGTTTAAAATTTATAATGAAGACAGCACAACAAAACCACAGAACGTAAAAAAAAAACAAAAGCCACACTGTATTCTGAGATGAAGGAAATATTTGACAGGAAATCATCTCATAAATATCCAAAGCACAACTAATATTTCAGATTAACTCGCCTGTCTTGTCAATATATCCATACATTAGGTCAAATGTCGAACCTTAAAATGAGCCATTCTTTATGAAAACAAAAAAAATATAGAAAGGCCACTGGCAAATTTCACTTTCTGTTTGTCAAATGTCAGTTGGCATTTGCGAAGTGTTTCGCGTAAACGTACATTTTTCATAAAAGAATGTTTCTACACAAGGCCGAAAGCGAATCCAGACAGAAGACTCGTCAGGCATTTCATTTTCACTACTGATCTAGAGTCGGCTCTACTGTTATTTTACACAAGACTGTTCAGTTGTGCAGATCTCGAGTCTCATGCGTCACTTAAATTCACCAGTTTCTGTCAACAACACAATTTAAGCTGGGAAAAGGCACCATTCTAAGTGATAAAAAGAAGACAGGCTTCAGCTTAAACATGAGCAAAAAAACGAAAAGGAAAAGGAACTTTGAAGCTGTACCACAATCATTCCACTGCGACGTTCGTTTGTCAAAGCCTGAAACCGAACTCTCAGTTAAGGCCATTCACGTCAAAGCATTAGAAATCCGTAAAAATTATCTGTCATGTTCCCAAACAAACTCGTGACCTCATGAATGCAGCACATTTATAGCAAAACCACTTCATCCAGTAAAGTCACTGGGCCTCAAAAACAACTCATTTTATGATTTTCACCAAAAGTTTTACAAACGACTTAAGAAAATCGCTCTGCTTAAATTCTTATGATTATATGAACAACAATTTACATAAATTTGTTCAACTAGAATTCGTATGAATGGCTTTACGAACAATTTGCAGAACTTGGTTTAGCGCAAATTCTTGCATATGGTTTTACGAAGTAGTTTCCGAACGATTCACACAAATGCAATTCATCCAAAATGTTTAAGAATGGTTTTATGAAAGATTTGCAACAATTTGTGTTGAACAAATTTATGCAAATAGTTGTAGGAACCAAATAATTTTTTGCTTCTAAAATTCTTATGAATGGTTTTACGAACGAATTACTCAAATTCGTTCAACTCAAAACCTTGCAAGTAATTTTATGAACAATTCACACAAATGTGTTTAACTGAAATTCTTACGAGCGGCTTTACGAATGACTTGCAAGAATTTGTTCTCCGCAAATTCTTGCAAATAGTTTTAGGGAAAAATTTCTACCATTTTTCAACAAATATTTTTACGAACAAGCTACAAAAGTTTGTTCAATGCGAATTCTTGTGAATAGTTGTGATTCACACAATTTGTTCTGCTTGCGTTTCATGAATGAAGCCTGTTATTTGTACATTGTCGCTAGGCCCTTCTGAAAAGGGGAACACACTGTGTTCGGAAACATTCCTGACCAGGTTAATGTCCCTGAGTGAACTATGCTAATGAAGAACTAGACAGCCAAACAGAGCAATGTAAAAAGAAAGAAAGAAAAAAAGGCAAAAAACAAGTAATAAAAAGAATAAATACAAGCCATTGCAATAGTGCCTTTGGACAGAACCATTGTTAAATATATGTTCTTCTATATACATTTCTTTTAAAAAGTGGTGCTCTATTGGCGATTCAGCAGGGACGCCCAGTCTTAATCATGGAGACTTTCCTTCCTGTCTGTAATTTCCATAAACCTTAATGAACAGGTTCAGGTGTATTTAAATGAAATTCTGCAGGAAGGTAGAGCTCTAAGCGCAAAACTGACCGTGCCTCCGATTTAGCTTTATATTTCAATAAATGACAATAACCTCCATGCGCAGTTTCTTCCCCAATGCGTAATAGGGGGCGTGGCCAAAATGGCCACATCGAAACTCCCAATCACACGTTAGTGTCCTGTAGAAGGGGCTCTTTGGCCTCTCCGGGTGGGTGGGGACTGTGCGGGTGGCCGTGGGGGGATGTGTGCTTCTTCCAGCTGCCCGCACGAGTGCCCATATGGGGGTGTTCAGGAATGAAAAGCGCCACCAGGAGCGCCAGCAGCACAGAACACGCACCAAAGAGGAACGGCGGTCCCGGGATTATTGCACTCTGTTAGAGGAACACATGAGGCGGGAAACACGGTTAACGCAAAGTCAAGAACTTTTCCCAAAACTCTACGGTGAAGGCCTATTTAGACAAATGTTCGTAACAAAACTATGCGCGATGACATTTTAAAATGCATCTCTATAAACTCCTTCACCCTACCGATAAAACACTGCACTGTGATAATTCACTCATTTTTACATATGGAGGCTAGTTTGAGTTTCGAATTGCTTGGATACCGTTGATTCTGGAATTTTACCAACAACTTACACAAATTAGATCTGTTTGAATTTTTGCAAATATTAAAAAAAATTTATTTAAATTGATTCTGCCTTGAATTATTTTACGCGCAATTTACAAATTGTTACCAAACAATTCTTTCAGGTATTCAAACATTTTTCCGAGAATAACAAAAGTTCTGCAATTTAACAATTTACACAAATTGGTTCAGCTCAGATTTTTACGAATGGTTCTACAAACAATTAACAACAAACTCACTCTGCAGGAATTCTTGCAAATAGTTTTATGACTTATTTAAATGGCTTTCTCTTGACTTAAGAATAGTCCTATGAACAACTTCCCCAAATTTTGTTCTGATCAAAATCTTGCAAATAGTTTGAACTATTTAAATTCATTTTGCTTTGACTTCTTAAGAAGTGTTTTACAAGCAATTTACAAATTGGTACCAAACAATTCTATTGAGTTCAATTCTATACAGTTTTATGAACAATTTACACAAATTCTGCTCGACTTGTGGAGGCTAGGTTGAGTTCTTTTGTTTTTATTGCATTTCATTCAGGTATCCAAACTTCTTTCAGAGAATTATGAAAACGATGCAATGGCACGAAAAGAATATTTTATACTTCAGTGTTGTTTAATAGCATTAGACTAGAATTTTAACAAAACATTAGTGTCTATTTTAAAAACGAATTTAACCATTAAAACAAACCTGAATTGACAGTAAACGGCAATCAACGTAGTTCAGTTATATTTAACGAAGTGCGGTGACTTACCTGTTGGTGGTAATCATGGTGATGCTGTATATCCGGTTCTTTCTCTGGAACTTGGTCCAACTCGACATGAAAGATGTAGAAGATGAAGCCATAGAGGGCCGGACCCAAACCGTTACACAGCCCGCGGATTCCCGTAACCATACCCTGACCCACGCCTGCAGAAACAAGAGCTTTAGCAGTCGGCCTTAAAGAATAACCCTGCATCTATAACTTCATAAACTCAAGAAAACCTACCTTGTTGATCCGGATCGGCTGTGCGGGAAATCAGGGCACTAACAGCAGGGAAAGTGATACTAGACATGGCGGCAACGGCTCCAGCTGCCCACATCATCCTGGAGGTTGGGAGCAATGCATTGGACATTTCATTAGTAGACTGTTCATTTTTGGTTGAACTGTTGCTTTACGAGTGATGTAACAATTAATTACAAAGACATCATTTACATCATTTTTTTTCATGAGTTATTTTTTTCTTTATCAGTTTTATAAATTATAACCAAGGCTCTTGGACTTACCATGGCTCCGATCCGAACCCGTACCAGGCAAGCTGCAGAATCTGAAATCCCAATCCCAGCAAAATTGTGTTCTTGTTCCCGATGGAACGCATTAGTAAACTTAATACAACAGTCTGTAGACAGAAAAAAAGTCACATTTAACATCACGACTCGACTCGGCACGGCACGGCTCAGTACGGCACGGTACGGTTTGCGTTTCCACTGCAGTTTAGTACCGCTTTAGAGGGGCGGACTATTCACATGTCGTTAGTTGCGAGCGATACTGCCGTGAATTCTGAAAAAACTGTTTTAATTCCAGCCCGTCAGCCAATCAACCGCTCTCGCGGGACCTAACGCCACCACCCTCCTGCCCTACCCCCCACTCACAAGAGACCACCGCAACCCCCCAACCCCACAGCCACTTTTTGGTTGTTAAAAAAGAGTGCACTCGTTCAAAACAGTTGCGTTCGATCCTTCGCTGGCTGTGCTGATTTAAATCTAGTGGTTCTGTTGTGTTTGTGTCGCAAGTTCAGTGACGCAGGTAGTGACTATTCTTTTTACACGTCACGTTTTGGTAACGGTACGGTTCACTTGGAACCTCAACCGAGGTGGTGCTAAAAAAAGTACCAGGTACTGTACCCAGTGGAAACCCCCCAAAAGTGAACCGTACCGAGCCGTACCATGCAGTGGAAAAGCGCCATAACAGAAAAATACTGACCTGTGCAACAATAGACAGCAATCCTAGAACAGCAATGAAAGCTGCAACACTTTCAGGTGAAAATCCCATTATCTGGATAAGAGGATAAAACAATAAAACTAATGGAATTTTGATCAACCAGACTTGCCCCAGTAAACACAGTTAATTAAACAGCAAGTTAAATATTAACCACAGAGATAAATGAAATCCCTCCCTTGCTGACCTGTTGCAGATAGAGGAAGAAGCTGGAGTATTGCCCAGCCTCAGGCAGATACGACAGGAACACTGTTATACAGATGAGCAGAACCGTCGAGTCCTGACCCACCTTCCTCAAAGACTGTAGAGAAAAAGAGATTGATGCTTAGAAACAAACTGGGTGGGAATGTCATTTTTTTTTAAACACTCTTCTTGATTTAAGAATAGTTCCAATTGTAAATTTCATCAATATTTTAAAAGGTAATGTGGATATTGGATATTTAAATGTGCAATAAAATATTACTCATATTTTTACATCCAACACATTTAAGATTTAAAATTAACATTTTTAAGAATTTAAAATCACGGTAAAGGTAATCTATTAAAATGCCATGTATTTAAACTGACTGGTTTTAGTTTTTAGCGTTTTAAATGTATTTCAAAATTGCTAGAATTTTAATACCAGTCATTTATTAGTTTATTTGTCAATCAAATATAAAAAAATAACGAATAATTACACTGGCTATTTTACTATAGACACATCTCTATTTGTACAAATATTGTTCACGACACGTGCTAATGCAGTTTGAGATGAAAAAAAAATCTATTAATTATTACGCAATAAAATTAATAGAAAAATAATTAAACTTAACTAAACTATAAATATTGTAATTTGTAAGTATATAAAATAATACAAATTAAACAGCTAAAACTACAAAAAAAATGCTAAATAGACATATTTACACAAAAACTTATTCAAAATTACCTTTACCAAGTACTAAGCTTAACCTACATGACAAAATGGCCATCACAGCTCCTTTTACATATAATAAATACCAAACAATCAGAAGGTTAGGCTTCACGAGAACTCATGACCCACCCGTCGCCCAACACCACTGAAAACGAACAGAAAATCAATCCAATCACTCGCACCCACATGAAAAACACAATCACACACCCACACACCACAACCCAACACACCCTCTACACCCGATTTCTTTCTACTATCTATTGACTCTATTAGAGGATATAATCCCATTGTTAAACGGATATATAAAAGGAGACCCATCTTGTTTTTTTGTGGTGGTTGCCTCTTTCCAGTAGCGCGATCTAAAATACATCATAATACATGTAGCATATTTTCACTACCCATCCCCATTCTTAGTCTCAGGCTGAGGGGTGGTTCTGCTGGGTCAAGGTGTTTTCCAGCCGACCCACTGCATAAGTTATGTATAAGTTGGGTACGGTTGGTTTACTTCTTTGAACTGGATATTGCTGTGGGTTCTCAGGTTAACATCATAAATGAGATAAATTGTGGCGCGAGTCATCGGTGAGTTTTTTTTTGATTATGTCTGCGTAGTTGACAATGTTGAAGCTTGTGTATATGGCCTTCTCGCTGTGTATGTGTTGCCGTGGCCGCTTGAATACCGTGATTGGTATCTTGGGTCGTTGCAGGTCCTATCGGCTGTCTCTGGGTTGTGTGCGCGTTTTGGTATCATATTCGCCTCTATGCACTCAGGGCTGATGCGAGTGAGTTTTGATGTCAAGGCCGCAGCAGGAAATGTTGGTGGGGGGGGCTGGGAGGGTACCAGGTGGAGAGTTGGTGAGGCTCGTTTAGTTCTCCCACCGAGATCTGTCAGTTTCGGGAAGAGTGAGTGGCGGTATTATTGCGCTCCCCACAGGGTGTACCCAGCTTTAATCTTTACATGTTCGAGTCATGCTGCGTTTTCCTTTCGTGCAGTTTGTAGTAGGGTTAGGGCCCGGTACCAGTCAGTCTTATACCAGTATTGACAGAAAACATTTTTTGCCAAAGAGTTATTAAAAAGAGAAAAGATCTGAAGGTGTTATCAGAACATGGTCATAATATTCAGACTCTTTGCTAGTGACACTCATATCTGTAATTCAGGTGACTGTCCATTTTCTCTGATCATCCTTGAGTCGGGTCGTACACCTTAATTTGAGTCCAGCATGTGTTTGGATTCTACTGATTGGATTTTGATTGGGAACGGCCCACACACAATGTCTATATAGAGACCTTACAGCGGAGGAGACAGTCATGTAGAGCAAATGAGATATCAGAGTGGAGGCGAATAAGGAACTGCCTCCCTGGGAAGGACTCAGAGCTCAGGTAAGTTGTGGCGAAGGGCACAGGTCTGGCCAAGGTTACAAATAAATTTCTGCTGCACTTAGGGTTCCTAAGAGCACAGTGGCCTCCCTTGGTCCGGTTGATAAGTTTCCTTAAATGGGAAGACGTTTGGGACGGAACAGCACCTTCCTAGAGTGGTGCCGGGCCAAAGAGCTATCGGGGGAGAAGAGCCTTGGTTTGAGAGGTAAAGAAGAACCCAAAGATCGCTTTGGCTGAGCTCCAGAGATGCAGTCGGAGATGGGAGAAAGTTGTAGAAAGTAAACCATCACTGCAGCCCTCCACCAGTAGGGGCTTTATGGCAGAGTGGCCCGACGAAAGCCTCTCCTCAGTGCAAGAAACATGAAAGCCCGCATGGAGTTTGCTAAAAAAACCCTGAAGGACTCCAAGATGGTGAGAAAATAAGATTCTCTGGTCTGATGAGAAAAAGAGAGAACTTTTTGGCCTTAATTCTAAGCAGTATGTGTGGAGAAAAACAGGCATTGCTCATCACCTGTCCAATACAGTCCAACAGTGAAGCATGGTGGTGGCAGAATCATGCTGTGGGGGTGTTTTTCAGCTGCAGTGACAGGACGACTGGTTGCAATCGAGGAAAGATGAATGCGGCCAAGACAGGGATATCCTGGACGAAAACCTTCTCCAGAGTGCTCAGGACCTCAGACTGGGCTGAAGGTTTACCTTCCAACAAGACAATGACCCTAAGCAACAGCTAAAATAAAGAAGGAGTGGCTTCACAACAACTCCGTGACTGTTCTTTAATGGCCCAGCCAGAGCCCTGACTTAAAAACAAATTGAGCATCTCTGGAGAGACCTAAAAATGGCTGTCCACCAACGTTTACCATCCAACCTGACAGAACTGGAGAGGATCTGCAAGGAGGAATGGCAGAGGATCCCCAAATCCAGGTGTGAAAAACTTGTTGCATCTTTCCCAAAAAGACTCATGGCTGTATTAGATCAAAAGGGTGCTTCTACTAAATACTGAGCAAAGGGTCTGAATACTTAGGACCATGTGATATTTCAGTTTTTCTTTTTTAATAAATCTGCAAAAATGTCAACAATTCTGTGTTTTTCTGTCAATATGGGGTGCTGTGTGTACATTAATGAGGAAAAAAATTAACTTAAATGATTTTAGCAAATGGCTGCAATATAACAGAGTGAAAAATTTAAGGGGGTCTGAATACTTTCCGTACCCACTGTATATACGCACACATACACATATATGTTAAACTTATTGGTTTATTGGAAGACAAAAATCATTATAAAAAAACCTAAAAGTTATGGCACATACACATGCTGTATTAATGCCGTTTGAGATGCTTCGCTTTGCATTCGTTTATGTGCTTTGAGCCCACACGCGTAAAAGCCAACCTTAAAATGTGTCTTTAAGTTTGGCATGACGGTACTAACCAATCAAAACCAAGAATAATGTTGTGGGAAACTACAGCAGACTTCAGAGGGACTCTTTAGAACAACCAACGTGTCAAAACAGCCTTATATGACATGCATGCACAAAACTCCATTATGTTGACACATCATGCTGTTGAGGGGAAATGGGCGTAAAAAACGTTTCCCTACAGAAAACCACACAGGATATGAGCAAAGTGTTAAGTGCCATCCTCTGTTTTTAAAAAGCACATTTCCAGCCAACACTCACTACACCAGTTACTATATTTGCAATGCAGTTAATGTCTGTAATGACATATTTCCAAATAAAACTGGTTATTTGGTAGGGAAATGCTTTTATCCATTGGGAATTGATTGGACTGTGAAGAGAGGATTGTGATATTATTGTACCGATCATTTTAAACAAGCTCAAAACGGTCAAATCTACTCACAGCAAAGGGGTCTGCTTGTTCCCATGAGATTGGGGCGCCCCAGGAGGCCGGTCTCATCTTTTCCGGAAGCGATTCGGGCACGGCCACCAGGATAAAGCAGATGTCCAGCATAGCAATGGCAGAAGCCAGAACCACTACCAGACTGTCTCCATAGACCTGACTCAGATACGCGCCGATGGCCGGGCTTGTCACCAGACTCGCCGCAAACGTGGCCGAGACCTTCCAGAGAAGGAACAGAGGGGTTAATACAAAACAAAGGGGCAAAAAGAGAGATGGCGTTGTGTTGGCCGGTTATACGTACCATGCCGTAAGCCATACTGCGCTCATGCTCTTGGGTGATGTCGGCCACATAGGCGAATATAACCGAGAAGGTAACCGCAAACACTCCAGATACAGAGATAATGGCAAAGTACCACCTGAAAAACAACAGGAACACTTTTAAATCTTTGCAAGCATGAGATTTAAGTTGTGCGTGTGTAGTACAAAATAGAAACAAACCGATATATCAGTGAGACTGATACTTGGGCTTTTTGAGCTGATCTGTACTGGCTGTGAACCAATATTACAATCAGTATATTACAATAAAAATAATGTCTTTTTGTTGTTATTGTAGTTTGATTTAAAACAACTTTTAATTGAATTTTAACATTGGACACAGAAAATAATGAAACATGTCAAAAGATCAAGTATGAATTTTGTGTACATCTTATTTGCATCTTTTTCAATTAAAATGAAAAAAAAATTAAGATAATTAAAATAAATGAATAGTAAATTAAATACTAAAATGACTGAAAATAGAACATAATATAATAACAATGAAATAAAAAAATAAGATAATAAACAGATTTTTTATGATTACAAAAAAGCATGTAACTAAACTATTTAAAATTTGTTTACATCTCATCTTTTTAAAATTAAATTTTTAAATAAAAATAAAAAACGTAAAAATCAAATACTAAAACGACTAAACATGATATATCAAATAATGACAAATATATAATGTAACAATGAAATAAAATAAAAACAAAAATACATTTTAATTTAAATGTTAAAATTAGTAAAAAAGTTAAGCTAATTCAAAACATTAATAAATATTATAACAGTTATAAAATAATACGAAATTAACACTGTTAAAAGATACGTTATGATGAATATATTCAGATATCCAAATCAAGTCAACTTAAATATTAAATAAAAAAATAAAATAAAAAATAACTACATTTAAATTTCTTTTTCTAAATTTCATAAAAATTAATATACACATTTGTCGTGTCCAAAAACAAGAAACACGACGTACCATGGGCTGATCTTCAATAAAGGAATTGGAGCACACGTGAAGAACACGGTGAGTAAAAGAAACGACTTCCTTCCCCACACGTCTGACAGAGCACCGATCAGAGGAGCGCTTAAAAACGACAGCAGACCCTGCGAACAAAAACACGCCGCTTCTGAAACATGAACTAGACTGGATTATCAGGATGTAAACTGAAGGATGTTAAAGCTGATACCTTGACCCCCTGAATCAAGCCATTCATGAGAAACGTGTGTTTCGGGAATGTTTCATGAAGAGCCTGCAGACACATGAGACACAAAACAACATCAGTTATGACGCCAATGCAAGTTTGAAGCTTTCCTACATGATCATATTACCCAATATAACAACAGAGACATAAAGTGGGTTCCTAACACCCGTAACATGAAATAAACGTCACCTGATATGAAAATAACATCTTGATTTAACACAAAAATACGCTTATTTTGGTTCGAAACGACCGCAACTTACTCCCAAAGTAGGTGCTGTCAGCAAACCCCAAGCGAAGAACTCCAGAAATATGACGATGACGGCATGATAAACGCTGGGAGAACCAAAGCCTTGAGGCTGGACAGAGAAGAACCAGAGTTGTCAGCCATGGTGAAGAAACAAACCAGTATTATTACACATCCTTTACAGCTTCGGATTGGTTTTGACACTAAGAGAGATTACATGATTAGGACTGTTTGAGGCCTAATCTATCAAACTAGAGTATCAGACGTTTTTTGAGCGCCAACCAGTGCAGATTCTGGCTTATTTTGTGCTGTAGGCAAGATAAAACATATCCAAACAACCTACAATTTTAATAAAACAAGCAAAATCGCAACTCTTGATAACATGTCTGCTTCTGTCATGGGAAAAAGCCAATCGTTTCTAGTGGGTTTATGAAAATTTCAAGCAAATGATCTGCAACTCAATGGGACTGACCACATCTGCACATGTGAGGGGCTCATTTGAGTTTAAAGCATTTTAGACAAATCACTGACCATTACGATATTTATCATCACTGGCCTTCAGGCAGTATTGTTATTGTTCACTGAAACTATTACAAAATTGCTTTCAGTAATTGGAATAGAGATCAAATCAATAAAATATAAATATTAGATGAAAAACAAACGGAAATAACTGAAATAAAATAAGCTGAAGTACAAAAATGACCTAAAAACGTGTTTAAACAATAATATAAATATTAAAAAAAACTATAAAAATGACAAAAATGCAACAAAATAACAAACTTACTTAAACTTACTAAAAAAAATGACAAAATGTATGTTACTCTTGGCATAAGGTAACCGTCGGCAAAAAGATTTAAAATTAAATGTGAAACTAAATTAAACTAAATAGAAAGATAAAAATGGCCAAAGCACACAACTAAAACTACTATTTCTACTATCACTAAAACTTATAAATGTTGCCTTGGGGTAACTGAAATAGATTAAGTTAAGTATTAAGTGTGACTACAACGCTTAAAATTCTAACAAAAATATAATCGAAAATATTTACACAAAAACATAATAAAAGTAGCAAGTGCAAGCTCATAATGTAAAAATTACTACGATTCAAATAAAAATACTACATTCGACTAATATTAAGAACTGATTTTAAATTAAAAAGCCAATTCAAAATGTGTATATACATTCAAAAATATAAAGTATATAAAAAACACTGTTTTCAGGTTTTCTTGACAACTAAATTTATATCCAAACCTTGTAAACATAAGCATGAGTCGTCTGACACACTTTATACTTAAATGACATGAAGTTTCGCATATCTACCCTAACACATCAACACTGAGGCAGTACCATAATAACATCAGATGATAATAGCATTGTACTTTGATAATTATCATGGTACTGATTGACTGCCATATCCATTTACCAAAAAAAGGTCAAACTAGGTGTAGCATTATTAATGAATGTTTATACTGTGTTGTTTGAACGTCATTATAATAGTTAAGTCTGTAACATTTTTAAAGGCATCTAGAGTGTCATCAAACTACCTGTGCATTAATAAAAACACCTATTTAAGTGTTCTGATGTGATTTATTGCTCTTTACAGGAAGTAAATGCTGATGTTTACAGCCTTGAATGTCAGTTACTCCTCCAACGCGTGCTCAGAGCATTTAGTCTTTCAGACATTAGCATAATACGTATGTATAAGCTTATTTAAGACTTAACCCTCCGTATCGGATGTGTTTGTTGCGGTTGAATACAGAAGCCACTCACCGTTCCTCCATCCTTGATGATGATTTTCTTCGCAAGTAACAAACTGCGATTCACTCGCTTCTTCTTTTTCTGGGTCATATTATCATCTTAGTTCTTCACACTAGGTTAAAATCGGCTTCGTTTTAACGCGAACGCATGTGTGTGGATGTGGAGTGGGACACAGAGGAGGGAAGAGGGGGGAATTTTAGCAATTTTGGGCTGTTTTCGGTCCATTCAGTTTCGCATCATGTACACGGCAGCCATCTTCCCGAAGAGAGACTCAAGGCGTGCGTCATGACGTCGGCATCATTCGATTCCGCCTGGCCACGCCCACACACAATGCGCACACGTGGTCAAAACACGAGTAAAAGAATCATTAAAACGCGTTTTCCCGGTATTTAAAAAATTCTATTTTATTATATTCTACATTTTTTTTATACAAGCCATTTTCCGTGTTAACGTTACTTTTTCCTGTACATTTTTTTTTAGCTTAATTTTATAATTTCTCTTTTTTTATTTTCTTAGAAGTTCACGGAAATAACTATGATAATAATATAACTCTAAAATGGTTACTATAATAACACCATAATAATAACACTATAATTATAATACTATTCTAATAATTATACTACTATTACTCCTATTATATGTATCATGTGTCAAAATGTATCATCTTTTATTGGAAAATTTAACATTTTATAATTGCCTTAATCTTTTAAACAACTGAGAAGATAGTGCTCAAACTACATTATATGAAAAGCACCAGTTAATTTCAGCTAGTCAAGAACAAATGTATACTCGCATGCGTTATAGGTACGTTATGGTCTCTGACAGACATCATGTTGAAGCCACTCAGGCCACCATGTTCTCCTTTAGTCAAAACATCCATTAGTGTGGGCTTTCTGTGTACTCCCCGGACCCCAGTGCTTCTCGTAAATACCGCAGTGTATCCTGCACGTTATTTTTTCACAGAAATCAATTTCGTGATATTCATATAATGTGGATTTGAAAGCAGAAGGATTGTAAGGTAATATTTATTTATTACCTGGCAAGTATCCATTGCAGTGATTGATGCCCTTTAGTGTTATGCTAATGTTTTTAGTTCTAATATTCCAACCAACAGCAAAGTCTAAGTTTTTGACAGACGTGTCGTGCGTGAGGGCTGAGGAGTTTGAATTTTGGGCCTTATAAAACGTGCTGGAGGCTTTTTGAAATGTGTATTTATATTTTTTGAGTAGTTCATTATACTTATTTCACAGAATTAGGTTTATTTCGTGGTTTAGTTCATATTTATATATTTAACATTTGATCGACTTCATTTAGTGCACTTGAACTTATAGACCCCTTACAATTGTTTGGTTGTACTTGATGTCTCTTGTGGTGTATGTCCATTAAATCACAAACACCAAAACATTAATGTTAATGAACTTTATTTTGCATTGAACAAAAGCATGTTTCATGGCTCTGCAGTACCATGCATCCCTTCAGGTTGAAGATTCGGGATGTCAGAAATGGTGATCAGAGGTGCCTCACTGTCCTCTAAAACATATTCATATTTACAAGCTATAAACAAACAAAACAACAGACCACAGCACATAAATACCACACACACACATTATGGTTTCTGTCATGTAGAAGCTTTAAGCAATAAATAATAAATATGTAATGAACACCTACATTTTTAGGTGTGGTAATGTAATACCAGCACCATTTAGTGAACACTTTTTCTTCTCTGCACTCTCAGGAAATGTTCTATTTTTTAATCTAATAATAATCTGAATAATCTACTGCCAGTACGAGTCTGACAACTACTGATAATGAAAAACTGAATTTACAAGCGTCCAATACGGCAACTTTTGTCTCTATTTGTGCACTTCTAAAACCATATGGCGAGTCATTCACACACTAACATGCTACATTCAGTAGTATGTGTGCCAACTGCTGGTGTGAACACTCTATATGATTTCACTCGATGATAAGACAAACCTATTCGAGCCAAAAATAAGAAACACTGTTTTCTCCTCCGAGATGTTCGTGTAGGATTGATGACTTCTGTCAAGCATATTTGAGATGGAGGGTTATGACAGTCATGACTTTTGGCATTATGTGACTCACGTTGTTACAGAAAGCCATGACAATCGTATTAAAAAAAAACAACCCTCATACAGGAAACCATGGCATTTCTATTATAGGGATAGCCAAAGACCAGAAAACATGACACCTGAGTTACCGGAACAATCCTCAGAATGGAAACCATGGCAACCATGTTATTGGAAGCAACTGTCAGTCTAGAAACCATGGCAACTGATTCACAGGAACATTTCTTAGCCTGGAAACCATGGCAATTGAGTTACAGGTACATCCCTCAGAAAGAAGGCCATGGCAACGGAGTTACAGGAACATTTGTCTGAGCAGAAACCATGGCAACAGCGTTACAGAATAACTCTCAGACTGGAAACCATTACAACTGTGTTACAGGAACTTCCCTTAGAAAACCATGACAACTTCGTTACAGGAATATTTCTCAGACTGGAAACCATGGCAACCATTTTATGGGAACAACCCTAAGAAAAGAAACCACGACAACTGCATTACAGGAACATTCCTCAGACAAGAAACCATGGAAACAGCGATGCAGAATAAACCTCAGAAAAAAAACCACAGCAACTGAGTTACAGTAATATTCTTCAGACTGGAAACCATGGCAACTGAGTTACAGGAACATTTTTCACCCTGGAAACCATGGCAACAGCGACACAGAACAACCCTCAGAAAGGAAACCATGGCAACTATGTTACAGGAAAATCTGTCAGACCAGAAACCATGGAAACAGCGTTACGGAATAACTCTCAAAACTGGAAACCATGGCAATTTTGTTCCAGGAAAATCCCTGGCAACAGCGTTACAGAACATCTCTCAGAAAGGAAACCATGGCAACTATGTTACAGAAACATCTGTCAGACCAGAAACCGTGGCAACAACATTACAGAATAATTCTCAGACTGGAAACCATGGCTATTGTGTTGTTAAAGGAACATTCCTGAGACTGGAAACCATGGGAACAGCATTACAGAACAACCCTCAGGCTGGAAAATTTAACAACCTTCGGACAGGCCACTATTACAGGCAACAATGTCAAAACTGATAAAAGGAAATGTTTACAATCTACAAAAGAAGCTTTACTATAGTCATTCTGCAGAAGTTTTGTTTATTTGATATATTATAATATCTAATCTCTTGATGGTGCACGCAGGGAAATTATAAGGAGTGAGCAGATGTGGATGACTGATAGAACGTTCAGGTGTTGTGTTACGTTTCAGGACTGGTTTTACAGCTACACCGCAGTCCTGTTCATCATTTTCTTGTCTTGTGTCTGTCTTTTTCTTCACCCAGTCTCTTCCAAAGTCTATTTCACGTGTTTGTTTGACCTGTTCTCACTCTCTCCGTCCCTCATTCGAGTTTGCTGAGGAAGTCGAGCAGAGTGCGGTGGAACTCGCGGGGTTTGTCCATGTAACAGGCATGCCGCGCTCCTGCCAGCTTCACCACGGTGTGATGAGGCAGCTGAATCAGGTTCTTGTGAGATTGGGCGCCCAGGTTGGTGTCTAACTCGCCATATATGATTAGTGTAGGAGTCTGTCATACAGATGAGAAGTGAGAATTAAAACTGAACATTAAAATCAAGGAATTCTTAAGTGTGAGATGATTTGAAAGAAATACGGCACCTGGATGTCGCGGTACTGCTGTGGGGTGATGCCACGGGTGCCCACGGGGGCGATGGGCACAAAGCCATGCAGCTGGGCGCTGTGTTTCTGGAGGAATGGCAAGGCGTAATGGCCGCTCATAGACGGGCTCAGTAACACCGGTGCTCGCACGCCCAGAGATTCCAGAAAACGCTTTAGCAGGTCCACGCGGCTCTGATCCGACTTTACAGACTCCGAGTCCGGAGAATTCCCAAAACCTGACAAGAAACAAGACGGTTTAGTGATCTGCTTAAGAAGTTTTTAATAAATCAGCATATCAAGAACATTAATAAAGTGAAATATAAGTTTACAGAGCTCATACCGGGCAGGTCGAGAGCGAGGGCCTGGTACCCATTGGACGCCAGCAGGCTGAGGGTGCCCAACTCCTCCCACGTCTTAGAGGTGAAGGCCTGACCATGAAGAAGCACCATCTGCAGCCTGATGGAGAGGAGATACAGATGCTGAATCTTTACAGTTACATAAGAATAGCTCATAATATTTATATGCAGTATTTAGTAGTTCGAAAATTACCATGGTTACCATAGTTTTCATTAAAATACCACTGTCTATCTGTTCATCTACCGATCAAAACTTTCAAGCAACCAGCCAAAACGCCCTAGCTACCATTCAGAACATTTTAGTCACTGCCCAGCAACCACACCAAACTCTAGCACCTGCCTAGCAACCAGCCAGAAGGCTTTAAAGTCGGCATGAAACGGAAGTTCTTCTCTATTGTGACGTATATCCGAGTGAAATGGCATCTGAAATGAGAGGGCGGGACTTGATTTCGTCCTTCGGGAATTGATTGGATTGTTGGAAGTTTTGAGGAGTTGCTAACAAAATGGAGGCAGATCTGAATGCCAGTTTGCAGTTAGTGGTGGGGGATTTCTCTGAGTCTCCACTGGATTCACAGCCGACACCCAAGCATGAATAAATGTTTTATTTATTAAGCATGACGATGACGATCAACGGCACAAAACATGCCTAAAGAGAGAGAGACTGCCTGAATGACTGAGCGTGTCCTCCATCCGGTTAAGTCATATTCATGAAAAAAATTAGTTTGCGATGTCCTAAGAGTAATGTTGTTGTAAAATCAATGTTTAGGGGTAACGTACTCCCTCATGATTGGTGTCAGTGCTATAAAGTGAAGCATCCGCTTCAGCTTTTCCCCGTCGTTTATCCCAGCGTTTACCCTCACGTCACTAGCTCCGCCCTTGCGCCATAGCTCGTGACCGGAAGAGAAGATGAGTCGTTTTGAGGGGGAGGTGAGGTTAACGTTTTTGATTAAAGATTACGAGGGCACATGAATTAAAAAATAATAATAATGAAGTGCACGGATAAATTATTTACAATAAACACTACAGTATTCCTGTAAAAAAATAAGAATTTTCAATGTTGATTTCATGGTGACTTTAATACTAATAATTTTTGCAGGTGAAATCAAGTCAGTGGGAATCCACATAGTCAGGAATTTCATGTGAGGGCGAAAGGTTTACTTCTGCAAAATTATTACAGTAAATTGATTTTGCGAGAGAACACAATACTTCTGTGAGGGAACGCAATATTTTGCAAGAGAACACAAATGCCAATGAGTGCAATCTTTATCGAGGGAAATGCAATATTTTGTGAGAAAACGCAAACGTTTTTTGGTGAACAATATTTTTCAAGAGAACGCAAAAGTTTTGCAAGCTAAAGCAAGGTTTCTCAGGAAAACATTTGGCGAGAGCATGAAAAAGTTGTGCGAGTGAAAGCAAAGTTTGGAAAACACAATACTTTTGTGAGAGAATGCATAAGTGCAAAGTTTTCTCAGGGAAACACAATATTTGTTGAGAGAACAAAAAAGTTGTGCAAGCGAAAACAAAGTTTCACAAAAAAAAGTTTTTTTGTGAGAGAATGCAAAGTTTTTCTGTTAAAGGGGTCATATGATGCGAATTCAAGTTTTCCTTTCTCTTTGGAGTGTTACAAGCTGATTGTGCATAGATAAGATCCCTGAAGTTGCAAAGACTAAAGTCTCAAAACCAAAGAGATATTCTTTATAAAAGTTAAGAGTCTACGCCTACCTAAAACGGCTCGTTCTACACGCCCCCACATATCTACCTCACTATTTGGAAATACTTGCGAAATGCCGCCCAAATGTGCACGCAAAGAAATAAGGCGTGGTTTCAGTAACCGCAGTTAGTGTTGAAGCAGCATGTCAGGGAGACGCTGTGTGTTTCTAGGTGAAAGCAAAAGCACTTTATTTGGCCTTCCGAAAGGAGATGCATTTAGGAATGTTTAAGATTACTTACAACAGAACAGCAATGCATTTTATGGACGACCGTTTCATGAACCTAGGAGAGGAGGTCATTCTGACTTTGCTATGACAATCTGGCGCTTCTGAATCAGCTACTGTTTTGTTATTAGTTTAAGTTTTGCTATTGACTGTTCAAAATGCCGGAGTTTTGCAGCATCGTGTGTGGGTGGTTGGGGTGGGTGTGTGTGAGAGAGAGACAGGGTCACACATCACAGTGGAGTCAGCTGTCTAACCGTGGCTTGTGTACTGCAAACACATAACCCCGCTTCATCACTGTTCTGTCACGCAAAAAAAAAAAAATATACTCTGTGTCCCCTTTCGGGCTCTGTCTTTACATTTATTTTGAAAGATGAAGCTTGCGATTATGGTAAGGGGCGTTACATTTCCGATGAGTGCTTGCGGTGTTCGGCCAATCACAATGCACTGGGTCAGCTGGCCAATCAGAGCAGACTGCGCTTGTCGGAAGGAGGGACTTTGTAGAAAACGAAGCGTTTGAGAGAGGCGGGGCATAGAGGATTTACAATAATGTACAGTATTTTAAAAATGATGTGTTTTTTTAACATTAAAGCATGTCAACATATTCTGTTACACCAAATACACAAAATAATGATCTTTAAAAAAGCATCATATGACCCCTTTAACACAATATTTTACAAGAAAAGGCAAAGGTTTTGCAAGTAAATGCAAAGTTTTCAGGTGAATGCAATCATTTGCAAAAGAACGCAAACGTTCTGCAAGTGAATACAAGGTGAAACTGTTCTAAATCAAAAAAATGTGTGCAAAGAAAACTCTAGTAAACGATTATATGATCATTTTAGTATCATTTTAAAACATTAGGCTATAATCTTGTATTCTCCCTTACAAAAATTAACCATGGTTTCACTACAAATAAAACCAAAAAACTTGGTTAATAGACAAATTAACCATAGTTTAACCACGGAACAATGCTTTGCCCCAAAGAGGTACGTTAGATTTTAATGATTATGAACTGAAGAACGAATCAGATTTACTATTCTATACAGAGCTTTCCAATTATGCCGTAAATTCGGAACGTAAACCTGATGTCTAGCTCAATACAGCCATTATATAACTCTAGAATAGAACTTAAATGATAAAGTAACCTGACCTGGGCACAATCTGTCGCCCAGCGCTGTCCACAGGCAGAGCCTCTCGGAAGAAGAGCGGCGGGTCTCCGGGCAGCTGGCCGGTCCTGACCGTGATGTTGATGCTGTTTGGCGGCGGCGGAGGAGGAGAGGCGGCCAGACCCCTCCGCTGCTGCACCTCCAGAGACGGTTCCATGCTCCCCTGCCGCATGGAGGGCAGCAGCAGATACAGCAGCACGGTGGCCAGCAACACCAGCCCCAAAACCACCAGACGGTTGCGGAAGAAATTCATCATCTGCATATAAACCCATTTAATTACAGCAGATGAAACAATCACACTCTGGTTAACCAGTTTGACACGAGGAGCAACCATTAATCTCATTAATCGCAGCAGATTAAACCCCCAGACTCCATTTTAACTGGGTGGCACGAAAAATAAACACGAAAATATCTGAAATGCATGATCGAATTTATAAAAGACTTTAAAACAAGAGTATGCGTAATTACAACTTTTGTAGTTAATGCATAAAAGTCTACATCTAAGTAACGTCGCTGAAATAAAGTGCGCAGACGTACCGCAGCTGCAACCAACATGGCGATAAATGCAAGAACACGACAGCCATGTCGTACATTTAGTACTTACCTAAAAAATATACGAAACCCTGTAAATATCCAATAATCGATGACTGTCGGAAAGTTTGAGATTGATCATAATTCGCATGCAGTGACAGTAGCAGCGTTAATGAGTCACCCACAATAATAGTTCCGTGTGGAAACGGGTAAACGCGTGCGATGGTTCCGACTCACTCCTGTGGCTGTGAATTAACCTTTCCTTGGAAATCTTTCAGAGTTGTTGCGAAATAATATCTCATAATAATAGGGCATGTTACTACACAATTGGAAATCTACTGAGCCTCTAATGAGACATGGGGGTGAGAGAAAAAAAGGTGAAGGGAGGAACAATTATATTGAAATACAATTGCGTTCGCTAGCAAAACTTTTTTGTGATGGAAATAATATGAGGCAGGAGAAAAAACGATATGTGGATGGTTCTTTCAGTCATCCACATCAACTCACTCCGTATAATTTTTCTGCGTGCACCATGGATTCACTACAAATCAAGTTAAACCATGGTAACCACGGTTTTGCTACACTAACCATAGTTTAACCATGGTATTTGTAGTAAAAATGGCAATCCATTTGCCAAAAAAAAAATGGTTACTGTATTTTTTACTATAATAAAATCATGGTTAATTTTCCTAAGGGATAAATTAGATTTTTTTTTTTTTTTTACGTATGCAGAATTACTTTAGTAAATAGTTTTGATTTCAATTCTAGTCAAATACAGAGAGAACTATGTGCATTGTTCAGCAGAGCCCCATGTAATATTGTGCAAGATGACGTATTGGCTTAGACATGTGGATGCAGTGCGATTCCCAACAGTCTGAGCCACAGATCCCAGTATTATTCCCACACAGCAGCAAACACACGGAAGATCCCAGAGCAAAGAAGAGGGAGAGAATAAAAGGAGACTGGATGTCTGGTTTGAGTTATAATAACACAAGACGTTCTCTGTGCTGCCAGCCCGTAATGTTCCCTTTGGCACGGTCCGACTACCCCCTCAGGAGCGGAGCAGGACCTAGAAAACAAGAAACCAAGGGCTGGGAAAACTAGAGGAAAAGTGACCCAGCTAGTGAGGATGAGGGGAAAATGACATTTAGAAACAGATTCCTAAATATGTCTCATAACGATTCAATGTTTCAACAAAAAAAATGTCCAGTTTAAATGAAACAAACCCCAGATTTTCAAAATGGTTTCGGACTCTACTGGAGTTACTTTGTAAAAATCCAAAACTTTGCTTTTAAATATGAGATTTATTGTAAAAATATAAAACGAACACTTTCAGTCACCAAACACCTGATACAATTCAACCTGGAAGCGACTGATCTTGTATAACTCACTTTATACGAGTCAATCTGGACAGAAATGGCAGAATTTGGTATCAAAATTCTATTATATAAAAATAAAAATGAAGCTTTTAGGTTTAATTTTGCACTTGTGAGGTTCTTTAACACATAGTCAATTAAAGAGACTGTTCACCCAAATATGCTATTTCTATCATTGCCTACTTTGCAGTCCAGACAAGAAAGCAGTTCGTAAATGACAGAATGTTCATTTTTGGGTGAACTATGCCTTTAAAGGCACTACAACGACAAAAAAAATAACTACAGGAAAAACAAAACCGCAGATCTATGATGGTGTAGTTGTCACACAAACTCTGAAAATACACAAAGCCTTTCCAGTTTATCCCACACGAATAAAGAGCAGAAATGCAAAGTTCAGCAATAAAAGAGGGAAATCCTGCCTCAAAACAGATTTGTGAAACCCAGGCAGAAAAATAAGGCGGCATCTTTGCTTGTGTGAACCGCAGTTTGCTGATTTGACATGTACATTCATGTTTTTGGCTAAAGTCGTCACAAGATTTTCAAAAATTCCTCACTATCCAGCAGTGGTCTAAGAAAACCTGTCAAGAACATGTCTGAAGTCATATCATATACCCCCAAATTAAAAGAAAATAATGACAAAACTTATATTTTGCATAGTGAAACCTAATTATAGGACCATTAAGATCCGTTGTGACATTTTCATCATAATCAAGCACATTTACAAACCGATTTCTTATCTTATTCTTATTACTGTAAAATTACTATAATGAGAATCCCATTGAGAATCATGAGAATAAAAAAAAAAACACACGTTTGAATGCATTATATCCTAATAATCTAAATGATCCAAAAACAGGCTTTTAATTTTGGAGAGAAATCTGACATTTCATTAATTAAAATTTTATTTTAATATATTATTAACAATTTTTTGTATAATAATTTTAACGATAATTTGAATTGTCATTTTATATCTCATGGTAGAATTTTGTATTGCCTTAATTTTAAATTTATCATCATTTTCTTTTTTACTGTAAAGAAACAAATGCTATACTATAATGAGAATCACACTGAAAATAATAATAATGTCAACAACAACGTGTTATGAGAATTTCTGGATGAAAATGCACAAATGTCATGAAATCGAAAGAAAACCACTAGAAAAAATTATGAAAATGATCCTAAAACGGGCTTCATTTTCCTCATGCAAAATGTAATTTCTCTAATTTCTTAATTAATTTTGGAGTGAAATGTGATTGAAACCTGTTTTCTATCTAAGTGAGGTTTTAATGAGGCAGCAGCGTTGGAAGTAACAAAACATGTCTCTTTTAAGGAGCTGGTCCTGTGACACACAGCAGAAATAAGGTCACAACTGGTTTTACGCAGGTATGAAGGCAAAGAAACACCCACATAAATTTGTCTTTTAAAAAAAAAATGCACACAGACAAGATCAAATTTCTTTCACGCATACACAAACATCAAACCTAGCCGAAAATCACAATTCCGCCTGTCGCAGTTCAGCCTCCCATGCAGCAGGGGGCGATGCACTCGAACAAAAATCCACTGTGCTGTAACTCCACAGAGTTAGCGTGCACATTCAAATTCTCCATTTCTGTTCAAATTCTATCGAACAAAAGGCCTTCCTCCTGCTGACGTCACGCACTTCTTGACGAGAAGGTCCAGCGTATCGTCCTCAAACCACTTCTACTGAGCTCCTCAGTGCAGGAACCCCATCAAGAGCAGCGGCAACAGCAGAACTTGCAGAAACGTGGTCCAGACGAGCGCAGCTCTATTCCCAGCATCCCTCTGGCTGCAGTTGTCGCCGACGTACCCGTTATAGCACTGACACTGGAACTCGTCCCGTACACGGCTCAGCTCTTCTTCTCCCATCTGGCCCGAGACCTTCAGCGTGTTTCCCTGCCGCTCTATGCTGTGGGTGTTCGGGCTGAGATGCAGGTACGTATCCGTGTCGGGACGTTTGCGAAGGCAGCGGCCCCGAAATCCGCAGAGGTTTCGGCTGCACTGCTCGGCGGCCGACGTCACGTTGAGCAGGTAACGACCCAACGGCCCTCGCAGGTATTCATTAAGACTAGAACAAGCCGTCTGGAAGAAACGAGAGGAAAGAATTAATCGAATACCAAATTTTACATACACTAGGTTGTAAATTAGACCAATATCTTTCGCAATCACAAACTGCTAAGAAGATTCATTGGCCAATATTTGACCATTTCATGATTAACTACTTCGGCTAATTTCTGCATTGGCATAATAAAAGAAATACTTTCTCCCTGTGTCTTTAAAATCAATAGAATAATGTTTGATTTTTTACAATTTTTGATTTAAAATACATGTATTTATACAAATACAATATACTTATATATATTCATATTTAATATAATTATTTGAACTTTAATTTTCGCAAAAGATTCATTTAAATTGTAATAATATTTTTATATGATTATACATATATGTATAAATATAAACAATTTCTGTAAAAATATATATATTATGTTTGTACGTTTTTTAATTTTGACTTACTATATACTGTATATATTATATAGATATACAGTGGGGAAAAAAAGAATTTAGTCGGCCACCAATTGTGCAAGTTCTCCCACTTTAAAAAGATGAGAGAGGCCTGTAATTTTTCATCATAGGTATACCTCAACTATGAAACAAAATGAGAAAACAAAAATCCAGAAAATCACATTGTAGGATTTTTAAAAGAATTTATTTGCAAATTATGGTGAAAAATAAGTATTTGGTCAATAACAAATTTTCATCTCAATACTTTGTTATATACCTTTGTTGGCAATGACAGAGGTCAACCGTTTTCTGTAAGTCTTCACAAGGTTTTCAAACACTGTTGCTGGTATTTTGGCCCATTCCCCCATGCAGATCTCCTCTAGAGCAGTAATGTTTTTGGGCTGTCGCTGGGCAACATGGATTTTCAGCTCCCTCCAAAGATTTGCTATGGGGTTGAGATCTGGAGACTGGCTAGGCCACTCCACGACCTTGAAATGCTTCTTACGAAGCCACTCCTTCTTTTGCCCGGGCGGTGTGTTTGGGATCATTGTCATGCTGAAAGACCCGCCACGTTTCATCTTCAATGCCCTTGCGGATGGAAGGAGGTTTTCACTCAAAATCTCACTATACATGGCCCCATTCATTCTTTCGTTTACACGGATCAGTCGTCCTGGTCCCTTTGCAGAAAAACAGCCCCAAAGCATGATGTTTCCACCCCCATGCTTCACAGTAGGTATGGTGTTCTTTGGATGCAACTCAGCATTCTTTCTCCTCCAAACACGACAAGTTGAGTTTTTTACCAAAAAGTTCTATTTTGGTTTTTATCTGACCATATGACATTCTCCCAATCCTCTTCTGGTTCATCCAAATGCTCTCTAGCAAACTTCTGATGTGCCTGGACATGTACTGGCTTAAGCAGTGGGACACGTCTGGCACTGCAGGATTTCCCTGGCGGCGCAGTGTGTTACTGAGGTAGCCTTTGTTACTTTGGTCCCAGATCTCTGCAGGTCATTCACTAGGTCCCCCCGTGTGGTTCTGGGATCATTTTGACCCCACGTGGTGAGATCTTGCGTGGAGCCCCAGATCGAGGGAGATTATCAGTGGTTTTGTATGTTTTCCATTTTCTAATAATTGCTCCCACAGGTGATTTCTTCACACCAAGCTGCTTACCTATTGCAGATTCAGTCTTCCAGCCTGGTGCAGGTCTACAATTTTGTTTCTGGTGTCCTTTGACAGCTCTTTGGTCTTGGGCATGGTGGAGTTTGGAGTGTGACTGTTTGAGGTTGTGGGCAGGTGTCTTTTATACTGATAACGAGTTCAAACTGATGCCATTAATACAGGTAACGGGTGGAGGACAGATGAGCCTCTTAAAGAAGTTGTTACAGGTTTGTGAGAGCCAGAAATCTTGCTTGTTTTGTAGGTGACCAAATACTTATTTTACCGAGGATTTTACCAATTAATTCTTTAAAAAAAAACCTACAATGTGATTTTCTGGATTTTTTTTGTCTCATTTTGTCTCTCATAGTTTGAGGTATACCTATGATGAAAATTACAGGCCTCTCTCACCTTTTTAAGTTGGAGAACTTGCACAACTGGTGGCTGACTAAATACTTTTTATTGCCCACGTATATATATATATCCTGGTATATATATAATACAGTGGGTACGGAAGTATTCAGACCCCCTTAAATGTTTCAGTCTTTGTTATATTGCAGCCATTTGCTGAAATCATTTAAGTTAAATTTTTTTTCCTCATTAATGTACACAGCACCCCATATTGACAGAAAAAACAGAATTGTTGACATTTTTTGCAGATTTATTAAAAAAGAAAAACTGAACTTATCACATGGTCCTAAGTATTCAGACCCTTGCTGTGACACTCATATATTTAACTAAGGTGCTGACCATTTCTTCTGATATCCTTGAGATGGTTCTATACCTTCATTTGAGTCCAGCTGTGTTTTGATTATACTGATTGGACTTGATAGGAAAGCCACACACCTGTCTATATAACATTACAGCTCACAGTGCATTTCAGAGCAAATGAGAATCATGAGGTCAAAGGAACTGCCTGATGAGCTCAGAGACATAATTGTGGCAAGGCACAGATCTGGCCCAGGTTACAAAAAAATTTCTGCTGCACTTAAGGTTCCTAAGAGCACAGTGGCCTCCATAATCTTAAATGGAAGACGTTTGGGACGACCAAAACCCTTCCTAGAGTCTGGCCGTCCGGCCAAATTGAGCTATCGGTGGAGAAGAGCCTTGGTGAGAGAGGTACAGAAGAACCCAAAGATCACTGTGGCTGAGCTCCAGATATGCAGTCGGGAGATGGGAGAAAGTTAAAGTCAACCATCACTGCAGCCCTCCACCATTCGGGGCTTTATGGCAGAGTTGTCCCACGAAGCCTCTCCTCAGGGCAATTTTTTGCTAAAAACACCTGAAGGACTCCAATATGGTGAGAAATAAGATTCTCTGGTCTGATGAGACAAGATAGAACTTTTTGGCCTTAATTCGAAGCGGTATGTGTGGAGAAAACCAGGCACTGCGCATCACCTGTCCAATACAGCCCCAACAGTGAAGCATGGTGGTGGCAGCATCATGCTGTGGGGGTGTTTTTCAGCTGCAGGACAGGACGACTGGTTGCAATCGAGGAAAGATGAATGCGGCCAAGTACAGTTATATCCTGGACGAAAACCTTCTCCATAGTGCTCAGGACCTCAGACTGGGCCGAAGGTTTACCTTCCAACCAGACAATGACCCTAAGCACACAGCTAAAATAACGAGGAGTGGCTTCACAACAACTCTGTGACTGTTCTTGAATGGCCCAGCCAAAGCCCTGACTTAAACCCAATTGAGCATCTCTGAGAGACCTAAAAATGGCTGTCCACCAAAGTTTACCATCCTACCTGACAGAACTGGAGAGGATCTGCAAGGGGGAATGGCAGAGGATCCCCAAATCCAAATGTGAAAAACTTGTTGCATCTTTCCCCAAAAAGACTCGTGGCTGTATTAGATCAAAAGGGTGTTTCTACTAAATACTGAGCAAAGGGTCTGCATACTTAGGACCATGTGATATTTCAGTTTTTTCTTTTTTAATAAATCTGCAAAAATGTAAACAATTCTGTGTTTTTCTGTCATTATGGGGTGATGTGTGTACATTAATGTGGAAAAAAATTAACTTAAATGATTTTTAGCAAATGGCTGCAATATAACAAATAGTGAAAAATGTACCGGGGTCTGAATACTTTTCGTACCCACTGTATATAACACACAGCCAAGACTCACACAAAACATATATGTAATTCATTTTAATATAATTAACAATTTAACACTAAACTAATACTTTTTATAAAATTATATAAATAAATGTTGTGTGTGTGTGTATATATATAATATAGATATATATATATATATATTATTAATATATATTATATAACAACTGGATAATCTCAATCATTGTAAAATATTAATTCAGCTGTTTTGTTTACTCTCATTTACATTATGGATAAACAATAAGCGCAATAAATGCCTGACAAAATGATGAAATAAATTTTGTAATAAATACTGTTAAATAAACTAAAAATAAAGCATAAAAAAAACATCAATTCATTTACTAATTGAATAATTTTTTTAATAATTTTTGTTTTTAAGGATTCAATTTAAGTGACCTCATTATGGTTTTAAAAGACACCTCCACCTCATGTCGAGGTCAGTGTTTATTTTCTGCTAATAACAGACTCATTGTACATGATCCCTTATACGTTATATATCACTCTGCATTCAACGGAAGCCCTGAACTGCAATGTAAAAAAAAAAATCAATCAATGTGAGCGTGGGGGGGGGGGATAGTGTCTTAGTTCCTTCCTGAGCCTAAGTTCAAAGAGTTTTTCTCTCTTCAACCCTATTTTTTTGTCTCTTTTCAAAACTTTTTTTCTCTCTTCAAAACTTGTTCTTCTCTCCAAGAGCAACACAAGAGAAAGAGAAAAAAAAGATGGCTCGCTAACATTAGCATGCAGTACCAACATCGGCCACCAGTATGCATGAAATTAATGCTTAAATCACTTTAAACCTTGAATAATAAATACAAGACTTTGCACGCTGCGTTCATATTTTGGCCACAGCTTTTTATATCAGTTTTTGTCCATTAAGCCACGTTAAGTATTTTCTATATAACGGTTTTCTGTGGGGGAGAAAACGCCTAGCATTTAATTTAGCACATTGACTCTGCTTGTCTGACTGAACTTCCCCGTTCCGTTTTACCGACTGGAATTTAGAACATTACTTACAGCCAGATTATCATTACCCAGGACTCCATACACACTGTAATAATTTGCCCATGTTTCCCCTGTTTTTCTCCATATTTCCATCTCGTGGCGCTGGGAAAACAGGACAGCAAGCAACTGTAGCGCATGTTTATAATATACAGCTAAAAACAACTCTAGCTATTATACGTCAACCAATGTATATAACCTGATTTCGTCTTGATTATAACATGCAAATCCTTCGCGTAAATGTATTATTCAAGGTTTAAAGTGGTTTAAGCGTTAATTTCATGCATACTGATAGTGACCTGGTGGCCGACGTTGGTACCGCATGCTAATGTTAGCTAGCCATCTTTTTTTCCTCTCACTTGTGTTGCTTTTTAGAGAGAACAAAGGTTTTGAAGAGAGAACAAAAAAATTGAAGAGGGAAAAAGTCTTCGGACTTGGGCTCAGGAAGGCTCTAAAGGCCCGTTCACACAAAGCACGATAACTATAAAGATAACGATAAAGATATAGTTCTAAAAATCGTTCTCAATATTAAAGAATAGCATAGTTCATACCACAACTATAACGAAAACGATACAGAGGAACGATATCGATTTTTTTCCAGCTGATGAACGATAAAACACTGACAGCCAATCAGAATCCATCCTGCTGTAACGAGCTCAAGAATTTAAAGCGGCAGATGAACGTGCGCTTAGAATAAACAGACGATACCGTTCGCTGGTGTGGACGCTAATATCGTTATCTTTATAGTTATTGTGCTTGGAGTGAACGGGGCTTAAGACTAGGGCTGCACGATAAATCGCATGCGATATTTAATGTGCATCTTGTCAGAAAGCCGGTTCTGTAATCAGTAGTAAATCTCCATCACCTGCGGGCTTTCACATTGAGCAGCATTAACTACTTTTTGCGCAGCTCGTCAGTGAACAACGGCTCTGTGTAGTTAATGCTGCTCAATGTGAAGGCCCGCAGGTGATGGTGATTTACTACTGATTACAGAACCGGCTTTCTGACAAGATGCGCGTTAAATATCGCATGTGATTTATCGTGCAGCCCTACTTAAGATGCTTTTTTTTTTTTTTCCACGTTTGGGGGCGGTCAGTGCTCCTAGGGTTTACATCTGCTATTAAATAACCCTCAATCACTCAACCGCTAATGTCCATTAATGTGAAGGAGGCGAGTTAACGCTCTGATTAGGCCACAAACTTACATGACTGCTAGCGTAGTTGGAGTCGCCCCAGAGGATGACGCCCGCTACACCCAACGCCACGCTCTCGCCGATGGTCGACACCAGATCCATCTGCGCACAGACAGAATCAATCACCAGTTCATCTCAACACAAATGTTAGGATCTGATCAGGAAGCAAAACAGGTGTTTTAGATAACGCTTCATGCGTCACTGAACACAGAAATGGAAAAAAGCTTCTCGCTCTTACAAATAATCGCATCAGCAAACACTGAGCTTCTTGTGAGTGTTTGTGAATAGTCCATCTGTGCGCGTATTTGTTAATCATTCTGCCGTTTGTATATTTGTGACAAGTGACATCGGTGATGCACAACAAAGACTTGATTTTTCTCTTTCTTGACCACACACTTCGTCTTCAGCCTTTTCATTACATTAGTGACAATCCCTCGTTCATTCGTTGGCTTTTGTTGAAGTGCTTCACCTCTCGTTCCACAGACACTGACGTCAATTCCTGCGACAGTCCAAACTTTTCTGCTTGATAAATGAATCACTGACTGCTCTATGGCAGACATGATGTGCATCAAATCACAAAAAGTTCTTTTATTTTACATAAATTAGTATTTTGGTATTAGTATTTAATAACAATTATAATCTTTAATGGTGGTGAATTAATGAACATTAATAAATGCCAATTATGAATTTATTATCAAATATAAAATTATAACAGCAATAATAATTATTAGTATGAATATTTAATAATATAATAAAATAATAAAAATGCTAATTATTAATTATAAGTGTTATATTTATTATAATAAATACAACACTGATAATTATAATACACACAATGAAAAGTGATAATTTGAATAACCAAATACACACTACGGACTAGTAATAATATTATTAAATGACACTTAATTATAATAAAATTATTATAATTAATAGCATTAATATTCAACAATAAAATAATGATTATTATTATTATAATTATTTAAAATGCTAATTATTAATTATAAGATATAAAATAAAACAACTATGATAATAATCATAATATCATACAAAAATATCAACTGAAAGAGAATACTTTTTTTTTTTTAAACGCATTAAAACAGTCTTATTTTCCAAATAAAGTGTACATTATATAAATGAACATTTTTCACTGATTCCGGTTTGCTGATTTGAGTTTACAATTACACTGCCAGAGTTCTCATTTTCATGTAATTGTGGGGTATTGACAGAAATTGAGGGGTAGTTACAGTGTTGTGGGTGATTTGTTTGGAAGCATGGGGGGGGGGGGCGGTTGTGTGCTCTTGGGGAGAAGCGGCATTGCTTTGTCATGGTTTCAGTGTGGCTAGGGGGGGGGTGTTCATTTGGGGTTGTGGTGTGTGTGGTGTTGGGTAGGGGGGGCTGGTGGGTGGGTTGGTTTGTGTTGGTCGTTGTCATTGTTTTTTTTGTGCTTTTTGTATTTTTCTCATGTCTTTTGTGGGTGTCTTGTGCTGCAGATCCTGTTGGCCTTGGGGTTTCTGGGTTTTGTTGCAGTCTGTAGTCGGTGTGTGGGTTCTGTGGTTACTGAAATTTTATTATATGGCTGTGGTGTGGGGGGTTGGTGTAAGGTTTGGGTTTGAGTCGTTCCAGGGGGTGTGTTTGTGTAATGGTGCGTGGGTTCTAATTGAACAGTTGCTGGAATTTATTTGTGAGAGACGTCTGTGTGTGGGTGTGGGTTTGTCTGGGTTGTTGGGCTGGTGTGTTGTTTGGGGATCTGTGGGTTGTCGTTGTGGGTGGTTGGTTTGGCGTGGGGGGTGGTGGGGTCATGTGGTGGGGTGTTGGGTGGGGGTTGGTGCTTTGCGGGGGTGGGGCAAGGGCAAAGGGGAAGGGGTGGTGGTGTTAAAAGGTGAGTGCGGTGAAAGTGGAGGCTAGGTGAGGTTAGGTGTCGTGGGGGTGGTGGGGAGGGTGGGAGGGGGTGGGGGGGGGGGTGGTGGGGTGGTGGGGTGTGGGGGGGGGGGTTGGGGGTTGGGGGTGGGGGGGGGTTTTGTGGTGGTGGTGCGTCTGCTGGGTGCAACAGGTGGTGCTAAGGGGCGGGAGAAGTGCTGTTCCTAAGCGTCGGACATGACAGCGGTGTTGACCAGTAGGAACGGTGAGTGGAGGGGGGGGGGGTGTGGGATAGGTCATCTGATACGAAACGATAAGAAGGGATAATGGTCACGGGAAATAGGTATGGGGGGGGGTGAAGAGTGGGTGCCGGTGTCAAGGCCGCTGACAGGTGGAAAGAAAGAGAAAGAAAAAAAAAAGAAAAAAAAAACTCACACACGCGCCACACCACAACACGCAACAACACCACACGGGCCAGCGAACCACAAAACAACAGCCACGCAGAGGACACAGTATACGCCGTGTGTAGACCGTAGGAGCGGCACCCAGACGACCAAAGGAACACGACGACAAGACAGGGTGACGAGGGGCAGTCCACGAGGCAGATGAACCATTGGAAGCGCGAACGGCAGAGGAAAAGGGTTGCGGTGCACATCAAGACAAAAGGAGGAGCAAAACAGGGTAAAGGGAGTCGTTTCAAAATTGAGAGCTAAAGTTATTTATATATATTATATATATATATATTATATATATATATATTCATTAAGACTTATATTAATAAATTATGAATATCATATATATATATATAATATAATACTAATAGAGAGAGAAGAGAGAGAAGAGAGAGAGAGAGAGAAAGAAATTCAATTACAATCATTTCATGTTTATTTTTTAGTATTTATAATGTATTAAATAACATTAATATATATTATATAAAAAAATATTTTAACACAGAAATCACACACATGTTTCAAATACATTACAAATATATATAAAGAAAAACAAATATATAAATTACAATTTTATAGTAATAATAAATTTATAAAAAATAAAACATAATATACATTTACAATTTAGTTTTTATACAACTATTATATTATACACATTAATAATCAAACATAAATTCAAATAGTTGTAAAATCACTAAAATAATCTTTTTTTTTTTTCAGTCCTTTACACTATTCAATACACTACTAAACATACTAAATGGGTGTTTTTTTTCCAATCAGAGGAACCAATTTAGACCAAACATCCAAGAAGATTTTTTCTTTTTAATTCATTAAAAAAATCTATGTTCTACAGTTTTTTTTACTCTATTAGGAATCTGTCAGTACCTACTGGATGATTTTTTTTTTCCTGTACATCCTGCATACAGACATCACCTTGACATAGTCACCACTGATAAACTTCTAAATGTAATGTAAAAACTTTCATTTTCTGTTAAGTTGCTTTGCAACGATTTGTATCATGAAAAGCACTATACAAATAAACGTGAATTGAATTAATTATTTTGTATAATATTTTCTAATGCACTGTTTAATAATTGCTTTTTATAATTACTTCTGGATCGATTTTTAAAGAAAAGATTAAGAATCATATTAGTCATTTAGTGGTGTCAGGCGAGTTGACCTGAATACCGAACTTTAACTGCTCTGCTCATGAAGCTCTGGGTTCGTTTTGAATGTGCTCCAGTAAACCTCAGGGCCTCACGTGTCATCCGAGCTGCTGATGGCATTGTGGTATTTGTTCTACAGAGCTGACGAGACTCGATGAGGAACACAGATGAGTCTTTGTCTCCAGAAAGCTGAGAAGATTCTGCATGTGTGCTTGCTATATTTAAGACAAGCCGCAACATATATCAGTCTGTTTAAATTCTCTGCACCTACACCCCGTTGGGAACATCGCTCAACGGCAGGAAAAACACACCATGACACTGCACTCCTGAAATACGAACACCTCAGAAACGGCTGAACGTCCCTCAAACAGCCACAGAAGCCAACAGACCATCACAAAGATCGGTTCAGCTGGACAAACGTAGCTCAGGTTTTGGGTTTTGCCTCTGCAGGACCTGCCTATAATATTTTTTGAGGATGAAGATCTGGGCTGGTATCCAAAAGGTGGAACATTTCAATTCTGCAAAAACTGATCTCAGGTTACTTACCTCAGGAACCTACAATAAGTGTCCCTTTAGATTAAAACGTCAACAAAATGACTACACAACATATCGGTATATCGGCTAACCATATCGGTTATTGGCCAATATTAGAAATGTTTTAATTAGATATTTAATTAAACGCTTTATATTTTAAAACATTTATAATTTAACCCTGTAAAATGTAATCTTATAATGTATATTCTAATTTTATAATTTACCCTGTAAAATTAAATGCAAATCTCAAAATTAATATAATTTTTTTTTATACCATACATTACAATGTTTTAATGTTAAACTTACTTGTAGAATGTAAAATTACTAAAATGAGTTTTAAGTTTTATGCTTATTGTTTAATAATAATTTATAAGTAGAACCAAATAAAAAAATATCTATTTTCATTACTCACTACTCCTACAATCATATTTAAAAACAACTAAACAATTATGAATAGATGTAATATATATTACGTATTATATATAACAAATAAAAGAGTTCTGGCAGAATACTAAGCAGCTGATCTTATTTTAAAGTGTATGGGCCGATAACGATAATGCCAATACATTACAATCCCAAATTTATCCTAATAAAATAATGAACTGAAAATCAAAATCCTTATTTTAATTGCCACAAGTTAGGCCGCAAAATTATAATATACAGTATAATTGTTAAAACTGTAATATTTTTAAATTAAAATTTTTTTTTAAGATTAACTTTCAGTGAATGTTAGATTAAGGAAAAGGTCATCTAAATGTAAAAATAGAGCAAATAATCATGAGCAACAATTAAATATCCAATATCAACCGAAACTGATAAACTAAAAACAAAAACTCTAGTATTGACCGATAACTAATATGATACCAATATGTTGTGCACGACTAGGCTACTTTATGGTTCAGGTCAACTTCAACAAACAAGCACCCACACTGGTCCAGTACTAACACTCTTTTTGAGGGAAATCAAACATTGCCACACCAAGAGCAACACAAGCATCACCTTACGGAAATCTCACCTCTGTCAGCAGCAGGAGTTCAAGAAGGTTGCCGTTAGAAGCTGGAGGATTGTTTTGGTAAGTGGGCCGCGTGTAGACAAACACAGGCCTGGCTGACCCGTTCCCAACAGAAGCCAACCTCATGCCCTCCTTGACCCGGTTCCGTACGAACTGGCGTCCGGCCGGTTGGTCCTTCAGCATATTTGCCATGTATATGGAAGGATACAGAGCTGTACTCTCCATCCACAGCCACTTTAGTTGGTCGTTCCTGGTCACCTCCACATCTGGACAGCGTCCCGTGTAGTTCTTACTTTGGTAATTGTGATTGTAGCAATCAGGAAAGAGGTAGAAACCCCAAAGTTGCTGGGGCCGTAAGCTCTTGGCTGATCGAAGCGTCTCCAACATGAACTTACATGCAGAAAGCTCAAACTCTTGCTGGGCCACTTTGGCCACCTGATCTTGAGGCGAAGTTGGGTTTTTCTCAGCGACTAACCGTCGCGAACGATCACGGTAAATGTCTTTAGGGCCCCAATTACGTATCCAGAGTGGCCGCCACTCCTCCCAGTCGATCACAGCGAGGCCTTTCACTGTCGGGTCCTTGATGTACTTCTTGAGCCCTTCCGGCATCCGTTCTAGGTGTTGTGTGAGACTGGCGATTTGCGGTAGGCCGCCGTTGACTGGAGTGCTGTCTGACTCAAAATACGGGTACATACCTAAACGGTCTTGATAAAAAATGGTGAGATTTTGCTTGGTGAAGCCCTCGTTCGGTGACGCCACAATTTGGAATTGATCTAACTGGAAGGTGACGTCGTGTCGAGGTCTACAATCTTCTGTAGGGGCGTTCCAGGCCAAAAGCAAAGGCTTGCCGGAATACAGCGGCCATCTAGTGTTTTTTAACTGCTGTGCTTTTAAACAGGTCCAAAAGAGCATCGAAATCGAGAGCCACAGCCAGGAGACCCATTGAGGTTGGGTCGCCCCAAACAGACGTGTGATGTTTCTCATTTCAGACCTAAGAATACAGAAAACCACTACAATTAATACAATTTCAAACTCACTCTGAATGTTCTAAAGCAAGTTAAAACCTTGTTACATTATACATAAATGAGAGCACTTACAAGTATGAATTTTGCACAACTTTATCATAAGAAAAAACAGATAACGCATGGGAATCGAACCTATGACCTTGGCTTTGTTAGAACCATGCTCTACCAGCTGAGCTAGAAGTTTAAAAGTAAAAAAGTGTGGAAGGAACTTTCAAAAGGAAGGAAGGAAGAAAATATGACTTTCTATAAATACAAACAACCAGTTGCATAATCACATCCTATACAAGCATTAAAATGGTCATGATGATTAACTCATTGTTACATTATCAATATACTTACACAAATAAATTAGAACATTTACATTCCGGCATCTACCAAACTTTTGTCAAATGCTTCTAAAATATATATTTACAGTACAAGTGATCGCTGGGAATCGAACCCATGACCTTGGTATTCGAAATAGAACAAAAGAAAACAAACAATAAGCGCTCATATTTTGAGCGTTCCACAGAACGTTTCAACTTTGTTTCAAACATGCGCTTCGGATCATCGTTCAGTGGTGTATGTTACAAAGCCGCTTCCGCTTTACATTCTAGGAACAGTTACACAAACTAATCGTAATCTGTTTAAGGAAACAACACTGACCTGTATAGATCGGACTGAACCCGTTCAGCACACCGGTCCGATCACTCATAAACTACCACGTAGCGTCCACCCATCCATCCAGCGGATGCCGACACCCCATAACTACAAAGTCCCAAACGCTATTTCAAAACAAAACAGTCTATTATCATTGTTTCGACGTCTTTGAAACGCCCCGTTCGCGTATTGCGAGTAGTGCTCGTGCCCAGCTGGCTCATCTGGATCAGTGATTGAATGTGTGCGGATTTCGGCCCTCAGATTGATAAATGTAGTTGTGGATACAAAGGGGTGCGAGTTCGTATAAATGACGCAGTTCGTTATTCTGTAACGTTAAAATTTGAGACCACTCGATGTTATACGACATATAATTATATATTAAGTTTGCATAAAGTGCCAAAGTGGTTACTTTGGGTGCAAACGCAGAGGAGTTCTCGTAATGTGCCCCCTGTCCCCCCTACATGGTGAGTTGGTTTAGTCCGGATTTCTCCGCTGGGGATGAAGAAGCGTTTCTACTGAACAGAGCCGAGAGAGACCTGCAGGGGTTTAGAGCTTCGGAGAATGATATTTACTCTTTTCTGCCTTTTCCTTCCTTTGCTATATTTATTATTTTCCACATTATGAGGGTAAAACTGCAGCATGCCTGAAAACTCTGGCTAGCAAAAAGTACTGAGTTAATATTACTGTTGGTTTTGAACGCGGTACCATTATAGTAGCCTACCACGTTTTTTATAAATTTTTTGACATATATCACGTTAATACCATGTTTTTGAACACAAATCATGGTAATACGATATACTTTTGTGAATTACATTAGGCTGCACTCTTAATTGATTTTATTAGACTACTCTGGAATAGCTTAAAGGGGTCATATGATGCGATTTCAATTGTTCCTTTCTCTTTGGAGTGTTACAAGTTCTTGGTGCATAAAGAAGATCTGTAATTTTGCAAAGACTAAAGTCTCAAATCCTAAGAGATATTTAGATATAAGAGTCAACCACGCCTACCTAAAACGGCTCGTTCTAACACACCCCCACATATCTACGTCACGATGTGGGAAGATTTGCCCAAATGTTCACGCAAAGAAATAAGGCGTAACTTTTATTCTCGCTGTAGTATTGATCCGTGCTGGTCGCTGAGGAAATACATCAACTTCGCGCTGTGGATCGCCGGATCAGCTTTCACCGTGGACGAAGCGGAGTCCAGCCCGGGGTCGTCACATGTGGTTGCCGCAAGCCCGCCGGCCGCGCTGTTCTCAAGCCCGCCTGCCGTTCCTCACTCAAGCCCACTGTGTGTGACGCATTTTATGTAAGACTGTTTACTGAACCTGCAGAGTAGCATACAATGCGTCTGTGCTCAAAGGCTGTTCTATAAAGTGGGGCAGTTCCAACTTTATTGCAAAGACCGCCTGGCGCCTCTGACCACTAGCCTGGAAGTATGTTGTTTTTATATTTAAAGAATTTGCCACTGATGATTCAAATCCGAGCGCTTGTGTTGGTCATTTCTCCGATCACCTACAAAATGCAGACATGTTTTATGTTACACGCACGATACTCACGTTAAAGACAGTGTAAGTCATTATCATCAGTAATTATGTCCCCACTGGATGCAACAAATGCCTCGTTTGTAATGGGTTTTATTGGTTTTGTCTCGTCGCGCCGGGACACGGCATCACGACGTGTGTTTTAATGGCGTAACATTTCCGTCACACGCCTGAGGTATTCGGCCAATCACAACGCACTGGATAGCTGGCCAATCAGAGCACACTCCACTTTTCAGAACGTTGATCTTTGTAAAAACGAGCGGTTTCAGAAAGGCGGGGCATAGAGGAGCAACAATAATGTACATTATGTGGAAAATAATGTGTTTTTTGAACCTTAAACCGCATAAACACATTTCATTACACCAAACACACAACAATGTTCTTTTTAGCAACGTCATATGACCCCTTTAAATACAGCTAGCTGACAGCTAAATGCCCTGTTGAAAAACCCAGCATATGCTGGTTAAGTATGTTTTGAAGCATGGCTGCTGGTTTGAGCTGGTTTAAGCTGGTCTTGAGTAGGAGCTAGTTACTTAGGACCAGCTTAGGACCAGCACATGAGCAACTTAAACCAGCAGCCATGCTCAACCCTATACCAACCCGCATTGCTGGGTTTTTCAACAGGGTGAGTCAGTCAGCATTGAAAATAACTCCAAATGTTTTAGAGCTTAGATTTAAAATATTAACTTTTAAAACAGTACATTAAAACTGTAAAATAAGCCAATAATGATGTTACGCAACATAGCCGGTAGTGTTGGTGGAATTGGCATTAACCTTTGAGAGACAGGAAGTCAGCTGACTGCAGGGAAGAGCACTTTCCTGTGGCTTTGGGGACCATCCTGTGTGCTGACTCACCTGACACTGATGACGTATTTGTGAATGAATCCACGAAACAATTTTCTCACCATTCTCTGCCCGCAGACACATTTCACCATGTGTAACCGATTAACACACTTGCTCTTTACGGATGCAAATGTTTGCTAATGTTCACTAATGTTCAGAGAACAAAAGCTCATTCAGCCTCAGAATCCCTATAGGACGCCTACAGAACATAAAGGCCTCCCGGAAAGACCTTGTTTCCATGTGTGAAGATGGGTGTAATGACAAGTTGCGTTCAGTGCTATAGGAGTTCTGAGGTCTACATTAGTGGAAAAGTGGAAGGGGACGGATAGAAGGGAAACCACCCACAGCTGCAGGCCAAAGGGGTCACCTTTGATGTCATCTTTAAAGGGCAGATGTCACGAAAACATCACAACTGAAATCAATACAGTTTCGATACTTCATCTAGAACTGAAAATATGCATTGGCAAGTAGTTCGAGTGCATTTGCCCCTCAAATGACGAATACGTTGTGTATGTTTGCTTCTGTCCGCAGCAGGAGGCAGACATTCCGGACGAGTCCCCGCTCCGGGTGGAATACCTCAATCCTAAAACACATCTTGTACTAATAAAAGACTGTAAGAGCCAACACAGACCCTTACAGCCTCTTATAAACAGAGGACAGATCGTACAGCTGTGAGCGATCTTCACCACTAATGTCTAACTACGTGAGGTAAAAGCATGATAAAACTCTCCATCTGACTTTGACAGGTGTTTGTTCCTTAATTTTTAAATTCTTTCTCTCACATCTTCGGAAATATCATGGCCACTGTTTTTATCGTTAATTAAAACTAAAATTAGAAAATGCAAAAAAAATAAAAATTCAATGAATTAAAAGTGATAGCTTTAATGTCATTGACGTTAAACTTTGTGCAAAATGCTGGAACGATACACATTTGGGATTTCACATATGGCGAAGGGAAATATTGTCAATGAAAGTGACTTTAAATGTATTTTTTTTCTCTCGTGCAAAACTATCATATGACCTCAAAAGACTTGTAATATAAAGCACAAGCCATATGGACTACTTTTATAGTATTTTCATAATCCTTTTTTTGTACTTTGTGGACCTTGAAAACAGTCCCAATTCACTTTCATAGTAAGGAAAAGAGCAGCCTGGACAATCTACTGAATGTCTTCTATGAAAAAAGACAATCTTATGTGCTTGAAACGACACGATGGTGAGTAAATGATGACAGAATTTAAATTTTTTATATATTTGTACATTGTACACATACAATGTTTTTTTTTTTCCATATTGTAACTATGGTACATTGTATTTGTTTATATTTTTAAATGTAGTTTAACACACAACGTATATTAACATTTATTTAAGATATTTTTCTTCAGAAAACTTTTCAAATTAACACTGTCTTTCTTCAACTTCAAATACTTCAAATAAAAGCTCCTACTCACTGTGCTGTAAGGTTGTCTCTTTCCCAGCAGACAGACGTCCTCAGTAGTTTCTATATGTAGATGTACACCTGCTTCTGCCTGTCACTGAATGCACAGCTGCTTTAAGAGAGACTCACAGTTTTGATCTGAGAGAGACCACACCCCTGTACCTCCTACACATTCCTGCCCATCTCACCCACCCGTCACCAGCCCCGGGAGCCTGGCCAGACTTATGATCTTACCGTGATTGAGGATTAGATTTGAGTGGTTTAGTTTGATCTCAGACCCCATGCAGCTCCCAGTTCTGGTTGCCAAGGTGATATAGAAGACTCCCACCTCTGAGCAGAACTTAAGGTATAATAGACTAATAAATCCCTGTGAAAGTGATGAAACTGTAGATGGTGGCAGAGATAGAGGCAAGAATGCGAATTAAAAAGTTCTAGTACTTAAAAAAATATATATAGTAGAATATGGCACTAGTAACACTTAAGGTCATGAATTTCGTTCCCAGGGGATATAAATACTGATAAAATATGTGCCTTCAATGCACTTTAGGTGGATAAAAGTGTCTGATAAATGTTTAAAAAAGCTGATTTATTTTTAGTGGGGAGTCCCTCCTGGAGATCATATGACTGAATTAATAAAGCAAAAACTTCATGCATCCACACCAGTAGGTGTCAGTATATTATGAGTCCAAAACCACTATTTGTATCATTTGCTTAAGAACACAGACCCTTACAGCCTCTTATAAAGAAAGGATAGATTACAACTGTGAATGTTTTTCACTGCTATTATGTAATGAAAAAAATATAATAAAATAAGATACAACTTATTTCAGTTAGTTGCAAAGGCAACATTTCTCACTAAAATTGAAATAAAAATGAATAAAAACTAAATTTAAACATGTATTATAATTTAAACATTTAAAAAAAATTAAAAAACCCTAAATTTTGAAAACTTTAACTTAAAGTAAAAGGGAAACAAAAATGAAAACTTATTCAAAATATTAATAAATACTTAGATATTATAGTAATGATACTAAAATAATGGATAAAAGTGTCTGAAAAAAGCTGTTTTATTTTACATGAAGTGTAATCATGACAATCATATGAATTATTAAAGCAAAAACTTCATGCATCCACACCAGTAGGTGCAATTTTGAGTAGACGTCACATTTACGTCACTTGCAGCTGCGCGTGCATTGTGGAGGCAGAAAAACACTGGGAACAAGTGGAGGGAAACGGGTAAAATCCATGGAATAAGAGAAAAAATGTATTGTTGTGCCTTTGGATGTCAGAATCAGAATGCAAATCATTTTTATATAATACTGTCGTCAAAGACGCCATTTGAAGCGGACAAACTATGGATGAAACCTGCTATGATTACCCTATTTTTAAAGCATAAATTTGATTTAAACAATAGGTCTATATAATATTCATAAAGGGGACATATTAGCCCTACAGCTGAAATACATGCATGAAATACCTATAAAATTTTACATAACATTTACATATTTTATCTCACAATTCGGACTTTTTTTCTTGTAAATGCAAGTTTATATCTCCCAGTTCGGACTTTATAACTTGATTCAACTCAACAATTGAGAGTTTGTCAATTCTGAGGAAAAAAAGCCAGAAGTGTGGGATTATAAACTAAAAAGAAAGAATGAGGAGTTGATTTTTCTTACCAGAATTGTGAGATATAATCTAGGAATTGCAAGAAAAAAGTCCGAATTTTGAAATATAAACTCAAAATTAAAATTTGTATTCTTTTACTCCTTGAATAGACTGCTACATTAAAACTGTCCTTTTCTGCCACCAGATAGGCTCCGCCCACAAAAAACGTCATCACTGTTTGCAAACACTGAAATTGGTCTATATCAGGGGTGTCCAAACTCAGTCCTCGAGGGCCGGTGTCCTGCACAGTTTAGCTCCAACTTGTCTCACACACCTGCCTGGAAGTTTCTAGTATGCCTAGTAAGAGCTTGATTAGCTGCTTCAGGTGTGTTTAATTGGGGTTGGAGCTAAACTCTGCAGGACATCAGCCCTCAAGGAACAGGATTGGACACCCCTGGTCTATAGTATAAGTCCACTATTGTATCACTACTGTATCAAAAAAAAAGGTGCTTTAAAGTGCAGTCATACCATTGTTCAAAGAATTTTCACAGGTGAGTCATTTTAATAGTAATCTACGCGATCCAGAATTTTGCTTGAGGGCAAAAGACTTTTCCACACAGATTTCGCAAAGGGTTCAAGTTGGTCACCTGGTTTTGCCAACAGAAATTGCTTGGTTTGTGCATACATCGCTACACTATTGAAAACATATTTATTTCATTTGATTTATTTTGCCAAAAAAAAATTTTATACCATAAAATACAGATTGTTACATCTGTACAAGCTACATTTCCATTGATTTTCTATGTAAATCTCCTAGACGGATGTCTCTTATTGTGGTTATTATGGTGCCCAGGTAAAAAAGCACTAATTTCATCATTTGCTGCTGAAAAAATTGAAAGTCAAGAAAAAACTGACAAGCCACACAATTTGAATTAGAATTATTTCCATGGCACAAAAACTCCAAAACAAATTCTGGCTCATGATTTAAACAATGCCATCAGTGGAGTCTGAAAGGCTTGTTTAGAGTGATGAATCCCTGAGTAAAAATCAATCCGCTATCTGTCAAATCGATAACTGACCTCTTATGTCTGAGAGAAGCAATCATCATGTTTGACGAAGCCAGTAAACACAGCTGAACTGCCCTCGATGCCTTTCTCTTGTTTCCTCTTCTTTGCTGACTCAGGAGCGGCTTTCAGGGGGTTTTTCAGAGAAAGCAAAGAACAGAGACCTGTAAGTAAAAACAAGAGAGAGACTGAATCCTTAAAACTCTTGAGCTCAGCAATAACATGGAGCTTTATTGAAAAATGGATAGGAAAACACTGAAATCTGATTATACGCACACATGCTGTACTGACAGAAACTGACACATAATAAAAAGCATCGGTCAATTTTAGTTCCTTAAAGGAATATTGCACAATTTATTATTATTAATGTTTTTTAAATAATTAATGTTATAATATATTTTTATGTTAATTAACATTTATTATTAATTTTACAATTTAGATTTAGATTTCCAAATATTTATTGTACCATTTTAGTATGGAGAAGAGTAGCCTGAACACTAAGCTAAGTAACTCCTTTTCTGCTTGATAAAAGAAAAGGATGTGTTTCAGTCAACTTGAGGCTGAGTTCAGCCTAAAATAAACCCAAGGTTTATTTGTTTAAACACAAATACTTCGTTACACATGCCTGTACACAATGCACTGACCAAATATTTCTGGCCTGAAATATGAGTTTTGAGTGAGCAATATTATGGATAGAGGATTCATATTTTATTTAGCAGTACAACAACGAATTTAAAATGCCTCCGTAATAGATTTGTTTTTTGTTTTTTTACAAACAAGCATCTTTTTTCTTTACAAGACATTAACTGATGGACTGGAGTGGTGTGGATTATTGTGATGTTTTATCACCTGTTTGGACTATCATTCTGACGGCACCCATTCACTGCAGAGCATCCATTTGTGAGCAAGTGACGTAATGCTATATTTCTCCAAATCTGATGAAGAAACAAGCTCATCAACATATTGAATTACCTGAAAGTGGGTACATTTTTTTTTTTTGGCAAATTTTAATTGCTGGGTGAACTATTCCTTTAAAGTCACACACACTTTCACTGACCTGTTTCCTGTGTCAGTGAATGGAATGAGTACGAATATTTCCCCTTGATCAGCCTGTTCCTCTCCCAGGGCCCATGACCCAGGGACAGGACAGTCACTGTTCAGAAGGGAAGGAAGGTCACTGCCACGAGCAGGACACGGACGCTTGGCACAGCAAAAAGCAGGCTGCCATGCGTCAATGCCGGGAGAACGTTCACGGTACCCAAGGACACATCATTGAAAAGGGCTGCGTGAATTTTTCTAAACAATCCCATTATGAAAAAAAAAAAAGGCATATGGGGGATGTTTATTTTCTATGTTACAAACTTACCATAAAGCAAAATTTATAGGCTTAAGAAACATTTACAGCACAACTGAGAGTTTGGAACATTCCTGTTCGCATGGCTAAATATTTGAAATATATGAACGCTGTTGCCTTATGAGCCTGAGGTTTCAATAACTGAGAATCATCTGAAAGTAATTAAGTAGAGGACCAGCTCACATCGATGGATCAGCCCTGAACACACTTTCAACGGCTATGTTCAGAATGAAATACATGAGTATTGCATACTGCATACTATTAAAAATAATACCTGAATCAGTGTACAGCAGGGTTATTATAGTTAACAAAAAGCATTAAAAAACATTTTTGTTCATTGAAATTAAATAAACGTTAATTAAACATAACATTTTGTATTTTGTACATATATATCTTATTTCAGCTAGTTAACAAGGCAACATTTCTCATTTTCACTCTACTTGATGTACTAAAATAACTAAAACTGAGATAAAAATTAATATAAACTATATAGACATTTTTTTAAAGGACAAAAACAAAATTACATGGAAAATATGAAAATAAAAACTAATTGGAACTATTAATAAAACTATAATAGCATTTCAGTGATCCTAAAGTAACACTGGTGTGCAATATGTAAATGGTAAACACTTCAAACATTGCATTTTTAAAGGAATATAATATTAGCATATAATATAATGTATACTGCCCACTGTTTTTCTAAGTAATATATAGTATGCATTGATAAAAGCTTCAAATAGTAGTACGCAACAACTTTTTGCAAGTGTAATTCAGCATGAGATGTCTGTAATCCGAATGAAATACTAGCATACTGCACATTCAACACAGTCTCATGACAATTCGTAACTGTTTTATGCTGTTTAAGTGTTCATTTGTATGTTTTCGTATAACTCACTTACGCTCCATTGAGGGTTAATGCAGTGCAGCTTCATGCTTACTTTTTTTTTTACAAATTGTACATTTTCCTATGAATCACATTGTACACATTTGTAAGAAATTCGTAAAAAATACTTAAATTTTCTTGTCAGAACTGGTTGGCGCACTACACAGTATAGGCTATACTGTATGTAATAATGTTTTCACCTATTGGTAAAAGTGTAGTACTCACCATGTTTCAATCCATTTCCCCCAAAAATATCTGCACAAAAAAATCTAAAATTCTGAAGATAAAAAAAATATATAAATACTACTTCAAAATAGCATGAGTATTATTCAATTTCAAACATATGTATTGTGCACTATAACATTGGTCTGGAATTTAATGCAAATCTAACCTGGAACCCACTGCTAGATACTTTCTGCTAATACTAAACGCAGCTGCACAGCCGAGATGGATGGAAGCTTCCATGTAATTCCGAGTCAAATCTAACGTGGGAGTTTTGATTGCAGATTTGGGATATAAAATTGTTTCAAATGCACTGAAGTAGTTCGAGTAACTCATATGATAGAGATTACGAGTCTCCAGGCACAGCAACTAAAAGCCATCACAGCTCATTTTTGGCCTCTCCATGGAAATCACAGCTAATCTTCAGAAAAGCAAGCGGGAATAAGCGTCCCAATTGGCACTATGGGTGGGTGTGACTGTGAGACCGTGGTTCCTTAAAGATGGAATCATGGATATGGAATGAAGATCCAGTAACTAGCCTGTTCTGAGTGATTGCTAGGTGGCTGTCCTGGCCAGAGTCAATAAATCCCACCCAAGTCTCTATGATGGGAATTAAATACCCTCTCATTTTAACTTCTGTAAGTTTCTTAATTAGAACAAGCCAAATGATTTGATAAATCATTAATGTTTGTAGCACAAATGGTGGTGGGACACTTACACCATGAAGTTTACTTAAGGCCCCTTTACACCAAGAACTAGTCTATAGACCTAAGAGAAACAAGAGCGCCGCCATCTTTATAACTTTGTCTTTGAACTTCCGATTTTGCGGTCTAGCATTGCTGCTGAAGAGTACCAATTAGCTTGTGATGTGGATTCACTTATTATAGAGTGAACGAATCATGTGCATTGTAATGTACAAAGCGATATCATAAATGTCAGTAAACCTGGAAGATTTTAAAACGAGCGGTTCATTCATAAATTCGTAAAAACACATCTGTTCCACCTTTATTTGACCCTCAACTCTTATTATCATATTATCTTTTTTTTTTTAAAAACTAGCTTTTTAAAAATTCTATCTACTTGTTTTTCTTTGTGTATGTGTGTGTGTGTGTGTATATATATGTGTGTATAATATATATATACCTTGCTACGTGTACTGTGTTAGGCTAACCGAGGATTGTCATATGCACTTGTATATTATTGCTCTTTTGTTAGTTTTGACTGCTTCCATTGTCCTCATTTGTTTTTTTTTTTTGGATAAAAGCGTCTGCTAAATGACTATATGTCTTTAGTGTTAACTTAGTGGCTTGATAAAATCTCTTTAAGCAATAATAATGAGTCTTGATTTAGCAAAACTATAAATTCGGCTACCCTCAGGACCAAATGATTTCCCTGACTTTCTGCCAGTGCCATTGTTCAGTTCAGTGATTTGCATTGCATTGCTGGAAAACGGACTTTGTTACGATAAAAGTTCCCACCAGCAGAAGATATCATGTTCTTTTGTTTGTGGATGGAACATGAAGGAAAGGAAGCAAAGGTTGAGTTCAGTCCTGTGGAAAAAAAACAATGGAGTTCGACTAGAGGACAGTGGGAAAAAAACTCCTGCAGGAGGAAAAGACGGGCGACTGGTGAAGAGATAAAATAGCTTTAAGTATTTGCACTTGTCCTGCTGGCTATGGAAAGCAATTAAACTGATCACTGAGAAATACAATAAATATTGGTTTCAGGGCCTTAAAACAACAATAACTCACCTTAGGTCTCATTAACTTTCTAGAGTGACAACTTAAAGGAACAGTTCACCCAAAAATTAAAAATTGCTTGAAATGTACTCATTCTTAGACCATCAAAGATGTATAGAAGGGTCCAAATGATGTCACTTCCTATGCGTCACATTTTATGGAATATTCAATAGTAGGAATAAGTCAAACATTTTTAGACAATGAATATAACTCATTTAAATCCATTTGGGTAGAATTAAGGTTCACCTACATTAATTCTCACTTAATATTCTGTTTTAATACTGAATGAATAGACAGTTTGATGTGCATTTATACATGGTATTTTCTTTAATGCCATCTGGTCATTTCAACTGTAATAAATAAAGACTGCCACAACAGTGAGAGGGGGCGGGGCTTCTCACAGTGACTGGCAGCACTGTGTCAGTCAGTGCCTCAACCGTTCAATCAAGGAGCGGCAGCAATTCCATCATCCAATCAGCATATAAACAAATCACAGCATAGTAAACAGCCATTCATTCTCTCTTACTGGCTGAAAAGAAAGCAGGATCAGTTCTATAGGAACTACATGCAAAATTCAGGCTGTAGTTTTACTCACTTTTGTACTAACCCTAATTGCGTTACCTCTACGAACATCGCATCCTGATGATCTGCGAAGCTCTGCTTGTTACACAACGCCCATCAATTAAAGCATTCAAATGCAACCTGATCTTTCCAAGGGCTTCTTCAAAATTCTAAACGGAACGTTCTAGAAGGTCCTCAAGAGTCCTTCATGATGTGCCCCTGATAAAAGTCAAACATCGCTAAATAGTCTCTATTTCTATGGTCACATACAAACAAACATACACTCGTACAAACCACACTTAGTGTCTTGGCCGTACAGCCCATAATAGTCTTCATGTGGATGATTACGAGAAAACAAAAAGAGTCAGGACATCATTGTCAGGCCGCAGCCTCTTCTCAGTCACACAGCCGGAGCATCTTGCGGCTCGTTTGCCGGGATTCCACATACACGCATCAAGCCCTCCCAAACACAAGGGGGCGCTACACAGCGTGTACGGGATCCAGCGGGTGGGAGTAAAATGAGGGGGGACAGATTCTTCGCATGAGGTCACCGACGGCATCAAACTTCACAGATGACTACCGGAAAATCGACGTGGATACAAGGGTGATCCAACTTGATGATTCCCTATGGAAAAATTCACAATAAAATGCTTGTGATAATTTAACGATTAAATCATGCATCAAATGTTCGCAAAACACTATGATGCGGACTAACCTGAGGTATGAGATTCTTGTGGATTCGTTTTAGTTTGGCTTTCTTGCGGCCATTTTTTGTCACTACTGTTTCTTCGTAAAACTCGTGGGCAAGGTCGCCGTCCTCATCGAAGTACAAAGAGCTTCAAAACGTGGATACAAGTTAGAAAACATAAATAAGCAATGTTTAATACCTTTTCATGAGTCTAAAGGCCTATTCACACCAACAACGATAACTACATTAGCATCCACACCAACACACAATAACGTTTTCTTTATGATAATTGCATGCGGCGGTTTTGTCATCTGCCGCTTTAAATGGTTGAGATCTTAAAAGCAGGATTGACTCTGATTGGCTGTCAACGTTTTTAATGGTTCATTAGCTGGAAAAAAAAAAACTTGTTCTGACAGTGATTCCTACAATGTCGTTCCTCTGTGCCGTTAAGAGTTAAAATGATGGTGTTGCATAGAAGTGAACAATTATTAAAACTTTAGAGTTGTAGTTATCGTTATTGCTCTTGGTCATTTTTTTTGCATTCCACTGCGCAGATTTTCAATAATTTTTCTATGCAAGCATGCTGAAGACGTTTACATAGAATGTTTATATAAAGAAATGTATATAATTTCTTGCATAGTAATTTTTTTTTGCATATAAATGCATGTTTCATTACTAGGTCGCTTCATTTTTATTTTTTAAAGAAAACATGTAATAAAAATGTAAGATTCGGAGACAAATAATCTATTTTCCCTTATAAATATTACCCGACGATGGCATCACAACACAGTGTATTCTACAGGAAAATTAATTTAGATTTTTTTATCGTTTTGCATAAATGTTTGACAAACTTTTTTTCTTTTCTTCAAAAAGCAGATTAAATCATTCAAAATTGGTTGTGCATATCAGTTGTCAGACACTTAAACATAAATCAGTTGAAAAAATCTGTATTTTCTTAATTACGTTTGAAAGATTTACAAATAAGAGGAGTAAACCTGATCACCCTGTCAAGGTTTATTTTGAAATGATGTATTAGTATACTTAATTTTTTACTTAACACCAAAGGTTGAGTTTCCTCAATGACTCTCAACAGTTTGAAAACGTTACTTTCCAAATCTGCAGAGAAACTCGAGTATGTTTGTTGTTCAGATCATCGGTTTCTTGATGCCAGTGTAAGTGGCACAGTGGTCCAGTTATGCTGTCTGAAATGAAGTCACATGCCAGGAGCTGTGGTTATATTTACCTCCTCCTGGTAAACACGAAAGGCGTCGTGTTTCGGATGCTTCGCACCCGGGCCAGGCTCTGCTCTTGGCCGTCTTTCACAGGTTCATCTCCGCCACCTGAACCTGAGAACGGCCAGTAGCCTTTACCTTTAGACCCGCTGCCGCCCATCATGGGCTGCAGAACATTCTCCTCCTGCTCGGATCACACTCTGACGGCCGTACAGCTCTGGAAGAAGAAACAATAAACTGTTATTGAACTCACAGTGTTAAATATTGACATATCTGATCTGATAATGTCAGTCATGATGAAATATGGCTACTCTTTATGACATGGGAAACCTGGGATCTCTGCTTTCCCACTCACACATATTATTAAAGGGAAATCCCTCAAGTTGCTTTAGGTTCTTCTTAATTAGACACTTTATGTAACAAATTGTCACCTCAGCATTAACATATAGCACATGTAGCATCCTAAAACATGACAGATTGTGTTTGACAGCCAAATAATTTAGCAAAAAGACTGAAATTTTGTATATTACATTAATAAAAAATGTGCATAAAAGTATCGTTGCTAATAAATAACACTAAGCTGAATTATTTTGTTTCCTAATAGTCTAAATTGATGTAGCTTTCATGCTAATACGGCTAACATCATCATAATGTCCTACAGCGTTTGTGTCTGTAACATACGGTTATTCATGTTTATAATGATGACACTTACTTGAATGAAGTCTCCTGATGTTAAATGAAGCAGAGCAGCGGAAACAATGCGAATTAACGCCGGTTTGAACTGCTTTATTGAGTGTGTAAAGTCACTCACAAGCGAACCGCTGCAGATCAAACCGGGAATCGAGACACGCTCAGCCGCTCCTGCTGAAACCGGAAATTACATGGTAGCGCTTGAGGACAATTGATAGAATAAAAGTCCTGGAATTTTATATAATAAAAGTCTTTTTTTTCACCCAGTCAAATTTTATTTATTATTGTCATGTTATTTCATTTTGGTGTCGCTTGATCTTTCTTTTTTAAAAGCCATTATTTAATCAAAATGAAAGATTTTGAGAATCGATTTTTCCGTATGATAAGCACCCAACATTGGAATTACAACACTATGTATCCTACACAGAAATTTATACTGTCCACATAAATCATATACTGTGTGCGCACATACATTTTTTATTTAATTTGTCAAAAGTCAATAATAAGTCAAAAATCATTAAAAATGGTTGGGCATATCAGTTATCAAACAATTTAACACAAATCATTTTTTCATAAAAAATGATTGCTTTCTTAATTACAGTGGGTACGGAAAGTATTCAGACCCCCTTAAATTTTTCACTCTTTGTTATATTGCAGCCATTTGCTAAATCATTTAAGTTTTTTTTTTCCTCAATGTACACACAACACACCATATTGACAGAAAAACACAGAAATTGTTGACATTTTTGCAGATTTACTAAAAAAAGAAAAACTGAAATATCACAATGGTCCTAAGTATTCAGACCCTTTGCTGTGACGCTCATATATTTAACTCGGGTGCTGTCCGTTTCTTCTGATCATCTTTGAGATGGTTCTACACTTTCATTTGAGTCCATTTGTGTTTGATTATACTGATTGGACTTTTTTAGGAAAGCCACACACCTGTCTATATAGACCTTACAGCTCACACAGTGCATGTCAGAGCAAATGAGAAACATGAGGTCAAAGGAACTGCCTGAAGAACTGCCTGAAGAGCTCAGAGACAGAATTGTGGCAAGGCACAGATTTGGCCAAGGTTACAAAAAAATTTCTGCTGCACTTAAGGTTCCCAAGAGCACAGTGGCCTCCATAATCCTTAAAAGGAAGACGTTTGGGATGACCAGAACCTTCCTAGAGCTGGCCGTCCGGCCAAAATGAGCTATCGGGGGAGAAGAGCCTTGGTGAGAGAGTGTAAAGAAGAACCCAAAGATCACTGTGGATGAGCTCCAGAGATGCAGTCGAGAGATGGGAGAAAGTTGTAGAAAGTCAACATCACTGCAGCCCTCCACCAGTCGGGGCTTTAACAACTGGTCCCGGGCCCGACGGAAGCCTCTCCTCAGTGAAACACATGAAAGCCCGCATGGAGTTTGATAAAAAACACCTGAAGGACTCCAAGATGGTGAGAAATACGATTCTCTAGTCTGATGAGACCAGATAGATAGAACTTTTTGGCCTTAATTCTACGCGGTATGTGTGGAGAAAACCAGGCACTGCTCATAACCTGTCCAATACAGTCCCAAAAGTGAAGCATGGTGGTGGCAGCATCATGCTGTGGGGGTGTTTTTCAGCTGCAGGGACAGGACGACTGGTTGCAATCGAGGGAAGATGAATGCGGCCAAGTACAGGGATATCCTGGACGAAAACCTTCTCCAGAGGGCTCAGGACCTCAGACTGGGCCGAAGGTTTACCTTCCAACAAGACAATGACCATAAGCACACAACTAAAATAACGAAGGAGTGGCTTCACAAACAACTCTGTGACTGTTCTTGAATGGCCCAGCAGAGCCCTGACTTAAACCCAATTGAGCAATCTCTGGAGAGACCTAAAAATGGCTGTCCACCAACGTTTACCATCCAACCTGACAGAACTGGAGAGGATCTGCAAGGAGGAATGGCAGAGGATCCCCAAAAAGACTCATGGCTGTATTAGATCAAAAGGGGTTGGTCTATAAATACTGAGCAAAGGGTCTGATACTTAGGACCATGTGATATTTCAAATTTTTCTTTTTTAATAAATCTGCAAAAAGTTCAACAATTCTGTGTTTTTCTGTCATATGGGGTGCTGTGTGTACATTAATGAGGAAAAAAAATGAACTTAAATGATTTTAGCAAATGGCTGGAATATAACAAAGAGTGAAAAATTTAAGGGGGTCTGAATACTTTCCGTACCCACTGTACATGGTCGCACTGTGAAGTATTCAAATAGAAAATGTCTTGAAGACTAAACGATTTCCCTTTCCATTTATGCAACAAAAGTGCTACTTTCCATGCTTAAAGTTTTGTTATAATTATTAAATGTAATTAATTTAATTTATATATTTAATGGTTCTTGCACACAACAAAAACAGTCATTTTAAAGGGGGAAAATATTTTATTTAATTGACAACAAATATTCAATATATACATGGGTGCTTCAATATCTGACAAGTATTGCATCACTAAATAGTGTTATTTTAATACAGACATTAAAATAAACCCTTTTTTCCCCTATTACAAGTTTAAATGGTACTGAAAATACTCTTTAATCTGCATTGACATATGCATTCACCACAGAGCAATAATCTGCGGCTCGCACAGAAACGACATCACTCCACAACTGGATCTACAGCTACGACTGCAGCATTTCTTCCAGTGTAACGTCACACTCCTCTCACGCTTAAACACACGCTAATCCTCTCACTGCGCTTACAACCCTTCTCATGTCCACTGCAGGACAAAGGGTTCTTCCACACACTCTTTGGATTCAAACAGTAACAAGCTGTGTACGAGCGTCCTCAGTATGTTTCCTTTCGTTTCTGAGGTATGAGAAGCAGCTTGTTTCAGCCCGGCGTGCCGAAGTTCTTCAGAGCCTCTTTCATCTTGTCTCTGGCCAGAGCGTAACGCCGCACGATCTGCCGCACGTGATCCTCCTCCTCCCGCTGCAGGATGCGCAGGAAGTTCTGAAGTTCAGGAAAACTGAACGCATCCCACTGCCAGAAGAAACAACATATCGGTCATTCCTCAAATGTGCGTATATCCCTTTAAAAATGAGTTTGTGTATTTCAATTTGTATTATTTCTGGTGAACAGGTAAAGATGGTGAGTTCCTGTCAGAAGACTGTTTACTCACATTGACTTCCCCCGTTTCATTCTCTTTAAGGACTAAACTGAGGACCTTCTCGTTGGGTCCAGCACACAGACGCAGGAAAAGCGGACGCTCACCATCTGCTAACTTCCTTAAGTACACTAGAAAGAGAAAGGCAACATGATATTTATTATTTGTTTACAATGTATTTATTGTTTATTATAAGAATCGATGTAGATGTCAAAAGCTGCGAATGGTCTGCACACCTTGGTTCTGTCGTTCGCTGCGTTCAAACAGTGAGAACTTGGCCGGATTGTCCACCACAGTGAATTTCTTCAGCAGGGCTTCGATGACCTCTCTGGCCCGTGTGCTGGAGCTGATGTGCAGGTGTTTGACCGTGTCTCTGGGCAGGTAGAATGAGGTGCGACGCTTCAGTGCTTTGTCTTCCCGACAACCCCCATCCCGTCCCGAGGAGGAGGACGTGATCTGTGGAGGAGGGAGAGACACGGGCCGGGCCAGCTTAAACTGGACCTTTATGAAGCCAGTGTAAGATCCATCACGGTTCTAATGGGGAGGACCAGAAAACATTTTTACAGTTACTCTCTGAAATTTGATACTTACGGCAAATACCACAAATAAATATACATAATATAATTATACACATGATATTATATTAATTTATATAATTGCACTTATGTAGTATTATTATGGTTAAAGTTATTATAATACAAAGACCGATAAAAATTACATATACACACAAATATAATATAATGTATAATATAGCTATGTAGTGGTAGTTTATTATAATGCAAAAACCACTAAATAAATATTTTGATGAATTTATAAACAATATATTATGTTTAAATGTAGGTATTACTATACTTTTTTTATAAATTATATATGTGATCTAGCAAACCAGTATTCTATATCACATAAGTACTGTATATTTAAATCAAATAAAACAATTTATTTTGTAGAAAATATATGGTATATAAAGGATATAGTGATATAATATCACCTTTTTTATTAATTCTATTTCTAAAGTTTGTTATTATATAAATTAATAGATTATAT